>CM057344.1:164585800-165185800 GCA_030015575.1 Agapanthus africanus
CTTTTCCTTTTTAACTCCTCTATTCTGTTTGATGGACTTCTTCTTTTTCTTTCCCATGGCCTTGGCTTTTGGAATGAAGAGGAGGATGGCCCAGCAAGCAGAGCGGGAGTCCTCGTTGTTTTCAACGTGCTCTCTGCACTTCTCAACATATTGAGAAGTTTAGGTAATGATTTCTCCAAATCATTCATATTAAAGTTCACTATGAACGGAGCAAAGGCAGGCGGGAGAGACTATAGAACAATATCTGTATACTGCTCATTGTCCATGGTCCATCCCAGTTCCTCAAGTTCTTCTATAAGACCAATCATCTTTAAAACATGGTCTCCTACTGATATACCAGGGGCCATTCGCATCTGAAACAGCTTTCGAGATGCCTCGTATCTCAAAGTACGAGATTGCTCTTCATATAAGTCCTTTGTGTGAAGAAAGATGGATTGTACATCCATATTCTCGTGTTGTTTCTGATGGATATTGTCCATAGAAGCAAGCGCGAGGCACTTGGACGTGTTACAATCAGTATCCCAAGTTTTTCGGATCTCCCTATCCGAGACAGATGATTCAGGTCCTGGGACGGGTGGGGTATTGGTTGTGAGGACATATGATACTTTATCATATGCAAGTGCAATGTTCAAGTTCCTCAACCATTTTTTATAGTTCGGTCCGGTTAGTTTATTTTTCTCCAGTAGAAGCTTAAGTCCCGTCATTGGTATCTGCCATTAGGAGAGAGAAAAGAATACACTCAGCGGAATGCTCTTGCAAAGAATTAAATTGGTTATTATCTTATATAATCGATGTCTCCCACTGCTTTAATCAAATTTTCTTTCAAAACCTGAAAAGAAAACTAGCCAGGATTAATTACATTCTACAGTTTCGCTAACTGGTCAGCCAGGCCAGTGTCGGTACTTGAGGGAGGTTCCCCGTGCTTTCGCACAGACCTAATTAAAGTAAACCTCGTTTTCCCAGAGGTCAAAACCCCGTTAACACCTTTCTAGACACCTACTGGATCAGCTAATTGTAAAGTGTAAAATTCTCCTGGAAGTAACACTTACTCACAGTGGGATCGGGATCCAACTATCATATAGGTGGTATGCAATCTCATTACAAATTTCAACTCTTGAAACTCCCGATATGGTTTTTACCCCTAGTTGCTTATGACCTTGGCTATGGTCAAAATATCATAAGCACTAGTCAAGTTCTACCCATCATTTCGAGATCAACTAGACCCACCCATATGACCCTTGACTATGATCAACATAATCACATGAATGTCCTAACTGATCGCATCATATGCTTTGTAGGAAGACATCACTTAGCTACCGTACACTACGCCTCGGCTATGGTCGACATACGTAGCACGAATACTAAGTACTCTGCTTCCTAAAATGATGGAGGGTTGCAGATGGTTTTTATGAAAACCTTTAACGCTTTGAACTTGATCTCATTGTAGAATCAAAACAGTTTTAGAAAAGGAGTGGCTTAAGCTCCGCATCTTTTGAAACTTGCATTTTTCATAAAAAAAGCCGAGTGGGTTTCAAATCTGATTCTACAATATCTTTTAGGTTTCTTTTTCTTTAGATTAATCTCATTAATGTAATCCCATCATTTAAGTTCCTAAGCCATCACAGAAAAGAAATAAAAATAGAACGTATACTTATGACATCCGCATTCGCCACAGTGTCCCGTTATGCACCGTTAGGTTACTTAACTAACGGCATAGCGGGGCGGGACTAGTGCGCGTGTAAAACATAAGTAACGTTTATTATATATCATATATATAATAATAATCCATTCGTATCAGATACTAAGTAATCACATTACAGAATATCAACAGCAGAAGCACATATGAAAATAAAAGGATATCTAGGACGTCCGTATTTTGTATTTAGCCAACAATAGAAAATACGGATTCCACGGTCGCGATGAATAGCCAAGCCTACACCCCTAGACCCCTATGAGAGCGGCAAGTGATCCTGCCAATTCTAGAGTTTAGGAGACCCGGTCTCGACTCCTCGAGATGGCCTCCCACTGAACCCTAGAACCCGGTCACTTGTGCTCCCCTCCTTGGGTCTATCCTAATGCTGAAAAGTAAATAATATACAATGATGGAAACATCTTCCTCAGCCCGGAAGTGCCCCAAATAAAAGAATATTACATACAATTGATTTATACATGAATGAAAATAAAACTCTCATCTCACATAAAACCCCCCGGCTATTCAATCGCGACAATCCTGCACATCATATCTCAGCAACACATAATAACTCATATCATCAACGTAAGCAAGTATGCGTATCCTGATTGTCGTTGATATATAGCAACGAAGCCGGCGATACCCCACATACTACGCTTACGGTCACAGAAAAAAAGTGTAAAACTACAACATTTGGAATCCACAATCTCTTTAGACATCGTAAATCCGAAATATCACATACTTCGCATTTCATGCCTAACTATATGAATTCCACATATTGTATCACATTCCAGATAAATAGACAATGCTAAACTTTCCGATCGAATTAACATACACCCAAAATTTCCCAAATAGCACAACACTTGAGCCGAGTTCAAAAATTCCAGAATACGTCACAGTAGCAATGGTCTAGCCGTAGAAGGGTCAAGCCAACGCCTCACATGTGGCACGCCGTACTGCCCCAAACCCTAAGGTTTAGAGGCGGTTCAGACGGTCACATAATCGAGTTAGGGTTTGTGTTCTTCTAGAGGGTCCATCGCGTTACTTGCACGTTTTTCCGAAAGATTTAAACCTAAGAAAAATTCAACACTTGAAAGTTTTTCATGCCAGGAAAAATGAGTTAATGATATCCGTTCGAACATTTTAACAGTTTCTAAATATCCGAAAAACAGAACGAAATTAAATTTTCCGATCGAATCAACGAATTCAAAATAATCCCCAGAACACTCAACACTTGAGTCAGATTAAAAATACCCAAAAATATCTACAAGCAGCTGTGGACATTACTGTGCAAAAACGATGCCATAATGCTTCTGTACGGCCGCAGATCCGCGGCCCAAGAAAGGTATGGCCGCGTTTCCGCGACGGTATGTATGGATCATGACGTCGTTTTTTTACAGAAAAGCTTATATTTCCCAGCTGGATTTTTTTATGTATTTTTAATTCAGAAAATATCACAGTTTTAAAAAATGTCCAGAGAAGGGTCTAATTCCGTGTTTCGTGGTTCGATCGGAGTTTTAACTTCTCCTAAACCTCACCTAAAGCTCTAGCTTGGATCTAATACCATTGTTAGGTTTATCTAGCACCTCATCAAGGGTTTAGAAGCATCACATATGCCAAAATCAAATTTTTAAGGTGCTAAGTGAAATTGACAAGAATCATAACTAGAAATTTAGGGTTTCTTTTGACTAAGCATCACATGCAAATGAAAAACTATCACTAAGGGTAGAGATTACAACCTTTGGTGACTCCTTGGCACTTTGAGAGTTTGGAACGGTTCGTTGGAAGCCTTCTTTGTCCACGAAAATCCACCCGAAGTCCCTTTGCCCAAAGCTCCTTGCTTTACTTGATATGTGAATGAAGTAGAGCAAACACCCTACACAAATGGGCTAGATGTGTGTAGTATGATGATGTGGTTTGTATTCTTTAATCAAAATCCTTTCTTTTTATCAACTTCACTAAAAAAAATTTTCAAGAGAGGAAGAAGAAGATGGTGGCTAAGCTTGAGCTCAAAAGAAAATGATATAAGTGAATTATTGAAATTAGAAAAGAATAATCTATATTAATCCTTCTCACTTCAACTATGGTTTGCAATTATCTAGATCTTTATCAAATGAGTTAAAAAGGCAAAAGGATAATTAACTCAAGGTTAAAAAGTGGTTGAAGCATGGTCAAAGATGATAAACATTAACCATGTGTGAATTATCCTTTCCTTTATTCAAAATGATAAATAAATAATTACTATAATATGAGTCTTGCATTGCCACCAAATATGTATCAACAACCATGATACAATGTATGTATGCGTGTGTCCATGCACATCATCATGTGCATACATGCATGCATACAAAAAATAGAAAAAAGGTTTAATTAAAGAATTAATCTAAAAGTCATTTGTTAAATCAACACTTGATTTTGCAAACCGGTCATATCACATACGACCCGACCAATAGAAAATGCCCGATTAATATACGGTATCACATATCCGTATTTAATCGGGTCCCCGCGCATATCTCATATGCACACCACATCTTTTCGCCTGAGCCAGGAAACATCATTGTGGGACTCTATGACTCGTCAATACGTCGGCAGTAGGTGATGATCATATCAAACACCTACAAGCTGCAAGCGGTCAGCTAAACGTAACGGTCACCCGGGTATTGAGCGATCAGAAGAAAACCAACGAAGCTGTCAAAACTCCCGTCGAGCCAACTGGCAAAACTTACCGTACAGTCTGGTCTCTTCGTCAGATATGTTGCATATCGAGTCTAGGGATGGAATCGTCGACCCCAATAACTCAATAAGTCATGCTGGTGTATGGCTCATAACAGATCAAGAAACTACTGATAACGCTTATCAGTAAATCTCAGCAGCCCTGGCCAGGGACTTCCTGTTATAGCCAATCGAGCATAGCACAACATCAACTCCCAATACCGGGAGAGACGAAACCCCTCCTATCGCTCATCGCCTCCATGTGCCTCGCGACTGTACCCAAAGTCCACCTGTTTGCACGACTCAGTAGAGCCGTGGTAGGGTGGATATCAAAGTACAGTGGGATGACACACAAGACTCTATGACGTTCTTGGGTCTACAGACTAACCTGTACCAGTGTCACCTGAGAACTGCTATCCGACGATAGATATAATACCACATAGGAGTTCTCTGTGAGTCCGTTCAGTGTACCCAGTCTCCACTGAGCACCCGCATACAATCTTTGGTGTCACCTCACCAGATGGATATGGGATCATCCATCGCCCATTATATGGGACAAGAATAGTATACGCTAGTCTACTCTGGAATATCGATGCCCCGTCTCGATACACCCACGACTAGGAACAGTTCAAGGATATGCTTATAAAATACACATGCCCCACTAGTATGATCTGCATCATAGTCACAGTAGTCAAGCAAATATCCTGAGGGATTTATCAACATGTGTAAATGAATAAAAGCATGATCAAATCAACATAGCAAGATAATGTAAACCAGATAGCATACTATCATGTTGAGTGAGAACGTCATCTCAATCCATATATACATGTCCAAGCATCCACTATACATATAATGGCCTCTAGGGCATACATATATCTAACATTACTGATCTAGGATCAGTAGTTTCTCAGGAGGTGATGGGTTTCATTCTGACATGAATTATCGCGTTGTTAGGGGTCTGATTTTATCCACCCCCTAGACTCGATATGCGATACTCTTAGATGAACAAACCGGACTGTACGGATATTGTCACTGTTAGGCTCAGTAGGGTTCCTGGATGAGTTCGCTCATTGGCTTCCCTTTCGCTCAATACCTCGGCAGCCGTAACGCACAGCTAGTGCCACTGACGTACTTATGGTTAAATCCACAGCCAGCGTATTGATGAGTCATTAGAGTCCCCCACAGACAGTTTCCCAAGTTCGGGCAAAATGTTGTAGAGGCCGTATGGTTTTATGGCAGGGTTCAATCATATACGTGCACTTGTGCACGGATCATGATCGGACGGATCATACTAGTAGGCTTCGGTTTAAGCCGGATCCTAGTATTAGATTTGTTGGATTAGTTTCGTCTCATTGCATTCGCATTCAGTCGGAATGCGGATGCAGGTATGTATATACAGGTGAGGGGTATTCTTGTGATCCGTCATGAGTTTACTTTAGTTGATACCATATCTTTTTGTTGGATTAAACATTTTGGTTTACATGTTTAGTGGAGGAAAATGTGAGTGCAAGTTTTGTCCATAAGCATCTTTTCATGCCACATGTACATGGTGACTCATGGTATTGGTTTGTGTGGCCATTTAATGTGACGTGGATTGATTTGTGGAGCTAATTATGATTAGTGGGGGTATTTTGGAGTGAGGGGGGCTGCCATGTGATGGCTTGGGACTTTGGTTATTGATCTCTCTCTCTCTCTCTCTCTCTCTCTCTCAAAAGAACACACAACATAATAAGCAAGTTCTCTTTCTTCTTCTTTCTTCTTGAGCTCACCTCTTCCTCCAATGGCTTCAACTTCAACCTCCACAATCTCATGTGTTGAGAATGAATGGATGCTTGAGAAAAATTTATCACACACATTCTTTACTTCACCTTGGACATGTCGGCTAGCAAACTTCATGTCCGAGTTGCTTCGGTTTGAAGCGGGAGCCCGTAAAAAGACTTCTTGACTTGGTGCCTTTTCGATGAGGAAACCGGAGATCAAACGAGATCGGAGATGCCGCGAGGAGCTAAAGATGGTGGCTAAAGACCGAAGGACACGGATCGATCGGTATAGCCATTCTAACTTCTTTGTATATTGCTAGTTAACGGTTAATGGAACGATCCGGGTATTTAGTTATGGTAGCGCCAAGTTTTGAAAAGTTTTTGTTCCGCATTTGGCCTCGGAAAGACGGCCGGGGCGCTGCCGTAACCTAACAAAGTCATGCCGATTTGAGGCTCATAACGGGTCGAGAAACTACTGATAACACTTACCAGTAAATCTTTAAATCAGCCCTGGCCAGGGACTTCCCTGTTATGGCCAATCGAGCACAGCGCAATATCAACCCCCAATACCGGGAGAGGCGAGACCCCTCCTATCGCTCATCGCCTCCATGTGACTCGGGACTGTACCCAAAAACCACCGTTTTGCACGTCCTCTTAAATGTGGTAAGGTGGAAATCAAAGCACAGTGGGAATCACACAAGACTCTATGACGATCTCGGGTCTACAGACTAATGTACCCTATACCAGTATCACCAGAGAACTGCTATCTGACGATAGATATAATACCAATTAGGAGTTCTCGGTGAGTCCGTCCAGTGTACCCAGTCTCCACTGAGCACCCATATACCATCTCTAATGTCAAACACCTATGGATATGGGATCATCCATCGCCCATCTCATGGGTCGAGAAGCGTATACGCTAGTTTACTCTGGTATATCGATGCCCTGTCTCGATACACCCACGACTAGGAACATTAAAGGATGAACTTATGGACCACCATGGCCCCACTTGTATAATCTGCATCAAAATCCTGGTAGTCAAGTACACATCCTGAGGGCTTTACCAACATGTAAACCTAAGACGGTATCAAGAGACAAGTATACATGTTAAGATAAAGAGCAACCAGATAGCATATTATCATATAAAGCAAGAAAGTCCTCTCTATATATGTCCAAACATCCAATATAATATACATCATATGTACAATAATGGCCTCTAGGGCATACATAGAACTAACACTCCTACTTGTATCTCAAACCTGAGCTGATCTATTTTAATACCTGCAGAATATCTCAAATCACATTATTAATAGCATTTGTTTTATTTGAGATATTATTCCAACCAATTAAATGATATGATATCTTAAAAATATTGGTTAAGAATATTTGATATGATATGCATATTTTAATAATAAATAATCTCATGAATATTTTATTTAAATATGATATACATATATTCCCTAATTATATTAATTATAAATTAAGAAACATATGACAATAATCTTTTTACAAATAAACCCACATATGTTCTTAAATTACAATTAATACCTTTTAGTAATTAATAATAGGGAAAATGTCCATACAAATGTGCAATAAATTTGACTTGTCAAATACCCCCAAACTTATTTTTGATCGTCCCAAGCAAACTATTTTATTATCAAAAGAAAGAGAAAAACCTAGCACATTTTCGTAGGCAATACGATTGCGCTTAGCTCGTGCAAGAAGCCTTTAAATCTTTAGGTGTCCCCAATAGGAGGAGTGTTGTCTCCTGAGAGTTTTCAGCGGATTACACCCACAAAATTCCAAAATAAAAAAAAGAAGACAAAAATTATATGCAAAGATAAGTAACATATAAAAGATAAAAGCTTGAATATAAGAGTTTCAAACTACACTAGATTTTTAGTTGTCATGAGCCCTACCTTAATGGTCTTGAAAAGAGTTCGGAAATCACATCATCTCTCAATAAAATATCGTCTTTAGTTTTCTTCCCTATCTTTCCCCCAAATATCTATCATATACCCCTACGTGTGTGTAAAAGTCATCCCTACACTTGGAGAATTCAATTCAAGCTATCATACCCTTTGTCCATATTCTTTAGTACTTTTTAGTCGGTGATGTTTTAATTGGATTTGCTCACACATTATTCATGCGACCGTTAATACTTCTTGAGGTACTAACCAACCGATTACCGAATGTACATACTTATTAAGGCATAATTAGCAATATCCTAGTCTTGCAACACTTAAGACTTAGAAGTAACCCCCAAACCAATTGGTCTAAGGCACTAGGTGATAAGGCACCCTCGCTATATTTTTTATAATGCCTTAAGTAATTACAAAACCAGTGTTCATTTTTCTACACCATTTATATTTTGTTAATTTATATTATTTTCCTTCATACTAAGGTTTTCAAGCAAGAGTATTTCAAGGTATCCTCTACTATCCCATGTTTCAGGATGGGTGTAAGTGCGTATAGTAGGGTATCAACGCTCAGAAGTTTGGACTCAAGAATAGAGACTATTTTCAGACTTATTTCTATCTACGGATTAGTAATTTCTTTATCTTACTAACCCTTAGGACAACAGCTCATGACTACATATTGTTGGATATAGTGCCATCAACGCAATTATTGTAATCGCAGGCAAACGATTAGGATGATTGAGGGAGGACCTATACGGGTAGAACAGTCTTACTTGAGATGATAGTGTGCTATCTGGTTTGTTTCTATCATCATGTACATGCATTATATGGTATTACAGATCACTATTACATGTTGACAGAGCCTATAGGATTCTTGCCTGACTACCAGTATTATGATGGTGATCATATCGTGGGAGCTGGGTGGTCTATAACCACATCCTTAAATGTCCCTAGTCGAGGGAGTATCGAGACTGGGCATCGATACTCCGGAGTAAACTAGTGTATAATTTTTAAGACCCCGACGAGGGGCAATGGCCGGACTTATAAGCCATTGGTGTCAGTTAGTCGCCTAAGATAGTATACAGGTACTCATTAGGTTATAAGTTACGCTGGACGGACTCGCCGGAAATATGCTAGATGGTATTATACCTATTGTCAAATAGCAGTTCTTAGATAACATGAGTACAGATTAGTCTGTCGACTTGAGATCGTCATTTGTCTCGCATGAGCTACCACTGTGCTTTGATTACTGCCCTACCATGGCTCAAAGGAGTCATGCAAACAGGTTTTAATTAGGTACAATCCCGAGCCATATGGAGGCAGTGAGCGGATCGTCGGGGATTCGTCTCTCCCGGTATTGGGGTTGATGTCGCGTTGTGCATGGGTGGACATCACCAAATATCCTTGGCCAAGGTGGACGAGAATTATTGATTTGGATCAGTAGTTTCTTAGTGGGTAATGAGCTTCACACCGACACGAAATATCATATTATTAAGGGTCTGACTTTACCCACCCCTTAGACCCGATATGCGATACTCTTAGACGAACACACCAGACTGTACGGAGATTGTCACAAACCGGCTCAGTAGGGGTACAGATGAGTTTGCTCTTCGGCCTTCCTTTCGCTCAATACCTAGGTAGCCGTTACGTACAGTTAGTGCCGTTGACATGCTTGTGGTTAAACCCACTGCCAGCGTACTGACGAGTTTTTAGAGTCCCACAAAGAGGGGTTTTCCAGTTCAGGCAATATGATATAGATGACGTATGTTGGTATATACAAGTGTCCGATTAAATATGTGTACAGGCTACATAGACTTTAATTAGACGGTTGATAATACTAGCGGCTTAGGATTAAGCCGTATTATTAAATCAAGTTTTGATTTAATATATATATATATATATGTATGTATGTATGTATGTATGTATGTATTCTAGTATTATTGTTCACTATTCATTTTCTCTCTTTACTATTCGTATTTTTATTCGAATACGCATATATGTATTTCGATACGTATACCGGGTTGTATTCCGTATTTATACGGAATATCTTCTAGAAGATGGACACCTCATTATATGATTTTCTTTTTAGAAAATTATTTGCAAATGAGGTGGAGGGTGAGGTGGCATGAGCATGGTTGGAGGTATATAGAGAGGTCTGGCCTTTGATTATTTATTGTAAAATGATATAAGACATTTTTTGTATGGTTCAAAATTAAGGAGTCATTCTTTCTACATGCCATACACTCTTCATTCTATCATGCTTGAGAGCTCTTCTACACTTAGCTCATTTTTCTTTCTTGAGTTGCTCATGCCTTGGTTTTCCTCACCTCCTCCTCCTTCTTCTTAAGTTGCTCACTTGGGCTTAAGAAATGAGCGAAAAAAATAGTGAAAAATTCCTACATCCCCACTCTCCATTGCTAGCGGCCTTGGAGCGTCAGTTGCTTCGCTTGGCGAAGCTGGAGCCTGCATCATTTCCCTCAGGTGGATCATTTTCAACAAAAGAGGACCAGCTTGCAAGCGCGATCCGGAGCATTTGAAGAAAGCTTAAGGATGTGAGTATTTTACACATAGTAGATTAGTTTAGCTCACTAGGTTTTGTTTACAAGTTCTAGCTATTTAGTTCGATTCTTGGTTTGGGAATTTTGAAAAACTAGAAAAGTTTTGAAATCCGTGTTGCCATCTTCGAAAACTAACTTGCTAGTGTGCCTCAGTTCCCAGCAGTGGTATCAGAGCCATGCTAAAGGCTAGACTTGCTTGCACCAATTTAGAGTTTAAATCGACAGAATTTTCCGAATCATATTTCCAAAACCATTGCTTGTTGTTCGTATTTCAAAGCTGTTCAAAAATATTTTCTGGTTGTATTAAAATTATGTGCAGGCAAAAGTAGAGCTAAGAAAAAATTTGGGCACCTAAGTCCAAAATTCGACCGCGGAACATAAGTCAAATGCGCTATTTGACTTATGTTCCGCGGTCGAATTTTGGCTACAGTGCCCTAATTTTTTTCTAGGGCTCTAGTTCATGGAAATATGATTTTTGGGATATTTGGTTTTGGTTCAGATTTGTTTGTGTACTGGTTTGTACTTTGGGGCTAATGCGGAAAGTTTTAATTGATCAAAATTTTAAATTTGTGTTTCATTTGTTTCTACAACCGTGAATATCATAGCGTGGTATAATCCGACTGGTTGCTATATGCACAATCAGACGAGTTTATGAACATGATATTCGTATTGATGTTCTGTGTTGCTCTGTGATTATGGTTATGTTGGATTTGTCGTGATGGATAGCCCGGTGTACGTAGTATTAGATGTAGTTCTCTGTGATGTAATGTAAATTCAAATTGCGCGGCGAGCATCCGACATGTGGATTGCCGTCATCACGGCTTGTATTATTCTTTGGGGTGCGTCCAGGGTGCGGACGCAGTCACCGTTGTATTTTTTTTTCATTACATGCATTAGGATTACCCAGCGGTGGAGTGCTCGAGTAGCCGGGTTCTACAGAGCAACGGGCCTCCATCTTATGGCGTTGAGACCGGGGTGTTTTACTCTAGAATTGGCAGGCTATTCGTCACACTCGTAAGGGGTATAGGATTGACCCACGGAGGGGTGCCCAAGTCACCGGATTTCGGAAGTGCTGGATGGCCCACTCACTTGTTGATTGGGGTTGCCTCACTTCTAGGATTGGCGGGTAGCTTGCCGCATTCGTAGGGTTCTAGGGTCTGATACTATGGGCTATTCACACGACCGGGAAATTGCATTTCATATTTGGCTCCATTGAAATATACTTTTCCTTGTTTATCTGCATTTCCATATTGTGTTCGTTTCCACTGTGATTATGTTATGATGCTTCTGTGATGTTACTTGATATCATGCATGAGACGAATATTCATATATATTATATATATATATATCTAGTAGACGCTATATATGTTTTGCATCCGCGCTAGTCCTGTCCCCGCCCTGCCGTAAGTTAAGTAACCTTACGGTGAAGACCCGTGACCCTGTGGCGAATGCAGATGGCATATATGTGCGTGATTATTTTCGTTTCTTTCTAGTATAATATGATTAATTGATGGGACTGCATTAATTCTGATTAATGCAAGGAAAACAAACCTAAATGATGTTGTTGGAACTAATTTTTGAAAACTGACATTACAGACATTTCCTTTTGCCTTGCACAGCGGTATTCGGTTATGAATATCTAGCACTTCATTCGACGAGACAACAGCCGAGTTCCCTCCATAGGGAGTGACCTCTTGGGCAAAAGTTTATGTTATTGTAATAATTTCACTATAGTCGATTCTTTTGCTTTGCACAGCGGTATTCGGTTAGGAATATCTAGCACCTCATTCGATGAGGAAAGAGCCTAGATCCCTTCACACGGGGTGACCTCTTTGGAAAAATTTTACGCCACCATATATTTGTAACCACTTGATTTCCTTCAATGATATCAAGTTCATTATGTTAATGGTTTTTCGCCAAAAACCAGTTCTAGCCCTTCGTCGTTTTGAATAAATAGCACATAGTATTCATGCGGTGTTTGTTGGCCAAAGTCAAGGCATCGTGAATGGTAGTTGTGTGTTGCTTAACAGTAGCATAGATAAATGCATTGGATTAGGACAGTCGTACCACTTTGTTAGCCAAAGTCAAGGGTGTGTACAGGTGGGTCTAAATTAATCTGGATAATGACAGGTAGAACATGACTTGTGTGTTACGATTTGTTGGCCAAAATCAAGGTCATAAGCGCTTAGGGCAAAAACCACATCGGGAGTTTCAAACATAAAGGAAACTTGTCAGGCATGCGCATATCTTCAGGAGTGTAATGACTTGAGTGGCTTCCATCAAGTTATCATGCGATGATAGTTGGGTCCCGATTCCCACTGATGAGTAGGTGTTACTCCTCGGGTGATTTTCAGATGATCCCAAATAATTCTCCTTTTAGGGTTTGAAGGAGAATTCGAGAAAACAGTGGGAGCCATCCTGATTAGATAAAGTGATTAACCAATTTAATCTAGATTAGAGTGCACGCTGAGTGTTTTTTCTCTCTCTCTCTTTGGCAGCTACCATGACCTGACCTTAAACTAAAACTCATGAACCAAGTTAACCGAACCTTCTTACACACTTTGGTTTTGGATTGCCATTATTCACGATGTAGTCATATATATCCCTGCCACTCCTACTTTCCCTTTGCATTTCTCCAAAACACTGTGTATCACTATGAATATCCATATTGCTTGGGTATTCCATCGTATAGTTATATACGAACTCGAAAAAACTTGTTTCTGTTCGAGGATGGATTCTGGTTCTAAAGAAATTAAATAAGATTATTTAGTTGTCTTTTCTTTTTCCCTTCTCTCAGGTTGCGAGAGCTCCTAGTATTAGAAGAGTACACCTATTATACTTATTGGATAGTCTTCTTCCAAACCTTAGGCAGGTGTCGAAAGGTAAGCAAAGTAGAAAACCAATTAGCCTAAGTGTGGTGTACAGAAGGTAAGAAGAAAAACAAATAAAGAGATTAGAGTGAGGGCAAAGGAAATTGCGAGTACTGTCATGATTCACGACAAAGCCGCATATATCCCTGCAACCCCTACTTCCCCTTTGCATTTCTCCAGAACACTCCGTATCACTACGAAGATCCATATTGCTTGGGTATGCCATCATATAGTTACATACGAACTCGAAGAAAATTGTTTCTGTTTGAGGAGGGATTCCGGTTCTGGAGAAATTGAATAAGATTATTCGGTTGTCTTTTCTCTTTACATTCTCTCAGGTTGTGAGAGCTCCAAGTATTAGGAGTGTATACCTATTATACTTATTGGATAGTCTTCTTCCAAATCTTAGGCAGGTGTCGAAAGGTAGGGAAGGAAGAAAACAAATTAGCCTAAGTATGGTGTACAGAAGGTAAGAAGTAAAGACATATAAAGGGATTGGAGTGAGGGTAAGAAAATATACGGTTACTGTTATGAATCTAGATAGAGGCGTTACTAGGAGTACCCAGCCACCCCTTCAAAACATTTTCATGTTTCAGTTTTACTGTGCAGTGTAATTGAAAACTGCTTTCCCAATTAGATTCTGACTCCAGTGTATGTATTTACCAGACTTGATTCTCACATCTGTATGGCATTACAGATGCTGAGTGGTAAAAAGATATTGGGAATTGGGTGATTAGATCCTCAATATCAGAATTCTTTGTAATTGGTGATATTTGAGGAAATCACCTTGGTTTTGCCTAACGAAAAAATTTTGGATTTGAATATCCGTTGTTATGCACCAATTTCAAACTGATATATCTGTACGTTTATTTATAAAGTGCGATATAACTTTTTGAAATTATGTTTATGACATTTACCTATATCAGTTGATGGTTAGGTAAGGTGCATTCAACAACGGTGTAATTCTTCTTACCATAGCACAGTTTTCAACCTACGACGGACAAGGTTTAAGTTATTAAACTCAGAAAACTTATACAATGTGGTACTCGTATTATATTCTGTTTACTTATGATTTCTCTAGTTTTAGACACGTATTTCATTGAAATACAAGGTCCAAATTTTGAAAAGTTATAGGTATAAGAATAAGGTAGAGAGCCATACGTTGGAAGTATCAGGATTCTTCAAGATGATCGAAGATGTAGATACTTATGCTAGGTATTCCGTTATAAGTAATATAATTGAGAACTTGCTTCTCTTTCAGGTTACTCATCCGTGGATACGCTCCTTAATGAGTAATGTTGTATGGCCTTCTTCCATTTAGTCGATATGCACTGGAAATAGCTGCTTGATTTTTTAATCTGGTTCCAATCAAATTAGTGCATTTTTTTTCTATATTGGATATAGAATGGATTCATATCTTAACGATATTAAGATATAAGGAGTTGTCCGGCTTATGCTTAAAACCAGAATCCAGATAAACTCAAGGCATGTTTCAGTAATGGCAGTTTGTGGGTTATCCCGGGCTTTGACGTGGGTTAACTTTCTATCATTTGGAGGATCAATAGTTATATTGTTCTTGACTCGCCACCCATTTTAGTAAAATGAATTCTTTTCAGAAAATATTAGTAGGAGTATAGTAGAACTGGAAGTCTTTCCAGAACCAAAAACGATTAATGAAAATTTAGTAGAACCTAAAGAATCAATTAGATTCGGCAATCCATTAGCCACTCCACAGATTTGGTGGGTAACCTCAGCCACCCGAGAGGTACTTTGGTCTCCTCAAAGACGGTGACAGGTAGGTTTTGATGACCCAAGCTTATCACTACTGCGGTCCTAGACTATAAGATCTGGCATGTGGATGACTATAACTCGTTCTAAATTAGGTTTAGAAGTGCACGTGTATATGACTCTGCCAGAGGGTTTTATGGTCAGTGGGAACAGCAGAAGAGTGGTGGGCAAGTAGCTTATGTCTATTTATAGACTAAAGCAAGTATAGTGAAAATAGATCATCTAATTTTAATGTGACAGTGGTAGAGTTTGACTTCATCAGTATAACAGATGGACCTAGTAAGAAGGTAGTAGGGAGTGATATTCTGGTATTTGGATGACATGCTCTTGATAGGAAGTGATCTTCCTATATTACGATCGGTTATACTGTGGTTGTCATAATGTGTTTCTCCAAATAGGATCTGGAAAAAATATCAGGGATTCTGGTGATTAGATCTATGGTTTTAGATCTAAATTTTGGAAGTGTCCCAATTTGGGTAATTTGACACTATTCTAAAGTGTTTTAGAATGGACGACTCCGGACGTGGTGGCATACCCGCAGGTGATGGAGTCGCCCTCTCTAAAGAGATGTCTTCTAAACTGATGAGGAGAGGGATTTGCGTGATTGACATATCACTTGCTTAGACAATTAAGTCAATCATGAGATGTCAAGTACCATACCAGATATTTCTTTTGCACTGGCTGTAATAAACATATATTAATCCAATCTTGGAGAAACATTGGGAAGAAGTTATGAACATAAGAGGATGTTCTTGGTATATGGTAACAGCAGCCTCCTTTTGGAGGCGGTTATCATTTTAGGCTTCCAAGATGACCTGGATGACAGAGTGACTGTCAGAGTTAAAGTTTACCCTCTTCTGAGGTGAGGTATGTTGGACAGTTGGTCCAAGCGGATACTGAGGAAGTCATGGCACAGGATACTGATTAAATTTAATGGAGGATACAGTCTAAGAAGTTTTTTGGATTTGGAGTTCATTTATAAACTTGGTCCCATCGGATATCCAGACAAATTCTAAGACAGGTATCCCTCATTTCGGGAGATGGTTTTTTTCCGTGAAGTTGAGTTATAGAGAGATAAAGATAGAAACATTGGAGCGGATTCACTCATTAAGGCTATTTCTTGAACGCGATAGTTTCAAAAACATACTTTGTGAGACTGATTAGTATAGAAGTTGGGTGTTCGGTATCACACAGGCTGTGAGTATGCAACATCGCAATAATTAGCCTTAAGTGCAAGTGGGAGATTGTTGGATATAGTTCCCTCAAGGCAATTATTGTAATCGCAAGAAAGAGAATATGATGATTGAGGGAGGACTTATACGGGTAGAACAGTCTTACTCGAGGTGATAGTATGTATCTGGTTTGTCTTTATCATCATGCACATACATTATGTGGTATTACAAGTCACTATTACATGTTGATAGAGTCCATGGGATTCTTACTTGACTACCAGCATTATGATGGCAATCATATACATAGGAGTTGGGTGGTCTATAGGTACATCCTTAAATGTCCATAGTAGACGGAGTATCGAGACTGGGCATCGATACTCCGGAGTAGACTAGTATATACTTTTCAAGACCTCGACGAGGGGCGGTGGCCAGTCTCACAAGACATTGGTGTCAGTTAGTCACCTAAGATAGTATACATGTGCTCATTGGGTTATTAGTTACACTGGAGGGACTCGGCGGGAACATGTTAGATGGTATTATACCTATTGTCAAATAGCAGTTCTCAGATGACATGAGTACAGGTTAGTCTGTCGACTTGAGATCGTCATTTGTCTCGCGTAAGCTACTACTGTGCTTTGATTACTGCCCTACCACGGCTCAAAGGAGTCGTGCAAACAGGTTATAGTTAGGTACAGTCCCGAGCCACATGGAGGCAGTGAGCGGATCGTCGGGGGTTCGTCTCTCTCGGAATTGGGGTTGATGTCGCGCTGTGCATGGGTGGCCATGACCAGAAATCCTTGGCCAAAATGGACGAGAATTACTGATTTGGATCAGTAGTTTCTCAGTGGGTGATGGGCTTCACCCCGACACGAAATATCTAATTATTAGAGGTCTTACTTTATCCACCCCCTAAACCCGATATGCGATACTCTTAGACAAATAGACTGGACTGTACGGAGATTGCCACAGACAGGCTCAGTAGGGGTACGGATGATTATTCTCGTCGGCCTTTCTTTCGCTTAATACCTGGGTATCCGTTACATACAGCTAGTGCCACTGACGTGCTTGTGATTAAACTCACTGCAAACGTGTTGATGAGTCTTTAGAGTCCTACATAGAGTGTAGGATTAGCTTAGCACCTTGGAAAGGTTTAGGCAAGCATCAATCATGCTAATTTAAAATTTTAGAGTGCTAAATAAACCCTAACCAAGATCTTAACTAGAGAATTAAGGTTAAACATAATATGTAAACAACTTTACATCTAGGTGAATGCGGAATACAACCTTTGTAGACATGTCCTTCACTTCTAAAGCTCCGTATAGTAGCCCCTTCGCGCCTAATAGTGAACATCCGAACTCTAGTAAGGATCTCATGAAGAAATGAACAAGCTTTCTCGATACCTTCGAAGCCGAAGATGATCTACGTCGAGGAGACTCAAGCTCATGCTACTTCTTCACTAATGGTGAGATTAGTGAAGCAAACACCCTAAAATAAATGGCTAATAGTAGAGGATGATGAAGTAGGAATATTGCTCACTTTAGATTTTATTTTCTCATTTGATTTCATCACTTTGTCAAAAGCTAGAAAGCTTCAAGAGGAAGAAGAAGATGAAGTGATGAAGTGATGAAAAATATCTCATTTTGTTCAAATACAACCATGAGTGAGTATATCAACCATGTAATAACTCATGTAGAGAGTTTACCATGGTAAGGGATTAATGGTAAGGTTAAAAAATATCTTAAGTAAAATCAAAGGAGTGGAATTAGTCAATGCTTATCAACAAGCTTCTAGCTATGATTAAATCCACTAATTTTTAATTACTTAATGATAAATGAAACCCTAACATAAACCCTAGCATGGTATCAGTCTCATACATACATGTTGCATGTGTAACCTAGCATGACACACTAAAATATATCACATATAATTATGTGTGCAAAAATAATACAAGTAACATATATCACATATATATTAATGTATCATAATCAGAAAAATGAATACTTAAGTGAGATAATATTAGTTAATGTAATATAATATATCAAATATATTAATTCTACATTAAATTATTAAATCTACATTTAATTTAATAATCCGGCTATATTACATATAACAAGCTAATATCAAATGTAACAACTTATCGAATCTACACTTGATTCGATAACCTGGCTATAACTCATATAACCTTTGATGTCAGTGTAAGTCCATGCTACCTCTCCCGGTACTTACGGGCATGCGGAATTTGATAAAAAACGATTTTTATAGAGGTGGTAACATGGACTTATAACCCGGATCTTGGTTAAACATCTAACTAACAACCTAACTACGAGTTGTTAACTACTCGGTTAGGGGGTTATACCTTGCTTGTCTTGAACTCCTTTGTCTTCAAGCTCCGATGGTGGTCCGGATTGGCTTCTTCCCGTCGTCTCCGTACGCCGAAGATAGATCCACCTGAAAGCTCCAACCTTTGGCTCCTTCTTCGAACTTTGAAGAAACTAGTTCACTCGGTTTGCTAAACCTTGTGAACTAGAATGAGTAGAGAAGAGTTTGTATGGGATTTTATCTATGGTTCTTGATTCTCAACTCATGAGATATGTGAACCATAGAGTCAAGAGAGGGAGCAAGAGGAAGAGGGTGAAAGCAAGAGCAAGAGAGCTCAAGAACAAGAGAGAGAATGAGCAAGAAAGAATGAGCAAGTCTTTTTTCTTTCACCCTCTCATAATCCAAAACCATCATAACTCATTATACCAAATCAAGTGTTATGTGATGGTTGAAGCAACCATAACCATATCATTTCATGCACTCATTTTGCACAAATGAGCAAGCAAGCAAAAGACTTTGCCATGAAATGATGGCTATGGTTATCATGATGGTCAACTAGTCAAACCTAGTCAACCGGTCAACAAAGTCAACAAGTCAACAAAAGTCAACAAGTCAACAAAGTCAACAAAAGTCAACAACCATGTCACCATAATACTTAATTAATATAATAGTTAATCACATATCATATTCTCATTAGGGTTGAGCAAAAAGTCAAATAGTCAACGGTCAACTGTCAACAACCCTAATGAGAATCCGCTGCCTCTGTCTCCCCGTCATCTGTACATACACACCCGCATCCGCGTTCCGAGGAACACGAATGCATACTTGATAAATCCAATCCCAAAAGGTACACTAGGATCTGGCTTAAACCAAAGCCCGCTAGTGTAAACTGTCCGGACACTGTACGTGCACAAGTGCACGGATGTGACCGAACTCTGTCGCAAAACCATGCGACCTGTCGCAAAACCATGCGACCTCTACTCTTTTGCCTAAAGGCGAAAAGCTTTCTGTGTGGGACTCTAAAGACTCGACACTACGCTGGCAGTGGGTTTAACCACAGACCGCAAGCGGCACTAGCTGTGCGTAACGGTCCCCAGGTAATGCCGACAAGAAGACCGACGAGGTGAAACCCATCTGAACTCCTACTGAGCCTGAATGTGACATTCTCCGTACAGTCCGGTCTGTTCGTCTGATACATCGCATGGCGGGCCTAGGGGGCGGTAAACGTCAGCCCCCCAATAGCGGTACAAGTCGTGTCGGAGTGAAGCCCAAAACACCCTGAGATAATACTGGAAGCCTACCAGTATATCTCGTTTGCCCTGGCCAGGGACTACTCGTGTAATGGCTCTCCTAGACACAGCGCGATGTCAACCCCCAATACCGGGAGAGACGAATCCTGTCTAACCATCACTGCCTCCAAGTGCTTCGGGACTGCACCCAACTACTACCTGTTTGCACGACTCCTTTGAGCCGTGGTAGGGTAGTAATCAAAGTGCAGTGGGAACACACTCGAGGCGAAGTGACAGTGTCAAGTCAGCGGACTAAGCTGTACTCATGTTACCTGGGAACTGATAACTGACGATAGGCATAATACCAACTAGTCAGTTCCCGACGAGTCCTGTCCAGTGTACCCGTAACCCAACGAGCACCCGCATACTATCTCAAGTACGACGTACTGACGGCTGTGGGACAGACCGTCTCCTACACTGGGATGAGAAGCGCATGCGCTAGTCTACTCCGGAGTATCGATGCCCTGTCTCGATAGTCCTGCGACTAGGGACCTGCATAAGGATGTGCTTATAGATTACCCAGCCCCACTAGTGTGACAGCCATCACATCGCTGGTAATCAAGCAAAGATCCTAAGGGCTCTACTAATTTGTATAGGCGATATATTAAAATAAACACATGTACACATTGAAGTAGAAACAAACCAAGTAGCATACTACTATTTTGAGCAAGATTGTATATACAAGGTGAATATCCCAAGCTTCCATTAAGTAATATACAAACTAGTATGATACAGTAATGGCCTCTAGGGCATATACACTAACAATCTCCCACTTGCACTAAGGCCATGTACTGGCGTATCGAAGACCTATCATCTCGATCAGCCGCTCGAACTGAGTCTGGGGCAGGGCCTTGGTGAATGGATCTGCAGTGTTATCTTCTGAAGCGACTCTCCGAACCTCGATCTCCTGGCGATCTACGATCTCCCTGATCAGGTGATACCGCCTCAAGATGTGCCTGGACCTCTGATGGGACCTGGGTTCCTTCGCTAAAGCTATAGCCCCGTTGTTGTCGCAATACAAAGGTATTGGATTAAAAATGGACGGAACCACCTGAAGTTCTTTCAAGAACTTCCTCATCCAGACAGCTTCTTTTGCGGCATCAGATGCAGCGATGTATTCCGCTTCCATCGTCGAGTCCGCAACGGTTTCTTGTTTGGAACTCTTCCAACACATCGCCCCTCTATTGAGGGTAAAGACAAAACCCGACATGGACTTGGAATCATCCTTGTCACTCTGGAAGCTGGAGTCAGTAAAGGCCTCGATCTGGAGGTCTTTTCCGCCATACACCAAGAACATCTCCTTAGTCCTTCTCAGGTACTTGAGAATGTTCTTTACCGCTATCCAGTGTTTCTCCCCAGGGTTTGACTGATACCGGCTTACCACACTCAGTGCATAAGCTACATCCGGTCTGGTACACAACATCGCATACATTATAGAGCCTACCGCAGAAGCGTAGGGTATAATAGACATGCGATCCCTCTCCAAATCAGTCTTGGGAGACATCTCTTTAGAGAGGGTGATCCCGTGACAAGCCGGTAGGTTACCGCGCTTGGAATCTTCCATACTGAATCTTTTCAGTACGGTGTCGATGTACCTGGACTGTGAAAGTCCTAATATCCTCTTGGATCTATCACGATGGATCCGGATCCCCAGGATGTATGAGGCATCACCCAGGTCTTTCATGGAGAACCTGTGTGACAAGAACCCCTTGACAGATTGTAGCATAGGAATGTCATTTCCTATTAAGAGAATGTCATCCACGTAAAAAACGAGGAATACTACAGTTCTCGCCACAAATCTACTATAGATGCATGGTTCATCTGGATTTTTGATAAAGCCAAATTCTTTGACCGTCTCATCAAAGGAGATGTTCCAACTCCGCGATGCCTGCTTTAGTCCATAGATGGACTTAAGCAACTTGCACACCTTTCCGCTGCTCCCACTCTGAATGAAACCCTCTGGTTGGTCCATATAGACACACTCCTCTAAATTTCCATTTAGAAAAGCGGTCTTTACGTCCATTTGCCAGATCTCATAATCGTGGAAGGCAGCAATGGCAAGAAGGATCCGAATGGATTTCAGCATGGCTACTGGAGAAAAGGTTTCGTCATAGTCCAAGCCAGGTCTTTGACGAAAACCCTTTGCTACCAGCCTAGCTTTATAGGTCTTAACCTGTCCATCTACACCAATCTTCCTTTTGAAGATCCACTTGCATCCTACGGGTTTTACCCCGTCTGGAGCAATGTCCAACGTCCATACCTTGTTGGTGTACATGGACTCCATTTCGGTCTGCATTGCATCCAGCCATTTCACTGAGTCAACGCTCTGAACGGCCTACTGGAAGCTAGTAGGCTCATCATAATCTATGATGCAATCCTCTCTATCCCCGTCTATGAGAAAACCGTTGTATCTCTCGGGCGGATGAGTCTGCCTACTACTCCTGCGGAGCGGCGTAGGAATGTCCTGTTCTCCCGAACCCTCTGGTTCCACTAGACTTTCAGTAATAGTCCGTGGTTCTGGAATTTCTTCCAGTTCTACTGTGCTCCCACTTATCTGGTTTTCCAAAAACTCAGTTTCCAAGAAGTAGGCATGACGAGAAACAAGAACTTTTTGTTCCTCTTCACAGTAGAAGAAATATCCCTTGGAGTTCTTTGGATATCCCACAAACTTGCACTGTACTGAGCGTGCCTCGAGCTTGTCCGCATGCTGCTTTTTGACAAAAGCTGGACATCCCCATGTCTTAATGTGCTTAAGATAGGGTCTCTTCCCACACCACATCTCATATGGTGTAGTAGGCACAGTCTTAGTAGGAACTCGGTTCAAAAGGTATGTGGCTGATTCTAGCGTATATCCCCAGAATGATCGCGGTAACTCAGCGTTACCCATCATGGACCGCACCATATCCAATAGGGTGCGGTTCCGTCTCTCCGATACACCGTTATGTTGCGGAGTGTATGGAGGAGTAAGCTGAGAGAGAATTCCGTTCTCTTTTAAATAGTCCAGGAACTCGGCACTTAAGTATTCTCCACCTCGATCCGATCTTAGAATCTTAATACTTTTGCCGGTTTGTTTTTCTACTTCATTCTTATACTCCTAGAATTTTCCAAAGGCTTCGGACTTATGTTTCATTAAGAAGACATAACCGTACCTTGAGAAGTCATCCGTAAAAGTGATGAAGTAAGAATAACCGATTCGCGCATGTGTAGACATTGGACCGCACACGTCACTGTGTACGAGTCCCAAGAGCTCGCTCGCTCTCACTCCATGTCCAGTAAACGGAGTCTTTGTCATCTTTCCTTTGAGACAGGATTGACAAGTGGCATACGATTGATATTCGAACGGATTCAAATATCCTTCTGTATGTAACTTCGTCAACCTTCTCTCATTGATGTGACCCAGTCTACAATGCCACAAGAAAGTCTGATTTATTTCCGGAGACTTTCTTTTGTGTGTATTCTGGACATTGAAAATCTGTGGTTGGTTTAATACGTATATACCATTACTCATTGTACCTGACCCAATCAGAACTTGATTAAGGTGAATGTTTACAACATTGCTTACAAACGCAAATTCATAACCTTCTTTAGAAACTAAAGATACAGAAATGATATTACAAGTTGCGTTGGGTACAAAAAAGCAATTACGCAAAACCAAAACATATCCATCTGACATTCCCAGGTGATAGTCACCCACGGCTTTAGCATCCATGCTAGCTCTGTTCGCAACTCTGAGGGTCATGTCACCTGCCTTCAAAACCCTACGGTTTCTCAACGCCTACAAAGAATTACAGATATGAGATCCTGATCCGGTATCCAATACCCAAGAAGTAGAGTTTATTGAAAGACAGTTTTCAATAACATACACACCTGAAGCTGAAGCTGCAACCTGCTTCAATTCCTGTGTTCTGGCCTTCCAGGCCCTGCAATCATTCTTCCAGTGTCCTTTCTTATGACAATAGAAGCATTCTTCCTTATCTACTAGCTTCCCCGCTTTCTTTGTTGCTTTAGCTTTTCCCTTCGTATCCACCTTACTAACACCGCCCCTTGGTTTGGCGGGGGCTTTCTTCTTCTTTCCCTTGGCTTTCGCCTTGGACCTAGAAGAAGATGATCCTCCTACAAACAAAGTGGATGTTTCCCTACCTTTCTGTAGGGTGCCCTCTGCGCTCCTCAGCATGTTGAGGAGCTCTGAAAGTTCAACTTCTTTTTCTTGCAAGTTGAAGTTCAGTATAAACTGGGCGTAAGTGGAAGGAAGGGACTGGAGAACTATGTCCGTATAGAGCTCACTCTCCAATGTGGTCCCTAGGTCCGTGAGCTCCTCAATGTAGCCGATCATCTTTAGCACGTGCTCGGCTACTGATGATCCGACGGCCATCTTTGCCGAAAATAGCTTTTTCGACGCTTCGTATCTTGCGATACGAGACTGCTCTCCATACAGTTCTTTTGTATGAAGAAATATGGATTCCAGGTCCATATTCTCGTGCCTCCTCTGATGTTCATTGTCCATCGAGGCAAGTACGAGGCACTTGGCCTTCGCGCTATCAATCTCCCAAGTCTTGCGGATTTCCTTATCCGCGACGCTGGAAGTGGGACCAGGGACAGGGGGAGCTTTGGTGGTAAGAAGATACCCCAGCTTGTCGTAAGTGATTGCCATTTTGACATTCCTGAGCCAATCTTTGTAGTTTGGCCCTGTCAGTATGTTTTTATCTAGAAGTAACTTAAGTCCAGTCATGTCGATTGGTCGCTGCAATTAGGAGAGAGAAGAAGAAACACTCAGCATGATGCTCTTGCAAGTTTAGAGTGGTTTTTAGTTTGTCTAAACAGGATGGCTCCCACTGTTTCTCGAATCCCTCCTTAAAACCAAAAAAAGGAAGAATTAGTCAGGATCAATCTCACCGTACAATACTTGCTTAACCGTTCGGCCAGGCTGGTGTCGGTACTTCGAGGGAGGTTTTCCAACGCTTTCGCGAAGTTCCTTAATTTAAGAACCTCTTTTCCCTGGGGGCGTAGCCCCGCTAACACCTTTCTAGACACCTACTAGGTTTATAGCATTGATCGTTAAGTGAGAAATTTCCCGAGGAGTAGCATATACTCACAGTAGGATCGGGATCCAAATATCATTGCATGACAAAACTGAAGGAATCCTACCAGAATCATCACACTCCAAATGGTATGTAGTACTAGCAAGTTTCAGTTCTTTTCAAACTCCCGATGTGGATTTTTGCCCCATGCTCTTATGACCTTGACTAAGGCCAACAAATCATAAGTCACATGTCAAGTTCTACCCGTCGTTGTCCAGGTTAATTTGAACCCATCCGTATATACCCTTGACTATGGCCAACAAAGTAATACGACTGTCCCAAACCAACGCATCTATCTATGCAACATATGAATATCCACCAGCTACCAATCACTGTGCCTTGACTAAGGCCAACAAACACAGCTTGAATACTGTTGAATATTCATATGAAACGACGAAGGGCTACGAATGGTTTTGGCGAAACCGTGAACGTAGTGAACTTGATTTAGTCGATGGAACGAGATAGCTTTTGAATGGAGTGGTTCAAACTCCGCATTTTAAAAGTTTGTTTTGAAAAGAACCGAGTGGTTTTTCGAAAGTGTTCCAACGACTTATACTTGGTTTATTTTCTTGCATTAGTTCTTTTAATGCGTGTTTTGCTTGCATTAGTTCTTTTAATGCGTGATATTTTTGCATTAGTTCTTTTAATGCGTCACATCATTTAATCCTACCATTGCAGAAAACAACCAAAATATGACGTACGCTTATGCCATTCGCATTCGCCACTGGGCCCCGTCATTACCCGTTAGGTTAATTAACTGACGACAGAGCGGGGGCTGGGCTAGCGCCGCTGTAAAACATAAGTAACGCCTAAATAATATCATATATAGATATACTGCAATGATAAACATTTCAGATCTCAGATGAATACATTGGATATACTAGGAATCTGTAATTCGCACGAGCCTGTAACGAAAAGCAGATTACACGGTCGCGGTGAATAGCCAATACCCCACCCAAGACCCCTATGGGTGCGGCAAACTACCCGCCAAGTACCCGAAGCGAAGCAACCTCCCTCATCTCCATGAGTAGGCCACTCGGCACTTCGGCATACCCGGTAGTTTGTGCACCCCCTCCATGGGTCTATCCTAGGAGCAAAAACAGTAAAAAGAAATTATACAATGACGGCTACAACCCCGACCCGGTTGTGCGGCCATACAAATAATTATTACATCAATTTACAAATTTACATGAATTGAAAGAAAAGAAAACTCTCGTCTCACAACCCCCGGCTATTCACCCGCGACAATCCAACATATTCATATACACATTCCAGCAACATTACAGATCACAGATTTGTATAACCCCCACTAATCGACATATAGCGATTAGTAGACGTTCAATACAAACATCACATTACAGAAAAACCCGTTAGCTTAAGTCTTTTAGAAGTTCGATCAAAAATACGGATATTCGGGACCCCAAAAATAAAATTTTCGTTCTGGAAAATCTGGGCAGAAAACACATATACCAAAAATCCCAAAATACCCCTATGAGAATACTGTAGCAAAGAAAGAAAGAGAGGAGCCAAGTCGGCCGCGGAACCGCGGTAATAGAAAGCTATTGCCGCGTTTCCGCGGTTCTTTGATGGGATCACTGGACCAAATTTCTACAGTATTCACAGAAAACCCTGAGTCGATTTTAGGTGTGAAAATAATCAACTTTTGAACAGTATAAAAATCGACAGAAACTTCGAATTTTGAGGTTCGTTTTCGGGACTTTTTCTTTGATCGATCTTCTAGTTACTTCCTAACATGTTAGATAGAGTTTAACTAGGCTCTGATACCACTGTAAGTCCATGCTACCTCTCCCGGTACTTACGGGCATGCGGAATTTGATAAAAAACGATTTTTATAGAGGTGGTAACATGGACTTATAACCCGGATCTTGGTTAAACATCTAACTAAAAACCTAACTACGAGTTGTTAACTACTCGGTTAGGGGGTTATACCTTACTTGTCTTGAACTCCTTCGTCTTCAAGCTCCGATGGTGGTCCGGATTGGCTTCTTCCCGTCGTCTCCGTACGCCGAAGATAGATCCACCTGAAAGCTCCAACCTTTGGCTCCTTCTTCGAACTTTGAAGAAACTAGTTCACTCGGTTTGCTAAACCTTGTGAACTAGAATGAGTAGAGAAGAGTTTGTATGGGATTTTATCTATGGTTCTTGATTCTCAACTCATGAGATATGTGAACCATAGAGTCAAGAGAGGGAGCAAGAGGAAGAGGGTGAAAGCAAGAGAAAGAGAGCTCAAGAACAAGAGAGAGAATGAGCAAGAAAGAATGAGCAAGCCTTTTTTCTTTCACCCTCTCATAATCCAAAACCATCATAACTCATTATACCAAATCAAGTGTTATGTGATGGTTGAAGCAATCATAACCATATCATTTCATGCACTCATTTTGCACAAATGAGCAAGCAAGCAAAAGTCCTTGCCATGAAATGATGGCTATGGTTATCATGATGGTCAACTAGTCAAGCCTAGTCAACCGGTCAACAAAGTCAACAAGTCAACAAAAGTCAACAAAGTCAACAAAAGTCAACAACCATGTCACCATAATATTTAATTAATATAATAGTTAATCACATATCATATTCTCATTAGGGTTGAGCAAAAAGTCAAATAGTCAACGGTCAACTGTCAACAACCCTAATGAGAATCCGCTGCCTCTGTCTCCCCGTCATCTGTGCATACACACCCGCATCCGCGTTCCGAGGAACACGAATGCATACTGGATAAATCCAATCCCAAAAGGTACACTAGGATCTGGCTTAAACCAAAGCCCGCTAGTGTAAACTGTCCGGACACTGTACGTGCACAAGTGCACGGATGTGACCGAACTCTGTCTGAAAACCATGCGACCTGTCGCAAAACCATGTGACCTCTACTCTTTTTCCTAAAGGCGAAAAGCTTTCTGTGTGGGACTCTAAAGACTCGACACTACGCTGGCAGTAGGTTTAACCACAGACCGCAAGCGGCACTAGCTGTGCGTAACGGTCCCCAGGTAATGCCGACAAGAAGACCGACGAGGCGAAACCCATCTGAACTCCTACTGAGCCTGAATGTGACATTCTCCGTACAGTCCGGTCTGTTCGTCTGATACATCGCATGGCGGGCCTAGGGGGCGGTAAACGTCAGTCCCCCAATAGCGGTACAAGTCGTGTCAGAGTGAAGCCCAAAACACCCTGAGATAACACTGGAAGCCTACCAGTATATCTCGTTTGCCCTGGCCAGGGACTACTCGTGTAATGGCTCTCCTAGACACAGCGCGATGTCAACCCCCAATACCGGGAGAGACGAATCCTGTCTAACCGTCACTGCCTCCAAGTGCTTCGGGACTGCACCCAACTACTACCTGTTTGCACGACTCCTTTGAGCCGTGGTAGGGTAGTAATCAAAGTGCAGTGGGAACACACTCGAGGCGAAGTGACAGTGTCAAGTCAGCGGACTAAGCTGTACTCATGTCACCTGGGAACTGATAACTGACGATAGGCATAATACCAACTAGTCAGTTCCCGACGAGTCCTATCCAGTGTACCCGTAACCCAACGAGCACCCGCATACTATCTCAAGTACGACGTACTGACGGCTGTGGGACAGACCGTCTCCTACACTGGGATGAGAAGCGCATGCGCTAGTCTACTCCGGAGTATCGATGCCCTGTCTCGATAGTCCTGCGACTAGGGACCTGCATAAGGATGTGCTTATAGATTACCCAGCCCCACTAGTGTGACTGCCATCACATCGCTGGTAATCAAGCAAAGATCCTAAGGGCTCTACTAATGTGTATAGGCGATATACTAAAATAAACACATGTACACATTGAAGTAGAAACAAACCAAGTAGCATAATACTATTTTGAGCAAGATTGTATATACAAGGTGAATATCCCAAGCTTCCATTAAGTAATATACAAACTAGTATGATACAGTAATGGTCTCTAGGGCATATACACTAACAGTCATATATCACGAGAATAGAATACGGTATCACATACGGGCATTAATCTCGGTCCCGCACATATCACATATGTGCTCCTACTCCGTTTCGCATGAACCAAGAAATCTCTGTGTAGGACTCTAAAGACTCGTCAATATGCCGGCTGTAGGTGATGATCATATCAAACACCCACAAGCCCCAAACGCTCTGGTAAACGTAACGGCCACCCAGGTATTGAGCGGTCAGAAGATCAACAAGCAAGCCTGCTATAACTCCTGCGAATCCAATCAGTAACACTACCGTACAGTCCAGTCTCTTCGTCAGATATATCGCATATCATAGCCTGGGGGTGGTATAACGTCAGACCCCAATAGCCTGATAAGTCAGGCCGATGTAAGGTCCATAACGGTTCGAGAAACTACTGATAACACTTACCAGTAAATCTCAGCAACCCTGGCCAGGGATTTCCTGTTATGGCCAATCGAGCATAGCGCAACATCAACTCCCAGTACCGGGAGAGACGAAACCCCTCCTATCGCTCATTGCCTCCATGTGACTCAGGACTGTACCCAAAAACCACCATTTTGCTTGATCTCTTGACCGTGGTATGGTGGAAATCAAAACACAGTGGGAATCACACAAGACTCTATGACGATCTCGGGTCTACAGACTAACCTGTACCAATGTCACCAGAGAACTGCTATCCGACGATAGGTATAATACCATCTAGGAGTTCTCGAAGAGTCTGTCCATTGTACCCAGTCTCCACTGAGCACCCGTATACATTCTCTGATGTCAAACACCAATGGATATGAGATCATCCATCGCCCATCACATGGGTCGAGAAGCGCATACGCTAGTCTACTCTGGAGTATTAATGCCCTGTCTCGATACTCTCTCGACTAGGAACTATTATAGGGTGTACTTGCAGACTACCCTTGGCCCGATTAGTATGATCTGCATCATAGTCCCGGTAGTTAAGTACACATCCTATGGGCTTTGTCAACATGTGAGAGCAAGACAATATTACCTATACAAGTAAACATGTTAAGACAAAGAGCAACCATATAGCATACTATCATATCGAGCAAGAAAGTCCTCCCTATATATGTCCAAGCATCCACTACAATATACATCCCATGTACAGCAATGGCCTCTAGGGCATACATATAACTAACAATCTCCCACTTGCACTAAGGCCATCTGTTGTAATATCCAGTACCCAATAATATAGCAGTGGTTGTAGTAACCCATACTCAACCATCCCAAAATCTCTCAAATAGTATTTGGGGAAGCAGGCCTTGGTGAGTGGATCCGCCATGTTAACCTCAAAATCTACTCTCCTTACCTCGATCCCTTGGAGATCAACCATCTTTCTGATCAGGTGATACTTGCCTCAGAATGTGTCTGGAACACTGATGGGACCGGTGTTCCTAGGCCAAAACCACAACTCCATTGTTGTCACAATAACAGTTATTGGATGCTCAATGGTAGGAACCTTGTTCATCTCATGAACAAGTAATGCCCAGACAGCCACTTTGGCAGCATCATTGGTAGCAATGTATTCAGCTTTTATCGTCTAATATGTCTCGGTATCTAGCTTGGAACTCTTCCAACATACCGTCCCTCCATTGAGGGCAAAGACAATGCCTGTGACTGACTCTCAGTCGACCTTATCACTCTGGAAGGTCGAACCAAGAACTTTCTTTTAGTGCTTCTCAAGTACTTTAAGAATGTCCTCCACAGCTTCCAGTGATTCTCCCAAGATCCGATTGATTCCTAATCACTACACCTAGTGAGTTATCTACATCTGATCTGGTACATAACATCGCATACTCTGATAGAGCCTACTGCCGAAGCATAGGATATCCCTTGCACGCGAGCTCTCTCCAAATCAGTCTTGGAAGACATCTTTTTGGAGAGAGTGATTCCTGAGGTAGTGGGCGAACCACCACGCTTAGAATCCTCTATACTAAACACCTTTAGTATGGTGTTAATATACCTGGATTAGGGACACTCCCAATATCCACTTTGATCTATCACCATAGATCATAATCCATAAGATGTAGTAGGTATCATCCAGATCTTCTGAGGAGAATCCTCATGATAAGAGGAGCTTGACCAAGTGTAGCATAGGAAACCATTTCCTATCAAGAGTATGTTATCTACGTACAATACGTGGAAGACAGTCTTACTCTCTACAACCTTCTTGTATATACAAGGTTCATCTATCTTTTTAATGAAGTCAAACTCTTTGACTGCAACATCAAAACAGATGTCCTAACTCCGCGATGCTTGCATTGATCCTGATGGACTTAAGCATAGCTTTGAAAGTCTCAACTTTTCTATCTACACCAAGAATCTTCTCAAGATCCATTTGCTCCTAATGGGTTTTACCCTTTTAGGTGCAACATACAAAGTCATACTTTGCAGGTGTACATGGATTCCATCTTTGATTGCATAGCATCCATCCTTTTCACAGAGTCGCCACTCGTGATGGCCTGCATGAACCTAGTTGGGCCATCATCTACCATGATGCAATCCTCATTCCCACTGTCACCGAGAAGACCATAGTATCTCTCAAGTGGATGAGGAACCCTACCAGATTCGCGGAGAGGCTGGGGTTCGTTGGAAACTATTGAATCATTTGGTTTCACCAAATCATCAGCTGTTAGTTTTTCTAGCTGGAACTTCTTCCAGTTCTACCTCATGACCACAAATTTCTTCACAAAAAATTCCTTTTCTAAAAAGGTGGCATGCTGAGAAACAAAACACCTTTTGCTCCTCAGATTGGTAGAAGATATTCCCTCAAAAATGTTTAGGATATACTAAAAATCTTATACAGAACTGACCTTTCCTCGGGCTTGTCCGGATTTTTTTTTTCAACATAGGCCGGACAACACCATATCTTAACTCGTTTAAGACACGGTCTCTTTCCATTCCATATCTCATATATAGTGGTAGGCCCTGATTTGGATGGAACCCCATTCAATAGGTATGCAGCTTCTCAAGTGCATAACACCTAAAAGGAAACAGGTAACTCAGCAGTACTCATTATAGAGTGTGCCATGTCTCATAGGGTGTGATACCTCCTCCCCGATACACCGTTGTGCTGTGGTGTACTCGAAGGAGTAAGCCGTGAGAGAATCTTATTCTCTGTTTAGAAAATTCAGGAACTCTATGCCCAAGTATTCTCCTCTCCGATCACATCGAAGGAATTAATACTTCTACCCGTCTGGTTCTTCAACTTCAAGCTTATATTCCTTGAATTTCTCAAAAGTTTCAGACCCGTGTTTCAACAGGAACACATGTCTGAATCTTGAGAGATCATCAGTGAATATAATGAAGTACAAAGAACCAACCTCGGCATTTATAGACATAGGACCGTATACATCATTATGCATCCATCCCAAGAGTTCAGTAACTCTTTCTCTGTTTCCAGTAAACGAAGTATTGGTCATATTACCTTTGAGACAAGACTGGAAAGTAGCATAAGATGAAAATTCGAACAGATTCTCATATTCATCCTTATGTAACTTAGCTAGCCATGTCGCATTGATATGACCTAGTCTATAATGCTATAAGAAGGATTCGTTCATTTCTGAACTACTCCTCTTGTGTGTGTTCTAAATACTTTGAACTGTGGTTTGATTTAAAACGTATATGCTATTATATAACGTGCCTGATCCAATCAACTTTTGATTCGGGAAAATGTTCACAACATTATCCTCTAATACAGAATTATATCGTTCTTTAACTTAATAAAGAATCTGATGTAATGTTGTATATCAGGTTCAGTATGTAATAACATTTGTTCAGAATCAATGTATTAATACAAGGTGATATCTGTCAACTAACTTGGCGGCAACAATTGCACCATTCTCTAACACTTAGAGACATATCACATATTCCCAGTTCTCTACCTCACTGTAGCCCATGTAACATGTTACATATGTGGGATCCTGATCCGGTATCACATACCCAGGACGTAGAGGATACTGAGAAACAGCTCTCAGTAATGAACATACCTGAAGAAGATGCATCAACATATACTTTCTTCGATTGGGTAGCATGGGAATCTGGATATTCCCCTATTTCCTGTTCAGTCTTATAACAATTATAAGAAAGAACGGAACCAGCGTTCCCCTGCACAGTATAATGAGCAGATTCGGTCAATGCATCCATATTATTATCTTGATTAAGGCATGATAAAGTCGCTACCAGGAGAGAGAGAGAAGAAAACACTCTGCGTGCACTCTTGTAAGATCATATTGGTTATTATTTTATCTAATCAAGATGGCTCCCACTGTTTTTATCAAATCTTCCTTCAAACCCTAAAATGTAAGACTAGCTGGGATTAATTACACCCTACAAGTTTGCCAATCTTTTGGCCAGGCCAATGTCGGTAGGTTCCCCGTGCTTTCGCATGGACCTAATTAAAATAAACCTTATTTTCCCATAGGCATAACCCCGTTAACACCTTTCTAGACACTTACTTGATCGGCTAATTGTCATGTGTAAAACTCTCTCAGGAGTAACTCTTACTCGCAGTGGGTATCGGGATCCAACTATCTCATAGAAAGTATGCAATCTCATTGCAAATTTCAACACTTGAAATTCCCAATAATACTTTTGCCCCTAGTAACTTATGACCTTAACATAGTCAACAAATCATAATTGCTAGCCAAGTTCAACCCGTCATTTCCTGATTGAATTAAACCCACCCGCATGACCCTTAACATAGTCAACAAAGTCGTGTGACTACCCTAATCCAATCACATCTCATGTTTTAACAGATAAACACTAATTAGCTACCACACACTACGCCTTAACATAGTCAACAAACATAGCACGAATACTAAGTAGTACTTATCTCAAATGATGGAGGGCTACGACAGGTTTTTTAGAAAACCATTTGCGTAATGAACTTGATATCGTTGTAGAAACAAGTGATTTTGAAAAAGGAGTGTTTTTTAAGCTTTTACTAGTTTCGCTAAAGAGGTCACTCCCGGTGAAGAGATCTCGGCTCTTTCCTTATCGAATAAGGTGCAGGAAATTTCACAAATATCGTTATGCAAAGAAAAAACTATAGAAGTAATCAAAAACAAAACCGAGTGAGTTGTAGTATCTGCTAGTTTCGCTAAAGAGGTTACTCCCGGTGAAGGAATCTCGGCTCTTTCCTTATCGAATAAGGTGCTGGATATTCTACAAGGAATACCGCTATGCAAAGCAAAAACTAGAGCTACTCTTTTTGAAAATTTGATTCTACAACATCTTTTAGGTTTCTTTTCTTTCATTAATCTCATTAATGAAGTCCCATTGGTTATGCTTCCTAAGCATCATATAAGAAACGAAAGCAGCAATATTTATTATATCTCATATATATAATATAGGCATTCGTCTCAGAACATATCTAATTATCACATCACAGAATATCAGCAGCAGAAGAATCACATATGAAATATTGGATATACTTGGAATTCCGTGTTTTATTTAAGCCAATAAAAACGCGGATTCCACGGTCATGATGAATAGCCAAACCTACATCCCTAGACCCCTACGAGAGTGGCTAGCAACCCTATCAATTCTAGAGTTAGGAGACCCGGTCTCGACTCCTCGAGATGGTCTCCCACTGGACCCTAGAACCCGGTTACTTGTGCTCCCCGTCTTGGGTCTATCCTAACGCGGAAAAGTAAATAATATGCATCAATGGTGACATCATCCTCAACCCGGAAGTGCCCCAATAAAAGAATATTACATACATGCTTTTTACATGAATAAAAATGAAAAACTCTCATCTCACATAAAAAAAACCCGGCTATTCAAAACACGACGATCCAATATAACATATCACAGCAACACATAACATCACATATCATCAACGTAAGTAAATATGCGTATCCCAATTGTCATTGACGTATAGCAACGAAACCGGCGATACACCACATATTACACTTACGGACGCAGAAAAGAAAGTGAAAAACTACAACATTTGGAATCCACAATTACCTTAGACATCATAAACCCGAAATATCACATACTTCGGATTTCATGCCTAACAATATAAATTCCAAATATTGTATCACAATCACAGAAATCTAGGCGAAGTTTAAACAATTCGATCGAATCAACGAATTCCCAAATTTCCCAGAGATCTCAACAATTGAGCCCTGTTAAAGTTAACCATAGACATGCCACAGTTCCTACGGACCTACAGCTGAAGGCCTGACCCAAGCCTCTTAACTGGCGCCGCAGATCCGCCGCCAAAACCATGTTTTGGTCACGGATCCGCGGTCACTTAAACGAGTTAGGGTTTCGTTCTTCGGGTGTGTCCATAGAATTCCCTGCATGTTTTACTGAATATTTTTTACATGGAAAAATCCAACTTTTGGAAAAATTTCCAGAGAGTGGGTCCAAAATGAGTTTTCGGGGTTCGATCGCAATTCTAACTTCGTCTAGACAACCTCTAATGCTCAAACCTGGCTCTGATACCACTGTAGGGTTAGCTTAGCACCTTGGCAAGGTTTAGGAAAGCATCAATCATGCTAATTTAAAATTTTGGGGTGCTAAAAAAACCCTAACTAAGATCATAACTAGAAAATTAGGGTTAAACATAATATGTAAACAACTTTACATCTAAATGAATGCGGAATACAACCTTTGTAGACCGGTCCTTCACTTTTAAAGCTCCATGTAGTACTCCCTTCATGCCTAGTAGTGAACATCCGAACTCTAGTAAGGATCACATGAAGAAATGAACAAGCTTGCTCGATGCCTTCGAAGCCGAAGATGATCTACGTCGAAGAGACTCAAGCTCATGCTACCTCTTTACTAATGGTGAGATTAGTGAAGCAAACATCCTAAACTAAATGGATAATAGTAGAGGATGATGAAGTAGGAATATTGCTCACTTTAGATTTGATTTTCTCATTTTATTTCATCACTTTGTCAAAAGCTAAAAAGCTTCAAGAGGAAGAAGAAGATGAAGTGATGAAGTGATGAAAAATATCTCATTTTGTTCAAATGCAACCATGGGTGAGTATATCAACCATATACTAACTCATGTAGAGAGTTAACCATGGTAAGGGGTTAATGGTTAGGTTACAAAATATCTTAAGTAAAAACAAAGGAGTGGACTTAGTCAATGCTTATCAACAAGCTTCTAGCTATGATTAAATCCACTAATTTGTAATTACTTAATGATAAATGAAACCCTAACATAAACCCTAGCATGGTATGAGTCTTATACATACATTTTGCATGTGTAACGTAGCATGACACACTAAAATATATCACATATATTTATGTGTGCAAAAACAATACAATTAATATATCACACACACACACACACACACACACACATATATTAATGTATCATAATGAGAAAAATGAAGCTTAAGTGAGCTAATATTAGTTAATGTAATATAATATATCAAATACATTAATTCTACATTAAATTATTAAATCAACATTTGATTTAATAATCCGGCTATATTATATATAACCAACTAATAACAAATGTAACAACTTATTGAATCAACATTTGATCTGATAACCTGGCTATAACTCATATAACCTTTGATGTCAAATATCACGAGAATAGAAAGCGGTATCACATACGCGCAATAATCTCAGTCCTGCACATATCACATATGTGCTCCTACTCCGTTTCGCATGAACCAGGAAACCTCTGTGTAGGACTCTAAAGACTCGTCAATATACAGGCAGTAGGTGATGATCATATCAAACACGCACAAGCCGCAAGCGGTCTGCTAAACGTAACGGCCACCCGGGTAATGAGCGATCAGATGATCAACAAGCAAGCCTGCTATAACTCCTGCGAATCCAATCAGTAACACTACTGTACAGTCCGGTATCTTCGTCAGATATGTCGCATATCACAGCCTGGGGGTGGTATAACGTCAGACCCCAATAGCCTGATAAGTCATGTCGATGCAAGGTCCATAAAGGTTCGAGAAACTACTGATAACACTTACCAGTAAATCTCAGCAACCCTGGCCAGGGGTTTCCTGTTATGGCCAATCGAGCATAGCGCAACATCAACTCCCAATACCGGGAGAGACGAAACCCCTCCTATCGCTCATTGCCTCCATGTGACTTGGGACTGTACCCAAAAACCACCTTTTTGCATGATCTCTTGACCGTGGTATGGTGGAAATCAAAGCACGGTGGGAATCACACAAGACTCTATGACGATCTCAGGTCTACAGACTAACCTGTAGCAGTGTCATCAGAGAACTGCTATCCGACGATAAGTATAATACCATCTAGGAGTTCTCGGTGAGTCCGTCCAGTGTACCCAGTCTCCACTAAGCACCGTATACCTTCTCTGATGTCAAACACCAATGGATATGGGATCATCCATCTCCCATCACATAGGTCGAGAAGCGCATACGCTAGTCTACTCTGGAGTATCGATGCACTGTCTCGATACTCTCTCGACTAGGAACTATTATAGGGTATACTTGCAGACTATCCTTGGTCCCACTAGTATGATCTGCATCATAGTCCTGGTAGTCAAGTACACATCCTAAGGTCTTTGTCAACATATGAGAGCAAGACAATATTATCTATACAAGTCAACATATTAAGACAAAGAGCAACTAGATAGCATACTATCATATCGAGCAAGAAAGTCCTCCCTATATATGTCCAAGCATCCACTACAATATAAATCCTATGTACAACAATGGCCTCTAGGGCATACATATAACTAACACAGAGGGTTTTTCCGATTCAGGTGATATGATGTAGATGACGTATGTTGGTACATACAAGTGTCCGATTAAATGTGTTTACATGCTGTTAGTTATATGTATACCCTAGAGGCTATTATTGTACATATGATGTATATTATAGTGGATGCTTGGACATATATAGGTAGGACTTCTTGCTCGACATGATAGTATGTTTTCTGGTTGCTCTTTATCTTAACATTTACTCTAATTGTCTCTCTGTTACATGTTGATAAAGCCCTTAGGATGAGTAATCGACTCCCGGGATTATGATGTTGATCATACTAGTAGGGCCAGGGTAGTCGGTAAGTACATCCTTCAATAGTTCCTAGTCATGGGAGTATCGAGACGGGGCATCGATATTCCAGAGTAGACTAGCGTATACGCTTCTTGACCCATATTATGGGCGATGGATGATCCCACATCCATTGGTGTTTGACATCAGAGAAGGTATACGGGTGCTCAGTGGAGACTGGGTACATTGGACAGACTCGCCGAGAAATCCAAGATGGTATTATACCTCACGTCAGAAAGCAGTTCTCTGCTGACACTGGTATAAGTTAGTCTGTAGACCCGAGATCGTCATAGAGTCTTATGTGATTCCTACTGTGCTTTGATTTCCACCTTACCACGTTCAAGAGAACATGTAAAACGGTGGTTTTTGGGTACAGTCCCGAATCATATGGAGGCAATGAGCGATAGGAGGGGATTTCGTCTCTCCCGGTATTGGGGGTTGATGTTGCGCTATGCTTGATTGGTCATAACAGGAAATCTCTGGCCAGGGTTTCTGAGATTTACTGGTAAGTGTTATCAGTAGTTTCTCGAATCGTTATGGGCCTCACATCGGCATGACTTATCAAGCTATTGGGGTCTGACGTTTACCACCCCCAAGCGAGATATGCGACATATCAGACGAAGAGATCGGACTGTACGGTAGTGTTATTTATTGGATTCGTAGAAATATGAACAAGCTTTCTTGTTGATCTTCTGATCGCTCAATACCCGGATAGCTGTTACGTCCAGCTAGTACCGCTGATGGCTTGTGGGTGACTGATATGATCATCACCTACTGCCGGCGTATTGACGAGTCTTTAGAGTCCTACACAAAGGTTTCCTGGCTCAGGCGAAATGAAGTAGGAGCACATATGTGATATGTGCGGGACCGAGATTAATACGAGTATGTGATACCATATTCTAATCTTGTGATATGTGATATCGGTCGGTTATATGTGATATAGCCGGGTTATCGAATCAAGTGTTGGTTCGATAAGTTGATACAAATGACATTAGTCGATTATAAGCGATATAGCCGGATTATTAAATCAAGTGTTGATTTAATAATTTAATGTATAATTATATATTTGATATATTAATTTATATTAACTAATATTAGCTCACTTAAGCATTTCTTTTTTCTCACTTGTGTACATTTAATATATATGTGATATATATTATTATGTCATGCTTGTTGCTACATGCTACATGGACGTATGAGACTCACACCATGCTTATCATAATGAAAGGTTTTATTTATTTAAACTAAATCAAAATTAGTTGGAAATTAGTCACATTGTTTAAGCTTAGTGGAAGCTTGTAGAACCATTGACTTAGTTCACTAATTTTGTTTTATTTGAGATATTTATTAACCCAACCATTATTGTTAGCCATGGTTTAGTCTCTACAAGAGTTATATGAGATATTTCTCACCCATGGTTGCCATTCAACACTTGCTTCTTGATTAATTGGTTTTCACCATGTCGTATTTAGAAAGAATTTTGAAATTATCGCAATCAAAGATGGTGTCGCATGTAACGAGCCGCGATGAGTACGGGTCATCCGCGGGGAGATGGTAAGTTTTCAATCTTGTTTTAACGAGTTAATATCGTGTTTTGAGTTGTTGTTTATGCTAAGTGTCGTAACTAGGATATGTTTAATAAAAGACTTGTTAAGGGTAGTTTTAGATTAGCTTGCGTGAGAATGATGTTTGTCGGTTCCTTAAAGACCCAATTTTGATATTGACACTAAGATAATAGGCAACAACGTGGATTAAGGAACTTGAAATACGTTTTTTGAGATTTTGAGCTAAATCCGTATTCCTTGTTCTTTATCCTTCCGTTGATGTCTCTTGATCTTAGCCTTCGGCAAACCACTTGCAATCCGGTCACGATTAGGATCCTCTGCTGTTGTGGTAGGATAGGATGCCTAACGGAGCAGAGTTGTAAGTCGTTTGCTCGAAGTTTCAACTGCAAAGTTAAGGTTTTTAAGGTTTTAGCAAAAACATCTCCTAACACAAACTAACCATATTCTATCCTTAACAAGTGAATAGATTACTCACACATATTTACGATATGAAAATAAAAAAAGAAAAGAGTAAGGAAACATAAAAAAAATAGCAAGAAAAGCTAAGTTAAAGTTAGAGAGTTATGAACAGGTAAATTCAATGTGCAAATATCTTCACTTGTTCTTTAATCCCGTACCTATGTGAAATCAAAATACCAAACTTTAAGGTTGCAAGCTCACTTAAGAGGTTGCAAGATCAAAGTAAATCTATGATTTTACAAGTTCAAAGTATGTAGAAAGCAAGACATATGTAATGAAATGAGAACTTTATTGAATTTCAAATAAGATACAACTAATCTTGAAGTCAAGAATATAAATCTTAAACTTGCAAGTTCAATGAAGAAGTTACAAGGTCAAGACAAAGGGGCAAGAGCTCAAGAGTAAAAAGGAAAAGTAGGTTACAAATTACAAGTGTTCAAAAGCAAAACTAGAGAAAAAGTATCCTCTCCCCTTGCCAATTAATCTGGTATTTATAGGCCTCATTCCAGAATCAACAAACAATAAAAACAAGATGATGTGATCCAAATAAACACCAAGGAGAAAAATGGGGGCATTTGACCATAGAAAACCCGGTGATGCCGTTTTTGGGGGAAGTCTCGCTGGTTTAGTCTTGAGCAATTGGGCTCGTGTTGGTGTGGTGGTCTCAAGTGCACTCAACAAGTCCACTGGTATTGTTTGATTTCTTCATTTCAGCTTGTGTTATACTCAGTAGTTTTGGAGGGAACTTGATACTTCAAATCACATCACATCTTTTAGCATTTATTATACATCACACTCACTTGTGCTTTGGGCAGCCCCCACCTAGGTCCAAGCATCAAACAGTTGTGTGCACACTTGTATTGTGTTGGACCAAAATTGTGTACACATTTATTTGTTGCAAAAGAACTCTTTGGATATCGATCGGTTTGTAGTTCCGGTTGCAGTGTCAGCTCACAACTTTATATCCGTGATCTTGAGTGTGTTTCCAGTGTTGTGTCACGGATACCTATAATCTGTATTTACTGAGCAGACATTGGTTAATAGTACCGATATATAACAAAACAGTTAATGAATGAGTGGTACTGAAATGCAGTTTTCTGTGATAAACAAATACCCCCAAACTTATCTTTTGCTCGTCCCGAGCAAAACAAAAATCCTGACCTCATTTTCGCAGGGAACGCGGTTGCACTGAGCTTGTGCAACAAGCCGTTAAACCTCTAGGTGTCCCTAGTAGGAGGAGTGTTGTCTTCTGAGGGTTTTCAACAGATTTCACCCACAAAATCCCGTTAAGCTAGTTTCGCGAAATAACTAATGATTCTAACCCTATGGTTTTATTTCAAAGCTAGCAATTCTATTATCCTAAGTTAAAAATATCGAATCTTTATTTTTCACACCTCGCTTCTTATTTAACTTAAGATCTATATGTCTTTACGTGCGGTGTAAATAGTGTCGTTAAGTTTCAAAAGGATCGATTAAAGTCGTCATGTCACAAAATAAAGCCCAGATAAAAACTTAAAAATGATCACACAAGTTTTATAACCAGTTAAGTACTTCTCAAGTTTTGTTTTCTAGCTAGGTTTCAAATTCAGAATTTCTATCTTCCTTAATACGAAACTAGATCTTATTTTTCACTCCACCTTTTATTTGTTCTTATTTCATACACACCTTCGTGAACGTTCAATAGTCTTCATCAGAGGATAAAACCTTCATATCTCTTTTAAAAATATTTTTATAAAAACATGTCTTTTGTCAAGATTATTCTCACACAAAGAACCATTAGGAATTTTAACTCGGAGAGAACACTTGCATGACTTTGTTTTAATTTGGAATTTCTAGGTTTCTTAGCGAGGTTTGGGCCAATACTCCCAGACCAGTTGGTTTTAGGGTATTAAGAGTAGAGACGCCCCGGCGGACTTAATTGCTCAAGTTACCTAGGCCCTAGAACAAAAGACCAATTTTAGCGTGAGAATCATAACGATTTAATGCGAACGGAGATATAACCAGTTGTTCAACTATTTTTAGGATAAAAGACATGTTTAGTGGATCAGGTGTGTAATCACTTCAATCAAGTTCCAGATGGGTTATTCTTCAGAATTAGTTCCTATTAAGGTATCTATAATATCCCTTCATATTCACTTCACTTTCGAAATTATTCTTGATACTACTTATTTCAGAAAAAAACTATTTGATCCTCAAAAAATAGTTTATCAATTTAAAAGTTTCCAGACATATTAGACCTGTAATCTAATTTTCAAAACTCACGACACGTGTAGTGTGATGTAAAAACGTATATTAGCTGTAGTTAAACTCAAGGGAGCGTTATCTTTCAGGTTTTCAAAATCTAAAAATAGGATTTAGTTGTTCCTATCTTATCAAATAAAACCGTCGAAATATCGAATCTACGTTCTCCACTAGCTAAATTAACGACACAGTTTTTATTTTTTTGTAAATTTTTTCGATTTTTATGGGTTTTTAAATATGTATGCAAATGCAGAATATACAAATGAATGCGAAGGGAGAAAGCTTACCGAGCACAACTCCAAACTTAAACTGGACAGTGCCCTCACTGTTAATGTACTTGAAGAGGGCAAAATTGTTGAAGGGTCAAAAGCGGCGGTTCTTCTGTTTTTTGTTTTTTTTTTGAAATGAAATAAAGAAAGACTGAGCATCACCAGACAAGATTGCTCGTCAAAAGAAAAAATGGATATGCACAAGACAAGAATATCCATATATATATACCAAAAATAGTATATATATACCCCCCAAACTTATTTGAAACTGTGTTTCCACTGTTTATGGCTGGATAACCGAAGTTTGGTGGTAAACAGAGGAAGATTATGTAGGGTAAACCGGCTCCTGTAATATCAAGAGCTCCTCTGATGGTTCTACGCTAAGGAACGGTTTCAATCTGTATCCGTTTACTTTGAAAAATGAACCGTCCTTTGGATTCTCCAAATCCACAGCGCCGTGTGGGTACACACACCGCACAAGAAAAGGTCCCTTCCAGCGAGATCGAAGTTTACCTGGATGGAAATGGAGTCGGTTGTCATAAAGAAGTACCTGTTGTCCAGGCATGAAGGTTTTGCGCGTAAGGTGTTTATCATGAAATACCTTCGTTCGGTTCTTTATAACAACCGCGTTGCCGTAAGCCTCATCCCGAAGCTCGTTCAATTCGTTCAGTCGCATCTTCCGATAGCAGCCCACATCTTCAAGATTGAGATTCAGCTTATTGATCGCCCAAATAGCACGATGTTCGATTTCCATTGGGAGGTGGCAAGCCTTTCCATACACAAGCCGATGGGGAGACATTCCAAGATCAGTCTTGTACGCAGTTCGAAATGCCCAAAGGGCATCGGTTAATTTCAAAGACCAATATTTACGGTTCTTGGAAACCGTTTTCTCCGAAATCTGCTTGATCTGCCGATTCGAAACTTCGGCTTGCACACATGTTTGGGGGTGGTAGGGTGTGGATAGATTATGATTGATTGAGTATTTCCGCATCAAGGCCTCGAAAGACCTTTTGCAGAAATGTGTCCCATTGTCATTATTGATAGAGTGAGGGTGCCCAAACCGGAAAAAGATGTTTTTTTTTCAGGAATTTAACGACAACCTTGTTTTCGTTAGTCCGGATTGGCACTGCCTCAACCCATTTGGAGACATAATCAACAGCTAAGAGAATGTACATGTTCCCAAAAGAGTTGGGAAACGGACCTATGAAATCTATCCCCCAAACATCGAACATCTCAAAAACCAAGATTGGTTGGAGCGGCATCTCATTTCTCCTAGAAATCTCGCCCAAATATTGGTACCGGGAGCAAGTCTTGCAGTACTCATGCGCATCTTTGAAAAGTTTTGGCTAGTAAAAGCCACATTGCAAGACTTTCTCAGCTGTCTTTCTTGGGCCAAAGTGCCTGCCACTTGTTTGATCGTGGAAGAAAGACAACACACTCTTGAATTCGTTTTCTGGAATACACTGGCGGATGATTTGGTCTGGATAGTACTTGAACAGGTAGGGTTCGTCCTAGTAAAAGTGTTTTACTTGGAATAAAAATCTAAGTCTGTCCTGACCCGACCAATCGTCAGGTATGAGTCCAGTCGCCAGGTAGTTCACAATATCTGTGAACCACGGTTCGCAAGATATCGTCAAAAGTTGTTCATCAGGGAAAGTATCGTCGATTGGGAGAGGAAGCGTCGGCGAAGAAGGAAGTCATGAAAGATGACCGGCTACTACATTTTCACATCCTCTTTTGTCCTTAATGACATGGTCAAATTCTTGAAGTAAGAGGATCCAACGTATTAACCGAGATTTTGCATCCTTTTTTGCAAAAAGATGTCGCAGAGCTGAATGATCGGTATAGACAATGACTGGGGAGCCGATCAGATAGGGCCTGAATTTCTCTAAAGCAAACACAACAGCCAAGAACTCTTTCTCGGTTGTAGTGTAATTCATTTGGGCGTCATTCAAGGTCCGGCTCACGTAGTAGATTACGTGCGGCATCTTATCGATGTGCTGTCCTAAGACCGCACCGATAGCAAAGTCGGATGCATCACATATAATCTCGAAAGGATGCGTCAAGTCGGGTGAAGAAAGAATGGAAGCAGTGGTGAGTGAGTTTCTCAGTGATTCCAAAGAAGTCAAACAGCTTGAGTCGAAGTTGAACGTAGTATCCTTGGCCAGAAGAAGAGTCAAGGGTCTAGCAATCTTACTAAAGTCCTTGATAAACCATCTGTAAAACCCGGCATAGCCAAGGAAGGATCGGATATCTTTGACGCATTTGGGAGGAGGGAGGTTGGAAATAACATCAATCTTTGCTTTGTCAACCTCAATGCCATTCTGCGAAATGATATGTCCTAGAACAATACCTTCACGCACCATGAAGTGGCATTTTTCCCAGTTTAAAGTGAGATTTTTATCCTTACATCGAGTAAGAACAGCGTCAAGCTGTTGCAGACACTCGTCGAAAGAATCGTCAAAGATGGAGAAATCATCCATGAATATCTACAAAAATTTCTCAACCATGTCATAGAAAATTATCATCATACACCGCTGAAAGGTAGCGGGAGCATTGCATAGCCCAAAGGGCATGCGGGGATATGCGAACGTGCCGAAAGGACAAGTGAAAGTGGTTTTTTCCTGGTCTTTATCGGCGATGGGAATCTGGTTGTAGCCTGACTAACCATCCAAAAAATAGTAATACTCATGTCCAGCTAATCTTTCGAGCATTTGGTCAATGAATGGCGGTGGAAAGTGATCCTTCCGCGTTGCGGCGTTGAGTTTTCGATAATCAATGCATACTCGCCACCCTGTCTGGGTGCGAGTAGGGATCAACTCGTTCGCCTCGTTTGTGATGACCGTAATGCCCGACATCTTAGGGACAACGTGTATAGGACTGACCCATTGGCTGTCTGAAATAGGGTAAATGATACTACTATCCAAATATTTGACGATTTCCTTTTTCACAGCCTCCTTCATGACTAGATTTAATCGTCTCTGTGGATCCCTAGCTGGTTTGGCATCATCCATCAGGTGAATGTGATGTTCAACGATCAGGGGACTAATCTCCTTGATGTCTGCCATCGTCCAGCCGAAAGCTTGCCGATTGGGTTGCAAGACCGTGAGAAGTTCTTTCTCTTGCTCTAGAGCTAGAGAAGCCGAGATGATGACTGGGAGGGTCTCGTTTTCACCTAAGTAAGCATACTTGAGGTGAGACGGCAGAGACTTGAGTTCGAACGTAGGAGGTGAAATGACTGAAAGCAAGATTGGTGAAATTGTCTCGAACTCAAAAAATTCCAACAGGGGCTCAAAGTGAATGTATACGACCGAGTCGGATGGTTGAACTAACGCATCAGAAAACTCAAAAGATTCAAACTCGAGAGGCGACAAGCCAAGATCGTTCGCAAACGTGAAGCACTCGTAATCGTTGTCGGGAGCAAACGCAGCAGCAGGTTCAAAGAGGAACGCACTAGTGGCGTCAAGATTTCTGTGATCAAACAAGACTTCCTCAAATTCACAGTCCTCTGGGCGATCTCCTGGATGGAACAAACATCTAGTATATGAGTATTTGGTTCTGATGGCTGATTCCCTAACCTAAAAATGTTGAGTTCAATTGTCATATTGTCAAAAGATAGGTTCATCGAACTTTTTCGACAATTGATCACGGCATTTAAGGTTGCAAGGAATGGGCGACTGAGTTTCACCGGAATTTGATTTCGGAAGTTAGCTACAGGTTGTGTAACTAAAACAATGAAGTCAATGGGGAATATGAAGTCCCCAACTTTTATTAACACATCCTCTAGCTCACCCCTAGGATGGGTGATAGATCGGTCGACCATTTGAAGAGTATAATGTGTAGGTTTCAGTTCTCCTACACCTAGTTGCTCATATACAGAATAAGGAAGCAGTTTAACACTGGCACCAAGATCCTAAAGAGCGTGGTTGATGTTCTTATCCTCAATGGTTATTGAAATCATAGGACAGCCAGGGTCCTTCCGTTTTGTGGTAAATTTTGGGTAAGAGCATCACTTACATTACTAGCTAAAAAAACCTTGTTTGGTATCTGAGATTTCCTCTTCTTAGTGCACAAGTCTTTCAAGATTTTTGCATAGGAGGGGATTTGTTGGATTGCATCTAAGAGGGGAATGTTGATGTTAACCAGTTTAAACAACTCCAGAATCTTCTCCATTTGTGGATTTTGTTTATTGGACCTCAACCGGTTTGGAAATGGAACATTTTTGAAATTGGTTGAGTCCAATGCTTGTGGAAAAGATTGTGGAGTTGGAACGGATCCCAAAACTGGAGTTTGAGTGGAGTGAGTGTTAGTTATATGTATGCCATAGAGGCCATTACTGTACATTGGATGTATATTGTAGTGGATGCTGGGACATATATAGGGAGGACTTTCTTGCTCGATATGATAGTATGCTATCTGGTTGCTCTTTACCTTAACGTGTACACAGATTGTCTCTCTATTACATGTTGGTAAAGCCCTTAGGATGTGTACTTGGCTACCTGGACTGTGATGCGGATCATACTAGTGGGGACATGGTAGTCCATAAGTACATCCTTCAAAGTCCCTAGTCGTGGGTATATCGAGACGGGGCATCGATATACCAGAGTAGACTAGCGTATACCTTCTCGACCCATACAGATGGGCGATGGATGATCCCATATCCATTGGTGTTTGACATCAGAGATGATATACGGATGCTCAGTGGAGACTGGGTACACTAGACGGACTCGCCGAGAACTCCCAGATGGTATTATACCTTACGTCAGATGGCAGTTCTCTGGTGACACTGGTACAGAGTAGTCTGTTGACCCGAGATCGTCATAGAGTCTTGTGTGGTTCCCACTGTGCTTTGATTTCCATCTTACTACGTCCAAGAGGGCGTGCAAAACGGTGGTTTTTGGGTACAGTCCCGAGTCACATGGAGGCAATGAGCGATAGGAGGGGATTCGTCTCTCCCGGTATAGGGAGTTGATGTTGCGCTGTGTTCGATTGGCTATAACCGGAAATCCCTGGCCAGGGTTGCTGAGATTTACTGGTAAGTGTTACCAGTAGTTTCTCGAACTGTTATAGGCCTCATATCGACACGACTTATCGAGCTATTGGGGTCTGACGTTTACCACCCCTAGGCGAGATATGCGACATATCAGACGACGAGACCGGACTGTACGGTAGTGTTACTGGTTGGATTCACTGGAGTGTGAGCGGGCTTGCTCGTCGATCTTCTGATCACTTAATACCCGGGTGGCCGTTACGTTTAGCAGACCGCTTGCGGCTTGTGGGTGCTTGATATGATCATCATCTGCTGCCGGCGTATTGACGAGTCTTTAGAGTCCTACACAGAGGTTTCCTGGTTCAAGCGAAACGAAATAGGAGCGCATATGAGATATGTGCGGGACCGAGAATAATGCGTGTATGTGATACCGTATTTCATTCTCGCGATGAATGTTTCGAATGGTTGTATGCGATATAACCTAGTTATCGAATCGGAGATTGATTCGATAAGTCGATACATTGTATACTAGTCGGTTGTGTGCGACATGACCGGATCATTGAATCAAGTGTTGATTTAATTATTTAATGCATAATTATATATTTGATATATTACTTTGCATTAACTAGTATTGGTTCACTTTAAATGGATTTTCTCACTTGGATTGTGCACATTGTATATGTGATATACTTTTGTACACAAGTTTGTATCATGTTTGATGATGCATGCTAACTTGGGTTTGTGTAAAGGTTAAACCATGGTTGTGTAATGGCTAGGGTTTTTATTTTCTTATTCATTTATTTATTTATTTTGAAAAGATAAAAAATGAAATGGTTGCTAGTTTTGTTTCTAGTTGAAGCTTCATGAAGCTTTGACTAAGTGACCATTTTGTCTCATGCTTAACCCTAACCACTCCACTTAACCCTAGTTGATTCTCTACACTTCACCATGGTTAGATTATGATAAGTATTCCTTTTATTTTCTATTTGTAAATAACTTATCATATGATTATCATCTTCTTCTTCTTCTTCTTCAAGATGAAGAACCTTGACTTCATCAATGGTGATTGATGAAAATGAGTGAGAAATCCAATTCTAAAGTGAACCCACTTCCTATTTCTTCATCCTCTACCTCTTGCCAAGTAGTAGAGTGTGTTTCCTTCACAAGTTTTCTTGACTTGGTGAAGTTGGAGCTTGATCTTGCGATGCCTCGACGTAGATCATCTTCGGCATCGTCGTCGATGACCTAGCCCGCTTTTTCTCCGATGAAGCCGACGCTAGAGCCCGGGATTTGATATGGACAGCGAGGAGACTTCATTACGGAGCTATGGAGGTGGAGAACCGGATCTACAAAGGTTGTATTTCCGTATTCTAGTAGTTAAGTGTTAACTAGTTTGCTTTGTCGCCTAATATCTAGCCAACGATCTTGTTAGGGTTTCTCGGCACCGTTAAAATTTGAAATTGGCATGGTTGATTCCTTGTGAGACCTCATTAGGGTGCCTAGGAACCCTACAGTGGTATCAGAGCCAGGTTAGAGCCTTAGGCGAAGTCTAGACGACGTTTGAAACCCGAACGAACCCGAAACCCTAAAACCCAAGTGCTCTCTGGACTTTTTCTAAAATCTGGGATTTTTCAAGATTAAAAATGCTTAAAAAATTCAGCAGAGAATTCTAAGAATTACGGTGCAATTTGTTTCCAATGAACAGTACCCTATGCGGCGGAACCGCGGCCTAAGCCAGCTTAGGCGGCGGTTCCGTGGCTAAAGAATGACGTTATCCCTCCTACCTTGCACAGTAATTCATAATTTCTGCAGCTGAGTTTTATGGGTATTTTTAATATTTATTCAAAAGTTGAATTTTCTGGGGTGTTTTAGAGCTTCGATGTTTCGACCGGATTATCAAATTTCGTCTTTGTGTTTTTCCGGATAATTTTAGAATATGTTAAAAAGTTCGACTGGATATAAATACCCAATTTTTCCCCTGTCGGGAAATTTCCAAGTGTTGGATTTTTCCGAGGTTTAAAGACGTTCTAAGTAGTGCAAGTAACGCGATGGTCCCTCTAGAAGACAACAAACCTTAACTCGATTATGTGACCGTCTTGAACTGCCCTTTGAACCTTAGGGTTTGGGGCAGTACGGCGTGCCACATGTGAAGCGTTGGCTTGACCCTTCTACGGCTGGACCGTTGGTACTGAGGCACGAAGTGAATGTCTTTGAACTTATTTCATGAGTTGAGCTGTTTCGGGAAAACTTGGGTGTTCGATTATTCGATCGGAAAGTTTAACATTTTCTATCTTATTCGGAATGTGATACAATAATTGGAATTCATAAGAAGTTATGAGATAACTGAATGAATGTTATAAATCTAGTAGTTTAGTGTCACTTGATCGGTTGCCACGGAATTTTGATGTGATCAAAAGTCCGTCGCAATCACGTAGCGTACGCGGATACTCGCCGGGTAAACTTAATAGACAGCCTCGCCCCATAGCCCCAACCAAGTGACTGTAGGAGAACCCCGTCGCCGAAAGCATCCGTCCGGGTGCTCGCGGTAGCGGTGTTCCGCCTTGGTGCACTTCGTCGACGGTATCGGGGGTGCGGCCGTCTACTGAAGTTTGCGACGAGCATTCGATCAGGATGTCGGGAATCTTGTTGAATTGCCCGACTTGATATTGAAAAGTGTTTTCGATAATGAGACTAAAATGCGGGGTTTATAATTGTTAGGCATGTGATGTCTAAGTATTTCATTTGATTAGGCATGCGATGTCTAAAGAGGTTGCGGATTCCAACTGTTGTAGTTTTACACTTTCTTTTCTGTGACCGTAAGTGTAATATGGGATATCGCCGGTTTCGTTGGTATATGTCAACGACAATTGGGATGCGCATATTTACTTACGTTGATGACATGTGATGTTATGTGTTGCTGGATATGTTATATTGGATCGTCGTGTTTGAATAGCCCGGGGGTTTTTATGTGAGATGAGTGTTTTTCATTTTCATTCATGTAAAAACTTGTATGTAATATTCTTTTATTGGGGCACTTCCAGGTTGCGGAAGTTGTCACCCTTTGTATATTATTTACATTTCCGCACTAGGATAGACCCAAGGAGGGGAGCACAAGTAACCGGGTTCTGGAGTCCAGTGGGAGACCAACTCGAGGAGTCGAGTCCGGGTCTCCTTACTCTAGAATTGGTAGGGTTGCTTGCCGCTCTCGTAGGGGTCTAGGGGTGTGGTTTTGGCTATTCATCGCGACCGTGGAATCCGTGTTTTATACTGGCTCGTATTGAAAACACGGACGTCCTAGTATATCCAATATTTCAAATGATTCTTCTGCTGTGATATCTGTGATGTGATCATGTGATGTTCTGTGATAGATACAGTATATAGTATATATGATATATTATATAGACGTTACTTATGTTTTACACCTACGCTAGCCCTGCCCCGCTCTGCCGTTAGTTACCTAACCTAACGGTGCACGAGAGGACATCGAGGCGAATGCGGATGGCATAAGTGTACGTCGTATTTATCTGTGATGTTTAGGTACTTAAATGATGGGACTTCATTAATGTGATTAATGAAATAAAAGAAACCTAAGATGTTGTAGAATCGAATTTCAAAATAAAACAGGTAGCTACAGTTCTTGCTTTGCACAGAGGTATATGTGATATATCCTGCACCTTATTCGATGAGGAAAGGACCGAGATCCCTTCACCGGGAGTGACTCCTTTAGCAATAACTGGCAGATGCTACACACTCGGTTTGTCTTTTGATTGCTTTTAAAGAGTTTTTGCTTTGCACAGTGATATATATGATATATCCCGCACCTCATTCGACGAGGAAAGGACCGACGATCCCTTCACCGGGAGTGACTCCTTTAGCAAAACTAGAAAAGCCTCAAAAACACTCCATTTTTAAAATCATTTGATTATACAACGATATCAAGTTCATTACGCAATAGGTTTTCAGAAAAACCTGTCGTAGCCCTCCGTCATTTCAGATAAGTACTAGTTAGTATTCGTGCTGTGGTAGTTTGGCCTTCGTCAAGACGTAGTGTACGTGTTAGTTATATGTATGCCCTAGAGGCCATTACTGTACATAGGATGTATATTGTAGTGGATGCTGGGACATATATAGGGAGGACTTTCTTGCTCGACATGACAGTAAGCTATCTGGTTACCCTTTACCTTAACGTGTATGCTGATTGTCTCTCTGTTACATGTTGGTAAAGCCCTTAGGATCTGTACTTGACTACCTGGACTATGATGCGGATCATACTAGTGGGGACATGGTAGTCCATAAGTACATCCTTCAAAGTCTCTAGTCGTGGGTGTATCGAGACGGGGCATCGATATACCAGAGTAGACTACCGTATACCTTCTCGACCCATATAGATGGGCGATGGATGATCCCATATCCATCGGTGTTTGACATCAGAGATGATATACGGGTGCTCAGTAGAGACTGGGTACACTGGACGGACTCGCCGAGAACTCCCAGATGGTATTATACCTCACGTCAGATGGCAGTTCTCTGGTGACACTGGTACAGAGTAGTCTGTTGACCCGAGATCGTCATAGAGTCTCGTGTGGTTCCCACTGTGCTTTGATTTCCATCTTACCACGTCCAAGAGGGCGTGCAAAACGGTGGTTTTTGGGTACATTCCCGAGTCACATGGAGGCAATGAGCGATAGGAGGGGATTCGTCTCTCCCGGTATAGGGGGTTGATGTTGCGCTGTGTTCGATTGGCTATAACAGGAAATCCCTGGCCAGGGTTGCTGAGATTTACTGGTAAGTGTTACCAGTAGTTTCTCGAACAGTTATAGACCTCATATCGACACGACTTATTGAGCTATTGGTGTCTGACGTTTACCACCCCTAGGCGAGATATGCGACATATCAGACGATCAGACCGGACTGTACGGTAGTGTTACTGGTCGGATTCACTGGAGTGTGAGCGGGCTAGCTCGTCGATCTTCAGATCGCTCAATACCCGGGTAGCCGTTACGTTTAGCAGACCGCTTGCGTCTTGTGGATGTTTGATATGATCATCATCCGCTGCCGGCGTATTGACGAGTCTTTAGAGTCCTACACAGAGGTTTCCTGGCTCAAGCGAAACGAAATAGGAGCGCATATGAGATATGTGCGGGACCGAGAATAATGCGTGTATGTGATACCGTATTCCATTCTCGCGATGAATGTATCGAGTGGTTGTATGCGATATAACCTAGTTATCGATTCAAGCGTTGATTCGATAAGCCGATACATTGTGTACTAGTCGGTTGTGTGCGACATGACCGGATCATTGAATCAAGTGTTGATTTAATGATTTAATGCATAATTATATATTTGATATATTACTTTGCACTAACTAGTATTGGTTCACTTTAAATGGATTTTCTCACTCGGGATGTGCGCATTATATATGTGATATGATTTTGTGCACTTGCTTGTATCATGTTTGATGATACATGCTTTTTGGTTAAGTGTAAAGTATTAAACCTTGGTTAATGAAATGGTTAGGGTTTATTATTTAGTTATTCATTTATCTTATTTAGTTATCCATTTATTTTTGATAAATGAATAAAAGAATGAGAAAAGGATGGTGGCTTCTTTTGTTGTTTAGTTAAAGCTTCATGAAGCTTTGACTTAGTCCACTATTCTTATCTCATCCTTAACCCTAACCATACCACTCAACCATGATTAATTCTCTACACTAAACCATGGTTCTAAGATGATAAGAATGTATTATTCTTTTCATTTTAGAATGATCTTATCATAAGCTTCTTCTTCTTCTTCCTTGACTTCAAGAAGAAAAGCTTCACCTCCATCAATGGTGATTGATGCATATGAGTGAGAAATCCAATTCTAAAGTCTACCCACTTCCTATTTCTTCATCCTCTACCTCTTGCCAAGTAGTAGAGTGTGTTTACTTCACAAGTTTCTGGACTTGGTGAAGTTGTGAGCTTGATCTAGCGATGCCTCGATGTAGATCATCTTCGGCATGGACATCGACGACCTAGCTCCCTTTTTCTCCGACGAAGCCGACTCTAGAGCCCGGATTAGTTTTGGACAGCGGAGACGACTTCGTTACGGAGCTATGGAGGTGGAGCACCAGATCTACAAAGGTTGTATTTCCGTATTCCCAATAGTTAAGTGTTAACTAGTTCTTTTTCGCCTAGACATCTAGTTATCGATCCGTAGTTTAGGGTTTCTCGGCACCATAATTTTTGAAATTGCCATGGTTGATGGCTTGGGAGACCTCACTAGTGTGCCTAGGAACCCTACAGTGGTATCAGAGCCAAGCTAGAGCCTTAGGCGAAGTCCAGACGGAATCTGAAGTCCGATCGAACCGAAACTCGACCCAAAAATTAGCTCTCTGGACGTTTTCTGTATTTCTGGATTTTTGTGTATTAAAAATGCCTAAAAAATTCAATAAATAATTATAAGAATTACTGTACAAATTCAGGCGACTGATTCATTGGACTTAGCGCGGATCCGCGGCCTCACAGTAGGATGAGGCGGCGGATCCGCGGCCTTTTTGGAGTTTTGTGCATCACTTTATGCACAGTAATTCTTATATATTATTGCTGGTTTTCCTGGGAATTTTTAATATTTTTTACAGAGTTAAATTTTTTGGGATTGATTTGGGGATTCGGTATTTCGATCGGGGTATCAAATTTTGTCTGTGTGGCTTTCCGGATAAATTTTAGAATATGTTAAAAAGTTCGACCGGATATAAATACCCAATTTTTCCCCTGTCGGGAAATTTCCAAGTGTTGGATTTTTCCATAGTTTGACGACGTTCTAAGTAGTGCAAGTAACGCAATGGTCCCTCTAGAAGACACAAACCTTAACTCGATTATGTGACCGTCTTGAACTGCCCTTTGAACCTTCGGGTTTGGGGCAGTACGGCGTGCCACATGTGAGGCGTTGGCTTGACCCTTCTACGGCTGGACCGTTGGTACTGAGGCACGAACTGAATGTTGTTAGACTTGTTTCATGTGTTGATCTGTATCGGGAAAACTTGGGTGTTCGATAGATCGATCGGAAAGTTTAACATTTTCTGTTTATCTGGAATGGGATACAATAATTGGAATTCACAAATAGTTATGTGATAACTAAATGAATATTATAAACGTAGCAGTTTAGTCTCACTTGATCGGTTGCCACGGAATTTTGATGTGATCAAAAGTCCGTCGCAATCACGTAGCGTACGCGGATACTCGCCGGGTAAACTTAATAGACAGCCTCACTCCATAGCCCCGACCAAGTGACTGTAGGAGAACCCCGTCGCCGAAAGCATCCGTACGGGTGCTCGCGGTAGCGGTGTTCCGCCTTGGTGCACTTCGTCGACGGTATCTGGGGTGCGGCCGTCTACAGAAGTTTGCGACGACCATTCGATCAGGATGTCGGGAATCCTGTTGAATTGCCCGACTTGAGATTGAAAAGTGTTTTCGATTTTGAGACTAAAATGCGGGGTTTATAATTATTAGGCATGCGATGTCTAAGAAATTCATTTAGTCAGGCATGCGATGTCTGAGGAGGTTGCGGATTCCAACTGTTGTAGTTTTACACTTTCTTTTCTGTGACCGTAAGTGTAATATGTGATATCGCCGGTTTCGTTGCTATATGTCAACGACAATTGGGATACGCATGTTTACTTACGTTGATGACATGTGATGTTATGTGTTGCTGGATATGCTATATTGGATCGTCGTGTTTGAATAGCCGGGGGGTTTTATGTGAGATGAGTGTTTTTCATTTTCATCCATGTAAAAACTTGTATGTAATATTCTTTTATTGGGGCGCTTCCAGGTTGCGGGAGTTGTCACCGGTTGTATATTATTTACTTTTTCGCACTAGGATAGACCCAAGGAGGGGAGCACAAGTAACCGGGTTCTGGAGTCCAGAGGGAGACCAACTCGAGGAGTCGAGTCCGGGTCTCCTAACTCTAGAATTGGTAGGGTTGCTTGCCGCTCTCGTAGGGGTCTAGGGGTGTGGGTTTGGCTATTCATCACGACCGTGGAATCCGTGTTTTATACTGGCTCGTATTGAAAACACGGACGTCCTAGTATATCCAATATTTCATATGATTCTTCTGCTGCGATATCTGTGATGTGATCATGTGATGTTTCTGTGATGGATATAGTATATAGTATATATGATATATTATATAGACGTTACTTATGTTTTACACCCGCGCTAGCCCTGCCCCGCTCTGTCGTTAGTTACCTAACCTAACGGTGCACGAGGGGACATCGAGGCGAATGCGGATGGCATAAGTATACGTCATATCTATCTGTGATGATTAGGTACTTAAATGATGGGACTTCATTAATGTGATTAATGAAATAAAAGAAACCTAAGATGTTGTAGAATCGAATTTCAAAATAAAACAGGTAGCTACAGTTCTTGCTTTGCATAGCGGTATATGTGATATATCCTGCACCTTATTCGATGAGGAAAGGACCGAGATCCCTTCACCGGGAGTGACTCCTTTAGCAATAACTGGCAGATGCTACACACTCGGTTTGTCTTTTGATTGCTTTTAAGTGTTTTTGCTTTGCACGGTGATATATATGATATATCCCGCACCTCATTCGACGAGGAAAGGACCGACGATCCCTTCACCGGGAGTGACTCCTTTAGCAAAACTAGAAAAGCCTCAAAAACACTCCATTTCAAAATTCATTCGATCCTACAACGATATCAAGTTCATTACGCAATAGGTTTTCAGAAAAACCTGTCGTAGCCCTCCGTCATTTCAGATACGTACTAGTTAGTATTCGTGCTGCGGTTGTTTGGCCTCCGTCAAGGCGTAGTGTACGGTAGCTAACTAGTGCTTATCTGCTAGCATATGATGCGATTGGATTAGGGTATTCGTACGGCGTTGTTTGGCCTCCGTCAAGGGTCGTGCGGGTGGGTTTAATTCAATCAGGAAATGACGGGTTGAACTTGACTAGCGGACTATGGGTTGTTTGGCCTCCGTCAAGGTCATAGCGAGCTAGGGGCAAAATTATCGGGAATTTCAAGTGTTGAAATTTGCAATGAGATTGCATACCTTCTATGAGATAGTTGGATCCCGATACCCGCTGCGAGTAAGAGTTACTCCTGGGAGAGTTTTATACATTACAATTAGCCGATCAAATAGGTGTCTAGAAAGGTGTCAACGAGGTTACGCCTCTGGGAAAACGAGGTTTACATTAATTAGGTTCGTGCGAAACCAAGGGGAACCTCCCTCAAAGTACCGACACTGGCCTGGCTGAAAGATTGGCGAACTTGTAGTGTGTAATTAATCCCGGCTAGTCTTTCCTTTTAGGGTTTGAAGGAAGATTTGATAAAATGCAGTGGGAGCCATCCTGATTAGATAAAATAATAACCAATCTATTCTTGACAGAGCGCACGCTGAGTGTTTTCTTCTCTCTCTCTCCTGGTAGCGACCATATCACGCCTTAATCAAGATAATAATACGGATTATTGACCAAACCCGCTTGTTATACTGAGCTGGGGAACGTTGGTCCCGCTCCAACTTATAATTGTTATAAGACAGAGCAGGAAATTGGGGAATACCAGATTTCCCGTGCCGCCCAAACGAAGAGAGTGCATGCCGATGCATCATCTTCGGGTGTATTCATTATACAGAACTGTTTCTCAGTATCCTCCGCATCCTAGGTATATGATACCGGATCAGGATCCCAGATATGTAAGTTGTTACATAGGGCTACAAAAGAGTAGAAAAACTGAGAACGGGTGATAAGTTTCATGAGGCAGAAAACGGGGCAAGAGTTGCAGCCAGGTCTGTTGGTCACTGTCACCCTGTATTACCAATACATTGATTCTGAACAAATGTTATTAGATACCGAACCTGATATACAAAATCATATCTGTCTCTTTATTAGTAAAGAAACGATAAAATTTTGTATTGTTGGTTAATGTTTTGAACATTTCCTATATCAAAAGTTGATCGGTTCAGGCACGTTATCTAAAAGCATTGATGTTCTATATCAAACTACAGTTCTTAGTATACGGAACACACACAAGAGGAAGAGTTCAGAAATGAACGAATTCTTCTTGAGGCATTGTAGACTAGGTCAGATCAATGTGACCCGACTAGCTAGAGTTACATATAGATGCATATTCAAATCAGTTTGAATTTACATCTTGTGAAACTCGCCAGTCATGTCACAAAGATAAAATGACACTAGCTCTGTTTATTGGAAACAGAGAAAGAGTTAGTGAACTCTTGGGATTGATACATGTTGATGTATGTAAGGTCCCCTGTCTACACATGCCAAGACTGGTTCTTTATACTTCATTACATTCTCTGATAATCTTTCAAGATTCAGACCTATGTTCCTGTTGAAACACAAGTCCGAACCTTTTGAGATATTCACAGAATATAAGCGAGAAGTAGAGAACCAGAACACGGGTATAAGTATTATATCCTATGATGAGATCAAGGAGGAGAATACTTGAGCACGGAAATACTGGACTATTCTAAAGGAGAATGAGATTCTCTCTCAGCATTACTCCTCTGTATACACCATAGCACGATGTATATCGGGGCGGAGCAGATACACCCTATTTGATATGGTGTGCTCTATGATGAGTAATACTGAGTTACCTTTTTCCTTTTGGGTGTTATGCACTTGAGAAGTTGCATACCTATTGAATAGGGTTCGAATCAAATCAATGCCTACCACTTCATATGTGATATGGAAAGGGAAGAGCCCATGTCTTAAGTTAGTTAAGATTTGGGGTTGTCCGGCCTATGTCTAAAAGCAAAATCCGGACAAACTCGAGGCAAGGTTAGTTATGTAGAACTGGAAAGGTTCCAGCTATGCAAACTACAGAAGATGATTTGACAGAACCAAAGGATTCAGTAGATACCAACGAACCTCAGCCTCTCCGCCGATCTAGTAGAATTCCTCACCCACCTGAGAGATACTTCGGTTTCTCTATGACAGTGGGAGCGAGGATTGCATCATGAGATGATGACCCAACTAGTTTCGAGCTGGCCATCAGGAGTAAGACTCCGTAAGAATGGCTGGATGTTTAGCGATCTGAGATGGAATCCTTATACACCAACAAAGTATGGACTTTGGTTGCTATATCTGAAGGGTTAAATCCCCATCAGGAGCAAGTATATCTTGAGAAGATTACTTGGTGTAGATGGAAAAGTTGAGACTTTCAAAGCTAGACTTGTTAAAAGTGTGCATCATTGACCAGGTGTGGATAATGATGAAACCTTTTTCAAGTAGCTATGCTTAAGTCCATTCGGATCCTACTTGCCACGGCTACATACCATGACTACGATATCTGGCGGTTGGGTGCCATGACTGCTTTTCTAAATGATGATTTAGAAGAGTGCGTCTGTAAGTACACAGCCAGAGGGCTTCGTAAACAGTGGGAGCAGCGGAAACGTGTGCAAGATGTTTTATCTGATAAAGCAGGCATCGCGGAGTTGGAACGTCTGTTTTGGTGAAGTAGTCAAACAGGTTGACATCATCAAAATGCTAGATGAACCTTGTATAAACAAATCGGTAGTAGGGAGTATGGTGACAATCCTCGTAGAGTACGTGGATGACATACTCTTGATAGGAAAGGAGTTTCCTATGCTACGCTCGATCAATCTCCGTTTATCACAATGATTCTCCACTTAGGATCAAAGTGATACCTACTAAATCCTGGATTTTGGATCTATGAGATAGATCTAATTGGATGTTAGGTATCTCACTAGTAGTAGTGAGATGGTATCAATCGATCCAAGGGATAATCACTGGAAGGGTTCCAGGATGATAAAGACGACTGAATGTCAGTCGCAGGCATTGTCTTTACCCTCAGTAAAGGGACGGTATGTTGGAAGAGTTCCAAGCTAGATACCGTGACATACTAGACGATAAAGGCAGGATACATCGCTACTTAAGATGCTACCAAAGAGGATGTTTGGGTGTATATCGGTTCATGAGATGAACTACGTTCCTATCATTGTGAGACAAAGGAGTTGTGGCTCATGCCGAGGAACGCCGGTCCCATCAGTGATCCAGACTTATTCTAAGGCAGCATCGCCTGATCATGGAGATGGTTGATCTCCAGGGTGATCGAGGTTAGGAGAGTAGACTCAGAGGACAACACAGCGGATCCACTCACAAAGGCCTGTTCCCAGAGAGAGACTTTTATGGGATGGTTGAGTATGAGATACTGCAACCACTGCTACAGATGGCCCTAGTGCAAGTGGGAGATTGTTAGTTATATGTATGCCCTAGAGGCCATTACTGTACATAGGATGTATATTGTAGTGGATGCTGGGACATATATAGGGAGGACTTTCTTGCTCAACATGATAGTATGCTATCTGGTTACCCTTTACCCTAACGTGTATGCTGATTGTCTCTCTGTTACATGTTGGTAAAGCCCTTAGGATCTGTACTTGACTACCTGGACTATGATGCGGATCATACTAGTGGGGACATGGTAGTCCATAAGTACATCCTTCAAAGTCCCTAGTCGTGGGTGTATCGAGACGGGGAATCGATATACCAGAGTAGACTAGCGTATACCTTCTCGACCCATATAGATGGGCGATGGATGATCCCATATCCATCGGTGTTTGACATCAGAGATGATATACGGGTGCTCAGTAGAGACTGGGTACACTGGACGGACTCGCCGAGAACTCCCAGATGGTATTATACCTCACGCCAGATGGCAGTTCTCTGGTGACACTGGTACAGAGTAGTCTGTTGACCCAAGATCGTCATAGAGTCTCGTGTGGTTCCCACTGTGCTTTGATTTCCATCTTACCACGTCCAAGAGGGCGTGCAAAACGGTGGTTTTTGGGTACAGTCCCGAGTCACATGGAGGCAATGAGCGATAGGAGGGGATTCGTCTCTCCCGGTATAGGGGGTTGATGTTGCGCTGTGTTCGATTGGCTATAACAGGAAATCCCTGGCCAGGGTTGCTGAGATTTACTGGTAAGTGTTACCAGTAGTTTCTCGAACAGTTATAGACCTCATATCGACACGACTTATTGAGCTATTGTGGTCTGACGTTTACCACCCCTAGGCGAGATATGCGACATATCAGACGATCAGACCGGACTGTACGGTAGTGTTACAGGTCGGATTCACTGGAGTGTGAGCGGGCTAGCTCGTCGATCTTCAGATCGCTCAATACCCGGGTGGCCGTTACGCTTAGCAGACCGCTTGCGGCTTGTGGATGTTTGATATGATCATCATCCGCTGCCGGCGTATTGACGAGTCTTTAGAGTCCTACACAGACGTTTCCTGGCTCAAGCGAAACGAAATAGGAGCGCATATGAGATATGTGCGGGACCGAGAATAATGCGTGTATGTGATACCGTATTCCATTCTCGCGATGAATGTATCGAGTGGTTGTATGCGATATAACCTAGTTATCGATTCAAGCGTTGATTCGATAAGCCGATACATTGTGTACTAGTCGGTTGTGTGCGACATGACCGGATCATTGAATCAAGTGTTGATTTAATGATTTAATGCATAATTATATATTTGATATATTACTTTGCACTAACTAGTATTGGTTCACTTTAAATGGATTTTCTCACTCGGGATGTGCGCATTATATATGTGATATGATTTTGTGCACTTGCTTGTATCATGTTTGATGATACATGCTTTTTGGTTAAGTGTAAAGTATTAAACCTTGGTTAATGAAATGGTTAGGGTTTATTATTTAGTTATTCATTTATCTTATTTAGTTATCCATTTATTTTTGATAAATGAATAAAAGAATGAGAAAAGGATGGTGGCTTCTTTTGTTGTTTAGTTAAAGCTTCATGAAGCTTTGACTTAGTCCACTATTCTTATCTCATCCTTAACCCTAACCATACCACTCAACCATGATTAATTCTCTACACTAAACCATGGTTCTAAGATGATAAGAATGTATTATTCTTTTCATTTTAGAATGATCTTATCATAATCTTCTTCTTCTTCTTCCTTGACTTCAAGAAGAAAAGCTTCACCTCCATCAATGGTGATTGATGCATATGAGTGAGAAATCCAATTCTAAAGTCTACCCACTTCTTATTTCTTCATCCTCTACCTCTTGCCAAGTAGTAGAGTGTGTTTACTTCACAAGTTTCTGGACTTGGTGAAGTTGTGAGCTTGATCTAGCGATGCCTCGATGTAGATCATCTTCGGCATGGACATCGACGACCTAGCTCCCTTTTTCTCCGACGAAGCCGACTCTAGAGCCCGGATTAGTTTTGGACAGCGGAGATGACTTCATTGCGGAGCTATGGTGGTGGAGCACCGGATCTACAAAGGTTGTATTTCCGTATTCCCAATAGTTAAGTGTTAACTAGTTCTTTTTCGCCTAGACATCTAGTTATCGATCCGTAGTTTAGGGTTTCTCGGCACCATAATTTTTGAAATTGCCATGGTTGATGGCTTGGGAGACCTCACTAGTGTGCCTAGGAACCCTACAGTACGGTAGCTAACTAGTGCTTATCTGCTAGCATATGATGCGATTGGATTAGGGTATTCGTACGGCGTTGTTTGGCCTCCGTCAAGGGTCGTGCGGGTGGGTTTAATTCAATCAGGAAATGACGGGTTGAACTTGACTAGCGGACTATGGGTTGTTTGGCCTCCGTCAAGGTCATAGGACGCTAGGGGCAAAATTATCGGGAATTTCAAGTGTTGAAATTTGCAATGAGATTGCATACCTTCTATAAGATAGTTGGATCCCGATACCCGCTGCGAGTAAGAGTTACTCCTGGGAGAGTTTTACACATTACAATTAGCCGATCAAGTAGGTGTCTAGAAAGGTGTCAACGGGGTTACGCCTCTGGGAAAACGGGGTTACGCCTCTGGGTTTACATTAATTAGGTTCGTGCGAAAGCACGGGGGACCTCCCTCAAAGTACCGACACTGGCCTGGCTGAAAGATTGGCGAACTTGTAGTGTGTAATTAATCCCGGCTAGTCTTTCCTTTTAGGGTTTGAAGGAAGATTTGATAAAAAGCAGTGGGAGCCATCCTGATTAGATAAAATAAAAACCAATCTATTCTTGCAAGAGCGCACGCTGAGTGTTTTCTTCTCTCTCTCTCCTGGTAGCGACCATATCACGCCTTAATCAAGATAATAATACGGAACATTGACCGTGTAGGGTTCCTAGGCACTCCCAAGAGGTCTCACAAGGCATCAACCATGCCAATTTTTCATTTTAACGGTGCCGAGAAACCCGACTACGGATCGTTGGCTAGAAAACTAGGCGAAAGATGCAACTAGTAAACTATTTTACTAAAGGAACGGAAATACAACCTTTGTAGATCCGGTCCTCCACCTCCACGGCTCCGTGATGATGTCTCCTCGCTGTCCAAAACAGATCCCGGGCTCTAGAGTCGGCTTCATCGGAGAATGGACGGGTTAGGTCATCGACGACGATGCCGAAGATGATCTACGTCGAGGCATCACTAGATCAAGCTCTCACTTCACCAAGTCAAGAAACTTGTGAAGAAAACACACTCTACTATTTGGCAAGAGGTAGAGGATGAAGAAATAGGAAGTGGGTAGACTTTAGAATTGGATTTCTCACTTGTTTTCATCAATCACCATTGATGAAGCAAGCTTCTTCAAGGAAGAAGAAGATGAAGAAGATGAATATTGTTATGATAATTTAATTCCAAAATAGAAAATAAAAGGAATGCTTATCATAATCTAACCATGGTGAAGTGTAGAGAATCAACTAGGGTTGAGTGGAGTGGTTAGGGTTAAGCATGAGACAAAATGGTGACTAAGTCAAAGCTTCAACATGCAAGTCCAAAATTAGCCACCATTTCATTTCTTTATGCTTAATATTTTTACAAAATAAATAAATGAATAAATAATGGATAAAACAAAACCCTAATTTCCAACTTAACCATGGTTTAATTCTTTACACTTAACCAAAAAGCATGCATCATCAAACATGATACAATCATATGTACAAAAGTATATCACATATACAAAGTGCACAAACCAAGTGAGAAAATCCGTTTAAAGTGAACCAATACTAGTTAGTGCAAAGTAATATATCAAATATATAATTATGCATTAAATCATTAAATCAACACTTGATTCAATGATCCGGTCATGTCGCACACAACCGACTAGTATTCAATGTATCGGCTTATCGAATCAATACTTGATTCGATAACTAGGTTATATCGCATACAACCATTCGATACATTCATCGCGAGAATAGAATACGGTATCACATACACGCATTATTCTCGGTCCCGCACATATCTCATATGCGCTCCTATTTCGTTTCGCTTGAGCCAGGAAACCTCTGTGTAGGACTCTAAAGACTCGTCAATACGCCGGCAGCAGGTGATGATCATATCAAACACCCACAAGCCGCAAGCGGTCTGCTAAACGTAACGGCCACCCGGGTATTGAGCGATCAGAAGATCGACGAGCAAGCCCGCTCACACTCCTGTGAATCCGACCAGTAACACTTACCGTACAGTCCGGTCTGTCCGTCTGATCTGTCGCATATCTCGCCTAGGGGTGGTAAACGTCAGACCCCAATAGCTCGATAAGTCGTGTCGATATGAGGTCTATAACAATTCGAGAAACTACTGGTAACACTTACCAGTAAATCTCAGCAACCCTGGCCAGGGATTTCCGGTTATAGCCAATCGAACACAGCGCAACATCAACCCCCTATACCGGGAGAGACGAATCCCCTCTTATCGCTCATTGCCTCCATATGATTCGGGACTGTACCCAAAAACCACCGTTTTGCACGCCCTCTTGGACGTGGTAAGATGAAAATCAAAGCACAGTGGGAACCACACAAGACTCTATGACGATCTCGGGTCAACAGACTACTCTGTACCAGTGTCACCAGAGAACTGCCATCTGACGTGAGGTATAATACCATCTGGGAGTTCTCGGCGAGTCCGTCCAGTGTACCCAGTCTCTACTGAGCACCCGTATATCATCTCTGATGTCAAACACCAATGGATATGGGATCATCCATCGCCCATCTGTATGGGTCGAGAAGGTATACGCTAGTCTACTCTGGTATATCGATGCCCCGTCTCGATACACCCTCGACTAGGGACTTTGAAGGATGTACTTATGGACTACCATGTCCCCACTAGTATGATCCGCATCATAGTCCAGGTAGTTAAGTACACATCCTAAGGGCTTTACCAACATGTAACAGAGAGACAATCAGTGTACACGTTAAGGTAAAGTTCAACCTGATAGCATACTATCATGTCGAGCAAGAAAGTCCTCACTATATATGTCCCAGCATCCACTACAATATACATCCTATGTATAGTAATGGCCTCTAGGGCATACATATAACTAACAATCTCCCACTTGCACTAGGGCCATCTGTAGCAGTGGTTTGAAGTATCTCATACCCAACCATCCCATAAAAGTCTCTCTCTGGGAACAGGCCTTTGTGAGTGGATCCGCTGTGTTGTCCTCTGAGTCTTCTCTCCTAACCTCGATCCCCTGGAGATCAACCATCTCCATGATCAGGTGATACTGCCTTAGAATATGTCTGGATCACTGATGGGACGGACATTCCTTGGCATAAGCCACAACTCCATTGTGACACAATGGGAGGAACTAAGTTCATCTCATGAACCAATATACACCCAGACAGCCACTTTGGTAGCATGTTAAGTAGCGATGTATCCAGCCTTTATCGTCTAGTATGCCACGGTATCTAGCTTGGAACTCTTCCAACATACCGTCCCTTTACTGAGGGTAAAGACAATGCCTGCGACTGACATTCAGTCGTCTTTATCACCCTGGAACCCTTCCAGTGATTCTTCCCAGGATCGAATGATACCATCTCACTACAGCTAGTGAGTATCCTAACATCCATTTAGATCTATCTCATAGATCCAAAATCCAGGATTTAGGAGGTATTACTTTGATCCTATATGGAGAATTATAGTGATAAGCGGAGATTGACCGAGCGTAGCATAGGAAACCCCTTCCCCATTAAGGGTATGTCATCCACGTACTCTACGAGGATCGTCACCATACTCCCTACTACCTTTTTGTTTATACAAGGTTCATCTAACATTTTGATGATGTCAAACTCTTTGACTAATTCATCAAAACAGATGTTCCAACTCCGCGATGCCTACTTTATCAAATAAAGCATCTTGCACACGTTTCCGCTGCTCCCACTGTCTACGAAGCCCTCTGGCTGTGTACTTATAGACACTTTCTTCCAAATCATCATTTAGAAAAGCAGTCAAGACACCCAACCACCAGATATCGTAGTCATGGTATGTAGCCGTTGCAAGTAGGATCTGGATGGACTTAAGCATAGATCCTTAGAAAAGGTTTCAACATAATCCACACCTGGTCAATGATGCAAACCTTTACCAAGTCTAGCTTTGAAAGTCTCAACTTTTCCATCTACACCAAGTAATCTTCTCAAGATATACTTGCTCCTGATGGGGATTTAACCCTTCAGATATAGCAACCAAAGTCCATACTTTGTTGGTGTACATGGATTCCATCTCAGATCACTAAGCATCCAGCCATTCTTACAGAGTCTTACTCCTGATGGCCAGCTCGAAACTAGTTGGGTCATCATCTCATGATGCAATCCTCGCTCCCACTGTCATAGAGAAACAGAAGTATCTCTCAGGTGGGTGAGGAACCCTACTAGATCGGTGGAGAGGCTGAGGTTCGTTGGAATCTACTGAATCCTTTGGTTTTATCAAATCATCTGCTGTAGTTTGTATAGCTGGAACCTTTCCAGTTCTACATAACTGACCTTGCCTCGAGCTTGTCCGGATTTTGCTTTTCAGACATAGGCTGGACAACCCCAAATCTTAACTAACTTAAGAGATGGGCTCTTCCCTTTCCATATCACATATGAAATGGTAGGCAACTGATTTGACTGGAACCCTATTCAATAGGTATGCAGCTTCTCAAGTGCATAACTCCCAAAAGGAAATAGGTAACTCAATAGTACTCATCATAGAGCACACCTTATCATATAGGGTGTGATTGCTCCGCCCCGATATACCATCGTGCTATGGTGTATCTGGAGGAGTAATGCCGAGAGAGAATCTCATTCTCCTTTAGAATAGTTCAGGAATTCCGTGCTCAAGTATTCTCCTCCTTGATCTCATCAAAGGACATAATACTTATACCCGTATTGGTTCTCTACTTCTAACTTATATTCTGTGAATATCTCAAAAGGTTCGGACTTGTGTTTCAACAGGAACATATGTCTGAATCTTGAGAGATTATCAGAGAATGTAATGGAGTACAAACAACCGGTCTTGGCATGTGTAGACAGGGGACCTTTATACATCAACATGTATCCTCCCAAGAGTTCATTAACTCTTTCTCTGTTTCCAATAAACAGAGCTAGTGTCATTATATCTTTGTGACATGACTGGCAAGTTTCACAAGATGTAGATTCAAACTGATTTAAATATGCATCTACATGTAACTTCAGCTAGTCGGGTCACATTGATCTGACCTAGTCTACAATACCTTAAGAAGGATCCGTTCATTTCTGAACTCTTCCTCTTATGTGTGTTCCATATACTAAGAACTGTAGTTTGATTTAGAACATCAACGCTTTTAGATAACGTGCCTGAACCGATCAACTTTTGATATAGGAAATGTTCAAAACATTATCCAACAATACAAAATTATATCCTTTCTTTACTAATAAAGAGACTGATATGATTTTGTATATCAGGTTCGGTATCTAATAACATTCGTTCAGAATCAATGTATTGGTAATACTGGGTGACAGTGACCAACAGACTTGGCTGCAACACTTGCCTCGTTTTCTGCCTCATGAAACTTATCACCCGTTCTCAGTTCTCTACCTTTCTGTAGCCCTATGTAACAGATTACATATCTGGGATCCTGATCTGGTATCACATACCCAGGACGTAAAGGACACTGAGAAACAGTTCTATATAATGAACACACCCGAAGATGATGCATCATCATGCACTCTCCTCGTTTGGGCGGCACGGGAAATCTGGTATTCCCCAATTTCCTGCTCTGTCTTATAACAATTATAAGTTGGAGCGGGACCAACGTTCCCCAGCTCAGTATAACAAGCGGGTTCGGTCAAAAATCCGTATTATTATCTTGATTAAGGCGTGATATGGTCGCTACCTGGAGAGAGAGAGAAGAAAACACTCAGCGTGCGCTCTTGCAAGAATAGATTGGTTTTTATTTTATCTAATCAGGATGGCTCCCACTGCTTTTTATCAAATCTTCCTTCAAACCCTAAAAGGAAAGACTAGCCGGGATTAATTACACACTACAAGTTCGCCAATCTTTCAGCCAGGCCAGTGTCTGTACTTTGAGGGTGGTCCCCCGTGCTTTCGCACGAACCTAATTAATGTAAACCTCGTTTTCCCAGAGGCGTAACCCCGTTGACACCTTTCTAGACACCTACTTGATCGGCTAATTGTAATGTATAAAACTCTCCCAGGAGTAACTCTTACTCGCAGCGGGTATCGGGATCCAACTATCTCATAGAAGGTATGCAATCTCATTGCAAATTTCAACACTTGAAATTCCCGATAATATTTTGCCCCGAACGATCTATGACCTTGACAAGGTCAACAAACCATAGACCGCAAGTCAAGTTCAACCCGTCATTTCTTGATTGAATCAAACCCACCCGCACGACCCTTGACAAGGTCAACAAGGCCGCACGACTACCCTAACCCAATCTGCATCATATGTATAAGCAGATAAATACTAGTTAGCTACCGCACACTGCGCCTTGACAAGGTCAACAAACGCAGCACGAATACTAAACAAGATTTATCTGAAATGACGGAGGGCTACGACAGGTTTTTCTGAAAACCTATTGCGTAATGAACTTGATATCGTTGTAGGATCGAATGAATTTTGAAATGGAGTGTTTTTGAGGCTTTTCTAGTTTTGCTAAAGGAGTCACTCCCGGTGAAGGGATCGTCGGTCCTTTCCTCGTCGAATGAGGTGCGGGATATATCATATATATCACTGTGCAAAGCACAAACACTTAAAAGCAATCAAAAGACAAACCGAGTGTGTAGCATCTGCCAGTTATTGCTAAAGGAGTCACTCCCGGTGAAGGGATCTCGGTCCTTTCCTCATCGAATAAGGTGCAGGATATATCACATATATCGCTGTGCAAAGCAAGAACTGTAGCTACCTGTTTTATTTTTGAAATTCAATTCTACAACATCTTAGGTTTCTTTTATTTCATTAATCACATTAATGAAGTCCCATTATTTAAGTACCTAAACAACACAGATAAATACGACGTACACTTATGCCATCCGCATTCGCCTCGATGTCCCCTCGTGCACCGTTAGGTTAGGTAACTAACGGCAGAGCGGGGCAGGGCTAGCGCGGGTGTAAAACATAAGTAACGCCTATATAATATATCATATATACTATATACCGTATCTATCACAGAACATCACATGATCACATCACAGATATCGCAGCAGAAGAAACATATGAAATATTGGATATACTAGGACGTCCGTGTTTTCAATACGAGCCAGTATAAAACACGGATTCCACGGTCGCGATGAATAGCCAAGCCCACACCCCTAGACCCCTACGAGAGCGGCAAGCAACCCTACCAATTCTAGAGTTAGGAGACCCGGACTCGACTCCTCGAGTTGGTCTCCCACTGGACCCTAGAACCCGGTTACTTATGCCCTCCTCCTTGGGTCTATCCTAGTGCAGAAAAGTAAATAATATACAAACGGTGACATCTTCCGCAACCTGGAAGTGCCCCAATAAAAGAATATTACATACAAGTTTTTACATGAATGAAAATGAAAAACACTCATCTCACATAAAAACCCCCGGCTATTCAAACACGACGATCCAATATAACATATCCAGCAACACATAACATCACATGTCATCAACGTAAGTAAATATGTCCATCCCAATTGTCGTTGACATATAGCAACGAAACCGGCGATATCACATATTACACTTACGGTCACAGAAAAGAAAGTGTAAAACTACAACAGTTGGAATCCGCAACCTCCTCAGACATCGCATGCCTGACCAAATGAATTACTTAGACATCGCAAGCCTAACAATTATAAACCCCGCATTTTAGTCTCATTATCGAAAACACTTTTCAATATCAAGTCGGGCAATTCAACAAGATTCCCGAAAAACTGATCGAATGCTCGTCGCAAACTTTAGTAGGCGGCCGCACCCCTGATACCGTCGACGAAGTGCACCAAGGCGGAACACCGCTACCGCGAGCACCCGAACGGATGCTTTCGGCGACGGGGTTCTCCTACAGTCACTTGGTCGGGGCTATGGAGTGAGGCTGTCTATTAAGTTTACCGGCGAATATCCGCGTACGCTACGTGATTGCGACGGACTTTTGATCGCATCAAAATTCTGTAGCAACCGATCAAGTGAGACTAAATTGCTAGATTTATAACATCCATTCAGTTATCTCATAACTTGTTGTGAATTCCAATTATTGTATCCCATTCCAGATAAATAGAAAATGTTAAACTTTCCGATCGAACAATCGAACACCCAAGTTTTCCCAATTCAGATCAACACATGAAACAAGTCTAAAAACATTCAGTTCGTGCCTCAGTACCAACGGTCCAGCCGTAGAAGGGTCAAGCCAACGCCTCACATGTGGCACGCCGTACTGCCCCAAACCCGAAGGTTCAAAGGGCAGTTCAAGACGGTCACATAATCGAGTTAAGGTTTGTTGTCTTCTAGAGGGTCCATCGAGTTACTTGCACTACTTAGAATGTCGTTAAACTACGGAAAAAATCCAACACTTGGAAATTTCCCGACAGGGGAAAAATTGGGTATTTATATCCGGTCGAACTTTTTAACATATTCTAAAATTTATCCGGAAAGCCACTTAGACAAAATCTGATACTCCGATCGAAACACCGAGTCCCCAAAACAATCCCAGAAAATTCAACTCTTAAATAAATTTTAAAAATACCCAGAGAACTCAGCACCTGAAACAATGAATTACTGTGCAAACAGTTAGGGCTGACGTCATGATTCTGCCGTGGAACCGCCGCATAAGCTAGGCTTATGCCGCGGTTCCGCCGCCGTTTACACTGTTCATCCAAAACTTTTTGCGCCGTAATTCTTAGATTTCCCTGCTGGGTTTTCTGCATATTTTTAATTTGGAAAAATCCCAGTTTTTGAAAAAAAGACAGAGAGCAATTTGTGAGTTGGGTTTCGGGTTCGTTCGGGTTTCAAATTCCGTCTAGACTTCGCCTAAGGCTCTAGCTTGGCTCTGATACCACTGTAGGTCAGGCAGCCACCCCATCCAATGGGGTCACCGTGGCACCAACGGGTCCCTTAGCCGCTACTTTTTACGCATGCCCCCTCGCGAGGACTACAACCCGCCGAAACACCTTCCGGTCTCGGGACACCCAGGGGGTAAGAGCCTATGCTTCGCCACACTGTCACACAGTGAGAACCCCCCATAGGTCGACATCCAATGCCTAGTAGCTCTGATACCACTGTAGGGTTCCTAGGTACTCCCAAGAGGTCTCCCAAGGCATCAACCATGCTAATTTTTCATTTTAACGGTGCCGAGAAACCCGACTACGGATCGTTGGCTAGAAAACTAGGCGAAAGATGCAACTAGTAAACTATTTTACTAAAGGAACGGAAATACAACCTTTGTAGATCCGGTCCTCCACCTCCACGGCTCCGTGATGATGTCTCCTCGCTGTCCAAAATGGATCCCGGGCTCTAGAGTCGGCTTCATCGGAGAATGGACGGGCTAGGTCATCGACGACGATGCCGAAGATGATCTACGTCGAGGCATCACTAGATCAAGCTCTCACTTCACCAAGTCAAGAAACTTGTGAAGAAAACACACTCTACTATTTGGCAAGAGGTAGAGGATGAAGAAATAGGAAGTGGGTAGACTTTAGAATTGGATTTCTCACTTGTTTTCATCAATCACCATTGATGAAGCAAGCTTCTTTAAGGAAGAAGAAGATGAAGAAGATGAATATTGTTATGATAAGTTAATTCCAAAATAGAAAATAAAAGGAATGCTTATCGTAATCTAACCATGGTGAAGTGTAGAGAATCAACTAGGGTTGAGTGGAGTGGTTAGGGTTAAGCATGAGACAAAATGGTGACTAAGTCAAAGCTTCATGAAGCTTCAACATGCAAGTCCAAAATTAGCCACCATTTCATTTCTTTATGCTTAATATTTTTCCAAAATAAATAAATGAATAAATAATGGATAAAACAAAACCCTAATTTCCAACTTAACCATGGTTTAATTCTTTACACTTAACCAAAAAGCATGCATCATCAAACATGATACAATCATGTGTACAAAAGTATATCACATATACAAAGTGCACAAACCAAGTGAGAAAATCCGTTTAAAGTGAACCAATACTAGTTAGTGCAAAGTAATATATCAAATATATAATTATGCATTAAATCATTAAATCAACACTTGATTCAATGATCCGGTCAAGTCGCACACAACCGACTAGTATTCAATGTATCGGCTTATCGAATCAATACTTGATTCGATAACTAGGTTATATCGCATACAACCATTCGATACATTCATCGCGAGAATAGAATACGGTATCACATACACGCATTATTCTCGGTCCCGCACATATCTCATATGCGCTCCTATTTCGTTTCGCTTGAGCCAGGAAACCTCTGTGTAGGACTCTAAAGACTCGTCAATACGCCGGCAGTAGGTGATGATCATATCAAACACCCACAAGCCGCAAGCGGTCTGCTAAACGTAACGGCCACCCGGGTATTGAGCGATCAGAAGATCGACGAGCAAGCCCGCTCACACTCCTGTGAATCCGACCAGTAACACTTACCGTACAGTCCGGTCTGTCCGTCTGATCTGTCGCATATCTCGCCTAGGGGTGGTAAACGTCAGACCCCAATAGCTCGATAAGTCGTGTCGATATGAGGTCTATAACAATTCGAGAAACTACTGGTAACACTTACCAGTAAATCTCAGCAACCCGGGCCAGGGATTTCCGGTTATAGCCAATCGAACACAGCGCAACATCAACCCCCTATACCGGGAGAGACGAATACCCTCCTATCGCTCATTGCCTCCATATGATTCGGGACTGTACCCAAAAACCACCGTTTTGCACGCCCTCTTGGACGTGGTAAGATGGAAATCAAAGCACAGTGGGAACCACACAAGACTCTATGACGATCTCGGGTCAACAGACTACTCTGTACCAGTGTCACCAGAGAACTGCCATCTGACGTGAGGTATAATACCATCTGGGAGTTCTCGGCGAGTCCGTCCAGTGTACCCAGTCTCTACTGAGCACCCGTATATCATCTCTGATGTCAAACACCAATGGATATGGGATCATCCATCGCCCATCTGTATGGGTCGAGAAGGTATACGCTAGTCTACTCTGGTATATCGATGCCCCGTCTCGATACACCCTCGACTAGGGACTTTGAAGGATGTACTTATGGACTACCATGTCCCCACTAGTATGATCCGCATCATAGTCCAGGTAGTTAAGTACACATCCTAAGGGCTTTACCAACATGTAACAGAGAGACAATCAGTGTACACGTTAAGGTAAAGTTCAACCAGATAGCATACTATCATGTCGAGGAAGAAAGTCCTCTTTATATATGTCCCAGCATCCCCTACAATATACATCCTATGTATAGTAATGGCCTCTAGGGCATACATATAACTAACAGACCGAACCCGCTTGTTATACTGAGCTGGGGAACGTTGGTCCCGCTCCACCTTATAATTGTTATAAGACAGAGCAGGAAATTGGGGAATACCAGATTTCCCGTGCCGCCCAAACGAAGAGAGTGCATGCTGATGCATCATCTTCGGGTGTGTTCATTACAAAGAACTGTTTCTCTGTATCCTCTACGTCCTGTGTATGTGATACCAGATCAGGATCCCAGATATGTAATCTGTTACATAGGGCTACAGAAAGGTAGAGAACTGAGAACGGGTGATAAGTTTCATGAGGCAGAAAATGGGGCAAGTGTTGCAGCCAAGTCTGTTGGTCACTGTCACCCTGTATTACAAATACATTGATTCTGAACGAATGTTATTAGATACCGAACCTGATATAAAAAATCATATCAGTCTCTTTATTAGTAAAGAAATGATAAAATTTTTTATTGTTGGATAATGTTTTGAACATTTCCTATATCAAAAGTTGATCGGTTCAGGCACGTTATCTAAAAGCGTTGATGTTCTAAATCAAACTACAGTTCTTAGTATACAGAACACACACAAGAGGAAGAGTTCAGAAATGAACGAATCCTTCTTGAGGCATTGTAGACTAGGTCATATCAATGCGACCCGACTAGCTAAAGTTACATTTAGATGCATATTTAAATCTGTTTGAATTTACATCTTATGAAACTTGCCAGTCATGTCACAAAGATATAATGACACCAGCTCTGTTTATTGGAAACAGAGAAAGAGTTGGCAAACTCTTGGGATGATACATGATGATGTATGTAAGGTCCCCTGTCTACATATGCCTGGACTGGTTCTTTGTACTTCGTTTCATTCTCTGATAATCTCTCAAGATTCAGACATATGTTCTTGTTGAAACACAAGTTCGAACCTTTTGAGATATTCACAGAATATAAGTAAGAAGTAGAGAACCAAAATACGGGTATAAGTATTATGTCCTATGATGAGATCAGGGAGGAGAATACTTGTGCATGGAATTCCTGGACTATTCTAAAGGAGAATGAGATTCTCTCTCAGCATTACTCCTCCGTATACACCATAGCAGATGGTATATCGGGGCGGAGCAGATACACCCTATTTGATATGGTGTGCTCTATAATGAGTACTACTTAGTTACCTATTTCCTTTTTGGGAGTTATGCACTTGAGAAGCTGCATACCTATTGAATAGGGTTCAAATCAAATCAGTTGCCTACCACTTCATATGTGATATGGAAAGGGAAGAGCCCATATCTTAAGCTTGTTAAGATTTGGGGTTGTCCGGCCTATGTCTAAAAGAAAAATCCGGACAAGCTCGAGGAAAGGTCTGTTATGTAGAACTGGAAATGTTCCAGCTATACAAAATGCAGCTGATGATTTGGTAGAACCAAAGGGTTCAATAGTTTCCAACGAACCTCAGCCTCTCCGCCGATCTAGTAGGGTTCCTCACCCACCTAAGAGATACTTCGGTTTCTCTATGACAGTGGGAGCGAGGATTGCATCATGAGATGATGACCCAACTAGTTTCGAGCTGGCCATCAAGAGTGGGACTCTGTAAGAATGGCTGGATGCTTAGCGATCTGAGATGGAATCCTTATACACCAACAAAGTATGGACTTTGGTTGCTATATCTGAAGGGTTAAATCCCCATCAGGAGCAAGTATATCTTAAGAAGATTACTTGGTGTAGATGGAAAAGTTGAGACTTTCAAAGCTAGACTTGTTAAAAGTTTGCATCACCGACCAGGTGTGGATAATGATGAAACCTTTTCAAGTAGCTATGCTTAAGTCCATCCAGATCCTACTTGTCACGGCTACATACCATGACTACGATATCTGGTGGTTGGGTGTCATGACTGCTTTTCTAAATGACGTTTTAGAAGAGTGCGTCTATAAGTACACAGCCAGAGGGCTTCGTAGACAGTGGGAGCAACGGAAACGTGTGCAAGATGTTTTATGTAATAAAGCAGGCATCGCAGAGTTGGAACATCTGTTTTGATGGATTAGTTAAAAAGTTTGACATCATCAAAATGGTAGATGAACCTTGTATAAACAAAAAGGTAGTAGGGAGTATGGTGCTGATCCTCGTAGAGTACGTGGATGACATACTCTTGATAAGAAAGGAGTTTCTTATGCTACGCTCGATCAATCTCCGTTTATCACAAAGATTCTCCATATAGGATCAAAGTGATACCTACTAAATCCTGGATTTTGGATCTATGAGATAGATCTAAGTGGATGTTAGGATACTCACTAGTTGTAGTGAGATGGTATCAGTTGATCCTGGGGAGAATCACTGGAAAGGTTCCAGGGTGATAAAGACGACTGAGTGTCAGTCACAGGCATTGTTTTTACCCTCAGTAAAGGGACGGTATGTTGGAAGAGTTCCAAGCTAGATACCGTGGCATACTAGACGATAAAGGCAGGATACATCGCTACTTAACATGCAACCAAAGAGGCTGTTTGGGTGTATAATGGTTCATGAGATGAACTAGGTTCCTCCCATTGTGTGACAATGGACTTGTGGCTTATGCCAAGGAACGCCGGTCCCATCAGTGATCCAGACATATTCTAAGGCAGTATCACCTGATCATGGAGATGGTTGATCTCCAGGGGATCGAGGTCAGGAGAGTAGACTCAGAGGACAACACGGCGGATCCACTCACGAAGGCCTATTCCCAGAGAGAGACTTTTATGGGATGGTTGAGTATGAGATACTACAACCACTGCTACAGATGGCCCTAGTGCAAGTGGGAGATTGTTAGTTATATGTATACCCTAGAGGCCATTACTGTACATTGGATGTATATTGTAGTGGATGTTGGGACATATATAGGTAGGACTTTCTTGCTCGACATGATAGTATGCTATCTGGTTGCTCTTTACCTTAACGTGTACACAGATTGTCTCTCTATTACATGTTGGTAAAGCCCTTAGGATGTGTACTTGACTACCTGGACTGTGATGCGAATCATACTAGTGGGGACATGGTAGTCCATAAGTACATCCTTCAAAGTCCCTAGTCGTGGGTATATCGAGACGGGGCATCGATATACCAGAGTAGACTAGCGTATACCTTCTCGACCCATACAGATGGGCGATGGATGATCCCATATCCATTGATTTTTGACATCAGAGATGATATACGGGTGCTCAGTGGAGACTGGGTACACTGGACGGACTCACCGAGAACTCCCAGATGGTATTATACCTTACGTCAGATGGCAGTTCTCTGGTGACACTGGTACAGAGTAGTCTGTTGACCCGAGATCGTCATAGAGCCTTGTGTGGTTCCCACTATGCTTTGATTTCCATCTTACCACGTCTAAGAGGGCGTGCAAAACGGTGGTTTTTGGGTATAGTCCCGAGTCACATGGAGGTAATGAGCGATAGGAGGGGATTCGTCTCTCCCGGTATAGGGAGTTGATGTTGCGCTGTGTTCGATTGGCTATAACCGGAAATCCCTGGCCAGGGTTGCTGAGATTTACTGGTAAGTGTTACCAGTAGTTTCTCGAACTGTTATAGGCCTCATATCGACACGACTTATCGAGCTATTGGGGTCTGACGTTTACCACCCCTAGGCGAGATATGCGACATATCAGACGACGAGACCGGACTGTACGGTAGTGTTACTGGTTGGATTCACTGGAGTGTGAGCGGGCTTGCTCGTCGATCTTCTGATCGCTCAATACCCGGGTGGCCGTTACGTTTAGCAGACCACTTGCGGCTTGTGGGTGCTTGATATGATCATCATCTGCTGCCGGCGTATTGACGAGTCTTTAGAGTCCTACACAGAGGTTTCCTGGTTCAAACGAAACGAAATAGGAGCGCATATGAGATATGTGCGGGACCGAGAATAATGCGTGTATGTGATACCGTATTTCATTCTCGCGATGAATGTTTTGAATGGTTGTATGCGATATAACCTAGTTATCGAATCGGAGATTGATTCGATAAGTCGATACATTGTATACTAGTCGGTTGTGTGCCACATGACCGGATCATTGAATCAAGTGTTGATTTAATTATTTAATGCATAATTATATATTTGATATATTACTTTGCATTAACTAGTATTGGTTCACTTTAAATGGATTTTCTCACTTGGATTGTGCACATTGTATATGTGATATACTTTTGTACACAAGTTTGTATCATGTTTGATGATGCATGCTAACTTGGGTTTGTGTAAAGATTTAACCATGGTTGTGTAATGGTTAGGGTTTTTATTTTCTTATTCATTTATTTACTTATTTTGAAAAGATAAGAAATGAAATGGTTCCTAGTTTTGTTTCTAGTTGAAGCTTCATGAAGCTTTGACTAAGTGACCATTTTGTCTCATGCTTAACCCTAACCACTCCACTTAACCCTAGTTGATTCTCTACACTTCACCATGGTTAGATTATGATAAGTATTCCTTTTATTTTCTATTTGTAAATAACTTATCATATGATTATCATCTTCTTCTTCTTCTTCTTCAAGATGAAGAACCTTGACTTCATCAATGGTGATTGATGAAAATGAGTGAGAAATCTAATTCTAAAGTGAACCCACTTCCTATTTCTTCATCCTCTACCTCTTGCCAAGTAGTAGAGTGTGTTTCCTTCACAAGTTTTCTTGACTTGGTGAAGTTGGAGCTTGATCTTGCGATGCCTCGACGTAGATCATCTTCGGCATCGTCGTCGATGACCTAGCCCGCTTTTTCTCCGATGAAGCCGATGCTAGAGCCCGAGATTTGATATGGACAGCGAGGAGACTTCATTGCGGAGCTATGGAGGTGGAGAACCGGATCTACAAAGGTTGTATTTCTGTATTCTAGTAGTTAAGTGTTAACTAGTTTGCTTTGTCGCCTAATATCTAGCCAACGATCTTGTTAGGGTTTCTCGGCACCGTTAAAATTTGAAATTGGCATGGTTGATGCCTTGTGAGACCTCATTAAGGTGCCTAGGAACCCTACAGTGAGATATGGATCCGTTCGGAGCAGCGATTGAAAAAGGAGAGCCTTTTGAAGAATGGAGAATAAGCTCAGAAGAAGAAAAAGGAATAGAAGAGACGGCCGAGGTGTCATCATTGTCAATTCATGTGCCGATGTTGTTGTTCAGCATTCTTCCAGATCTCAACGTAGTCACGACACTCACATTTTGGTTCCGTTGTTCAAGAGCAATATATGTACATTATGTGGGTGACCAGGATTTGGGAGTGGTTGAGATGGAAGCCTTCTTTTCTCTCGCTCGCTTAAAGCCGCGTTCAGCTGTGCAATCTGGGCTTCAATGGTCTTGATGCTTTGGCCATGTGCAGCAGTGTGTTGCACCAGAGACTGAATAGAAAACTGGATGTTGGCGGTGGATTGAGTCGATTGCTTTACAAAATCCTCTAGACTCCATTCTAGAGAAGAAACCTTATCGTTATTTGACGGAACAAAGTTGTTTTGAGGAAAAGAATTGTTGCAGGGTGCAAATTTGTTCGTCGGATTCTGAAAAGGTTGGGGTTGGAAAGGCTGCTGAAATTGTTGTTGAGTTTGTTGTTGAGCTTGTTGTTAAGGAGGAAGAGGCCTCTAGAAGTTGTGGTGGCCTTGGAACTGATGCTGGTTCTGATTCCAGGAAAAATTAGGATGGTTCCTCCAATCGGGATTGTATATATAAGAGTATCGATCGTTTCTTGGACTTTGCTGAAATGCAGCATTAACCTGATCCTGTCCTTGAGATGGTAGATTGTAAGGACACTCTTCGGTCAAATGAGATGGATCCGAACAACAAGCGCAAATTGTACGAGAGGGAAGAGCAGGGGCAGGAGAAGCAGATGAGAATTTGCTCTCAATTGCTTCCAGTTTCCGCATGATTGCAGCCATCTCGACCTTCATTGCAATTGATATGTCGAGTTGATGAACTCCTGCCCTAGAAAGACCTGAAGAAGAAGAAGAAGAAGTTGAGGTGTTCGGTCGGGTGCTTTCCCACTGCAGCGTTTGCTCCGCGAGATCATCAAAGAATTACCAAGCCTCCTTGTCAGATTTGGATAGGAAGTGGCCCTGACAGATGGTCTCCAGCAACTGCTTAGTTGCTAGATTCAGGCCCTCATATAAAGTTTGGCAAAGTTGCCATTTCTCTATACCGTGATGAGGACACTGAACAAGGAGGTCCATGTACCGGTCAAAGCACTTCCAAAAAGGTTCGGTTAAAAGATGGGTGAATTGGTTTATCGCGTTTCGGATCCATGCGGTCTTATGATTTTGGTAGAATTTCTTTAAAAACACTTTCACAAACTCATCCCAACTGGTTATCGAATGAGATGCGGTGTTATACAGCCACTTTTCAGCAAGGTCGCACAAAGTGAAAGGAATAACTCGTAGTCGTATACCATCATCAGACAGTTGGGTTGTCTTCATCATTACACAAACATTTTGGAATTTATTGATGAAGATGTAGGCATCTTCGGATTCAAGCCCGTGAAATTTGGGCAACATATTAATGAAGTGGGGTTTAATTCAAAATTATCCCCATTGGCCGGTGGAAGAGAAAGACAAGTAGGGAGTGCGGCGCGGGGAGGATAGAATGCAATTCGCTATGGCGCTTCAACAAGAGGTGGTCGCGAATTATTCGCACCTAATGGAGGTGGAATAATTCCCGTGGGAGGTAAAGTGATGTTAGGAGGAAATCCTGACATCTCGGAAGAAGAATTTGGTGACGGTGAAGGTGAAGGTGAAGATTTATGAACAGAATCACAGTCAATGTCGGAGTAGACCGGTAAGGGTAAAGGTGAAAGAGGCGTGGAAGGAGTTTCGACTGCAGGGTCGATCGCATAGTCCGTAGCGACTAACGAAACGTGGACTAAACGGGCACTAGGGTTTCTAGTCCAAGTGGACATACACTAAACAATTTTAGTGTAGTCGAAGCGTAGAGTGTGAGGGTAAGAAAGTGAAAGTGGAGAAAAAAAACTGGGTGAAGGTGGTAAAAATGGCGAATTTGTGTTTGTTTCCCAAGAATGGGAAAATGAAACGACAGTTCAACAAACACAATCACAAATGCACAGTCATAAATGCATAATCATGCAGGGTTCCTAGACACACTAATGAAGTCTCACAAGGGATCAAACATGCCCAATTTAAATTTTACAAGTGCCTACAAACCCTAATATGGATCGTTAACTAGATTTATAGACGATGCGATGCAAGTTAACGACTTTAACTAAAGGAAAGAAGCTACAACCTTTGTAGATCCGGTCCTCCACGTCCTAGGCTCCGTGATGAGGTCCCTCCGCTGTCCAAATCAAATCCATGACTCTAGCATCGGCTTCATCGGAGAAAAGGGCGGACTTGGTCGTCGGTTCGATGCCGAAGATGATCTACGTCGAGGCATCACAAGATCAAGCTCCAACTTCACCAAGCCTTGAAAACTTGTGAAGGAAACACCCTATACAACTTGGCAAGAGGTAGAGGATGAAGAAATAAGAAGTGGGTTCACTTTAGAATTGGATTTCTCACTCATTTTCACTAGTTGCCATTGAAGCTATCAAGCTTTCTCTTCTTGAAGAAGAAGAAGAAGAAGATGATATATGATAAGTTATTAATAAATTAGATAAAAATCAATACTTATCATACTTTCAACTATAGTTAAGTGTAGAGAATTAACTTGGGTTAGTTAAATGGTTAGGGTTAAGCATAACAACAAAAGAGGCCACTTAGTCAAAGCTTCAAGAATCTTCAACTAACAAACAAAAAGTCCACCATTTCTTCATTTATCTTTTCCAAAATGAAAAGGTAAATAAAGAAATAAATAAGTAAACAAACAAAACCCTAATCATTAACTTAACCATGGATTAATTCTTTACACTTAACCAAGTAAGCATGTATCATCAAACATGATACAATCATGTGCACAAAACTATATCGCATATACAATATGCACAAATCAAGTGAGAAAATCCTTTTAAAGTGAACCAATACTAGTTAATGCAAAGTAATATATCAAATATATAATTATACATTAAATCATTAAATCAACACTTGATTTAACGATCCGGTCATATCGCATATAACCGACTAGTATCATATGTATCGGCTTATCGAGTCAATCCTTGATTCGATAACTAGGTTATATCGCATATAACCAATCGATACATTGATCGTGAGAATGGAATACGGTATCACATACACGAATTATTCTCGGTCCCGCACATATCTCATATACGCTCCTATTTCGTTTCGCTTGAGCCAGGAAACCTCTGTGTAGGACTCTAAAGACTCGTCAATACGCCGGCAGCAGATGATGATCATATCAAGCACCCACAAGCCGCAAGCGGTCTGCTAAACATAACGGCCACCTGGGTATTGAGCGATCAGAAGATCGACGAGCAAGCCCGCTCACACTCCTGTGAATCCAACCAGTAACACTTACCGTACAGTCCGGTCTGTTCGTCTGATATGTCACATATCTCACCTAGGGGTGGTAAATGTCAGACCCCAATAGCTTGATAAGTCATGCTGACGTGAAGTCCATAACAAGTGTGAAACTACTGATAACACTTACCAGTAGATCACTGCAACCCTGGCCAGGGATTTCCTGTTATGGCCAGTCGAGCATAGCGCAACATCAACCCCCAATACCGGGAGAGACGAATCCCCTCCTATCGCTCATTGCCTCCATGTGAATCGGGACTGTACCCAAAAACCACCTGTTTGCACGACTCAGTAGAGCCGTGGTAGGGTGGAAATCAAAGCACAGTGGGAGACACACAAGACTCTATGACGATCTCGGGTCAACAGACTAAGCTGCACCAGTGTCACCAGAGAACTGCCATCTGACGTGAGGTATAATACCATCTGGGAGTTCTCGGCGAGTCCGTTCAGTGTACCCAGTCTCCACTGAGCACCCGCATACCATCTCTGATGTCAAACACCAATGGATATGGGATCATCCATCGCCCATCGCATGGGTCGAGAAGATATACGCTAGTCTACTCTGGAATATCGATGCCCTGTCTCGATATTCCCTCGACTAGGAACGTTGAAGGATGTACTCATGGACTATCCAGGCCCCACTAGTATGATCTACATCACAGTCCTGGAAGTCGAGTACACATCCTAAGGGCTATATCAACATGTAACAGAGAGACAGAAAGTATACACGTTAAGATAAAGAGCAACCAGATAGCGTACTATCATATCGAGCAAGAAAGTCCTACCTATATATGTCCCAGCATCCACTACAATATACATCCAATGTACAGTAATGGTCTCTAGGGCATACATATAACTAATAATCTCCCACTTGCACTAGGGCCATCTGTAGCAGTGGTTGCAGTATCACATACTCAACCATCCCATGTAAGTCTCTCTCTGGGAAAAAGCCTTCGTGAGTGGATCCGCCGTGTTGTCCTCTTAGTCAACTCTCCTAACCTTGATCACCCCGGAGATCAACTATCTCCATGATCAGGTGATGCTGCCTCAGAATATGTCTGGGTCACTGATGGGTCCAGGGTTCCTAGGCCAAAGCCACACCTCCATTGTCATACAATGGTAGGAACCTAGTTCATCTTATGAACCAATATACACCCAAACTTCCTCTTTGGTAGTATCTTTAATAACGATGTTACCAGCCTTTATCGTCTAGTTTGCCACGGTATCTAGCTTGGAACTCTTCCAATATACCGTCCCTTTACCGAGGGTAAAGACAATGCATGTGACTGACATTCAGTCGTCTTTATCACCCCGGAACACTTCCAGTGATTCTCCCCAGGATCGATTGATACCATCTCACTACATCTAGTGAGAATCCTAGCATCCAATTACATCTATCTCATAGATGAAGACGCAGGATTTAGGAGGTATCACTTTGATCCTATTGGAGAATCCTTGTGATAAGCGGAGATTGACCGAGCGTAGTATAGGAAACACTTTTCCTATCAAGAGTATGTTGTCCACGTACAATACGAGGATAACTACCTTACTCTCTACTACCTCTTTGTATATACAAGGTTCATCTACCATTCTGATGATGTCAAACTGTTTGACTAATTCATCAAAACAGACGTTCCAACTCCGCGACGCCTGCTTCATCACATAAAACATCTTGCACACGTTTCCGCTGCTCCCACTGTCTACGAAGACCTCTGGCTGTGTACTTATAGACGTTCTCTTCTAAATCATTATTTAGAAAAGTAGTCATGGCACCCAACCACCAGATATCGTAGTCATGGTATGTAGCAATAGCAAGTAGGATCTAGATGGACTTAAGCATAGGCACTGGAAAAGGTTTCATCATTATCCTCGCCTGGTCGATGACGAAAACCTTTAACATGTCTAGCTTTGAAAATCTCAACTTTTCCAAGTACACCAAGTAATCTTCTCAAGATATACTTGCTCCTGATGGGGATTTAACCCTTCAGATATAGCAACCAAAGTCCATACTTTGTTGGTGTACATGGATTCCATCTCAGATCACTAAGCATCCAGCCATTCTTACAGAGTCTTACTCCTGATGGCCAGCTCGAAACTAGTCGGGTCATCATCTCATGATGCAATCCTCGCTCCCACTGTCATCGAGAAATCGAGGTATCTCTCAGGCGGATGAGGAACCCCACTAGATCGGCGGAGAGGCTGAGGCTCGTTGGGAACTATTGAATCCTTTGGTTCCTTCAAATCATCTGCTACAGTTTGTATAGCTGGAACTATTCTAGTTCTACATAACAGACCTTGCCTCGAGCTTGTCCGGATTATGCTTTTAGACATAGCCCGGACAACCCCAAATCTTAACCAACTTAAGATATGGGCTCTTCCTCTTCCATATCATATATGGAGTGGTAGGCTCTGATTTGATTCAACCCTATTCAATAGGTATGCAACTTCATAAGTGCATAACCCCAAAAGGAAATAGGTAACTCAGTAGTACTCATCACAGAGCACACTATATCTAATACGGTGCGATTGCTCCGCCCTGATACACCGTTGTGCTGTGGTATATTCAGAGGAGTAACACTGAGAGAGAATCTCATTCTCCTTTAGAATAGTCCAGGAATTTTATACGCAAGTATTCTCCTCCCTGATCTTATCATAGGACATAATACTTATACCCGTATTGGTTCTCTACTTCTAGCTTATATTCTGTGAATATCTCAAAAGGTTCGGACTTATGTTTCAACAGGAACATATGTCTGAATCTTGAGAGATTATCAGAGAACGTAATGAAGTATAAAGAACCAGTCCTGGCATGTGTAGACAGGAGACCTCACATACATCATCATGTATCAGTCCCAAGAGTTCTACAAACTCTTTCCCTGTTTCCAATAAACAGAGCTATGGTCATTTTATCTTTGTGACATGACTGGCAAGTTTCACAAGATGTAAATTCAAACTGATTTAAATATGCATCTAAAATGTAACTTCAGCCAGTCGGGTCGCATTGATATGACCTAGTCTACAATGCCTCAAGAAGGATTCGTTCATTTCTGAACTCTTCCTCTTATGTGTGTTCTGTACAGTAGGAACTGTAGTTTGATTTAGAACGTCAATGCTTTTAGATAACGTGCCTGAACCGATCAACATTTGATATAGGAAATGTTCAAAACATTATCCATCAATACAAAATTTTATCATTTCTTTACTAATAAATAGACTGATATGATTTTGTATATCAGGTTCGGTATCTAATAGCATTTGTTCAGAATCAATGTATTGGTAATACAGGGTGACAGTGACCAACAGACTTGGCTGCAACACTTGCCCCGTTCTCTGTCTCATGAAACTTATCACCCGTTCTCAGTTTTCTACCTTTTTGTAGCCCTATGTAACAATTTACATATCTGGGATCCTGATCCGGTATCAAATATCCAGGATGCAGAGGATACTGAGAAAACGGTTCTTTGTAATGAACACACCCGAAGGAGATGCATCATATGCACTTTCTTCGTTAGGGCGGCATAGGAATTCTGGTATTCCCCTATTTCCTGCTCTGTCTTATAACAATTATAAGTTGGAGCGGGATCAACGTTCCCCAGCTCAGTATAACAAGCGGGTTCGGTCAATATTCCGTATTATTATCTTGATTAAGGCGTGATATGGTCGCTATCTGGAGAGAGAAAGAAGAAAACACTCTGCGTGCGCTCTTGCAAGATCAGACTGGTTATATATTTTATCTAATCAGGATGGCTCCCACTGTTTTTATCAAATCTTCCTTCAAACCTTAAAAGGAAAGACTAGCCGGGATTAATTACACTCTACAAGTTCGCCAATCTTTCAGCCAGGCCAGTGTCGGTACTTTGAGGGAGGTTCCCCGTGCTTTCGCACGGACCTAATTACAATAAACCTCGTTTTCCCAGAGGCTTAACCCCGTTGACACCTTTCTAGACACCTACTTGATCGGCTAATTGCAAAGTGCAAAACTCTCCCAGGAGTAACAATTACTCGCAGTGGGTATCGGGATCCAACTATCACATAGAAGGTATGCAATCTCATTGCAAATTTCAACACTTGAAACTCCTGATAATGGTTTTTACCCCTAGCACCTATGACCTTTGCTAAGGTCAACAAATCATAGGTACTAGTCAAGTTCTACCCGTCATTTCGTGATTAATTAGACCCACCCATATGACCCTTGGCTAAGGTCAACAAAGCCACATGACTGTCCTAACTAATCGCATCATATGCTGTGTAGGAAGACATCACTTAGCTACCGCACACTACGCCTCGGCTATGGTCGACAAACGTAGCACGAATACTAAGTACTCTACTTCCTAAAATGACGGAGGGTTGCGAATGGTTTTTAAGAAAACCTTTAACGCTTTGAACTTGATCTCGTTGTGGAATCAAATGGTTTTTAAATGGAATGTTTTTTAGGCTTTTCTAGCTTTGCTAAAGGGGTCACTCCCGGTGAAGGGATCGTCGGCCCTTTCCTCGTCGAATGAAGTGCGGGATATATCATATATATCACTGTGCAAAGCGGAAACTATAGAAGCGATCAAAGGACAAACAGAGTGTGTAGCATCTGCCAGTTATTGCTAAAGGAGCCACTCTCGGTGAAGGTATCTCGGTCCTTTCCTCATCGAATAAGGTGCAGGATGTTCTATAATGAACACCGCGATGCAAAGCAAGAACTGTAGCTACCTGTTTTTTATTTTGAAATTCGATTCCGCAACATCAATTAGGTTTATTTTCTTTCATTAATCTCATTAATGAATATTCCATCATTTAAGTCCACCTAAACATCACAGATAAATATAACGTACGCTTATGCCATCCGCATTCGCCTCGATGTCCCGTCTGCACCGTTAGGTTAGGTAACTAACGCCAGAGCGAGGCAGGGCTAGTGCGGGTGTAAAACATAAGCAACGTCTATATAATATATCATATATACTATATATAATATTTATCTGAACACATCACATGATCACATCACAGATAACGCAGCAGAAAATATCATATGAAATATTGGATATACTAGGACGTCCGTGTTTTCAATACGAGCCAGTATAAAATACGGATTCCACGGTCGCGATGAATAGCCAATCCCACACCCCTAGACCCCTACGAGAGTGGCAAGCAACCCTACCAATTCTAGGGTTAGGAGACCCGGACTCGACTCCTCGAGTTGGTCTCCCACTGGACCCTAGAACCCGGTTACTTGTGCCCTCCTCCTTGGGTCTATCCTAGTGCAGAAAAGTAAATAATATACAAATGGTGATATCATCCGCAACCTGGAAGTGCCCCAATAAAAGAATATTACATACAAGTTTTTACATGAATGAAAATGAAAAACACTCATCTCACATAAAAAAAAAACCCGGCTATTCAAACACGACGATCCAATATTACATATCCAGCAACACATAACATCACATGTCATCAACGTAAGTAAGTATGCATACACCGATTGTCGTCGACGTATAGCAACGACAATCGGCAATACCACTACATACTACACTTACGGTCACAGAAAAGAAAGTGTAAAACTACAACAGTTGGAATCCGCAACCGCTTTAGACATCGCATGCCTAATCAAATGAAATACTTAGACATCGCATGCCTAACAATTATAAACCCCGCATTTTAGTCTCATTATCGAAAACTCTTTTCAATATCAAGTCGGGCAATTTAACAGGATTCCCGACATCATGATCGAATGCTCGTCGCAAACTTTAGTAGGCAGCCGCACCCCCGATGCCATCGACGAAGTGCACCAAGGCGGAACATCGCTGCCGCGAGTACCCGAACGGATGCCTTCGGCGACGGGGTTCTCCTACAGTCACTTGGTCGGGGCTATGGGGTGTAGCAGTCTATTAAGTTTACCCGGCGAGCATCCGCGTACGCTACGTGATTGCGACAGACTTTTGATCACATCAAAATTCCGTGGCAACCGATCAAGTGAGACTAAACTGCTATATTTATAATATTCATTCAGTTATCTCATAACCGATTGTGAATTCCAATTATTGTATCACATTCCGGATAAGATAGAAAATGTCAAACTTTCCGATCGAACAATCGAACACCCAAGTTTTCCCGATCAACCGAATGAAATAAGTTTAAAGACATTCACTACATGCCTCAGTACCAACGGTCCAGCCGTAGAAGGGTCAAGCCAACGCCTCACATGTGGCACGCCGTACTACCCCAAACCCGAAGGTTCAAAGGGCAGTTCAAGACGGTCACATAATCGAGTTAAGGTTTGTTGTCTTCTAGAAGGACCATCGCGTTACTTGCACTACTTGGAACGTAATTAAACTACAGGAAAATCCAACAATTGGAAATTTCCCGGCAGGGGAAAAAGTGGGTATTTATGTCCGGTCGAACCTTTTAACATATTCTAAAATTACCCGAAAAAACACACAGACAAAATTAGACAATCCGATCGATACATCGATTCCCCAAAACAACCCCAGAAAATTTAACTCTTGAATTCAGATTAAAAAATCCCAGAAAATCCAACAACAGAAAGTAGGAATTACTGTGCAAGAATTATAGGGTACTGTGTCAATACGGCGGCGGAACCGCCGCAGAAGCCTTGCTTCTGCCGCGGTTCCGCCGCACTATAGGAATATCAATTGATCGTTTTTGCACCGTAATTCTTAGAATTTCCTGGTGTATTTTTTAAGCATTTTTAATTCACAAAAAACCACGAATTTAGAAAATGTACAGAGAGCCGTTTCGAGTTAAGGTTTCGGGTCGATCGGACTTCTAACTCCGTCTACGCATCGCCTAAGGCTCTAGCTAGGCTCTGATAACACTGTAGGGTTCCTAGGCACACTAATGAAGTCTCACAAGGGATCAAACATGCCCAATTTAAATTTTACATGTGCCTACAAACCCTAATACGGATCGTTAACTAGATTTATAGACGATGCGATGCAAGTTAACGACTTTAACTAAAGGAAAGAAGCTACAACCTTTGTAGATCCGGTCCTCCACGTCCTAGGCTCCGTGATGAGGTCCCTCCGCTGTCCAAATCAAATCCATGACTCTAGCATCGGCTTCATCAGAGAAAAGGGCGGACTTGGTCGTCGGTTCGATGCCGAAGATGATCTACGTCGAGGCATCACAAGATCAAGCTCCAACTTCACCAAGCCTTGAAAACTTATGAAGGAAACACCCTATACAACTTGGCAAGAGGTAGAAGATGAAGAAATAGGAAGTGGGTTCACTTTAGAATTGGATTTCTCACTCATTTTCACTAGTTGCCATTGAAGCTATCAAGCTTTCTCTTCTTGAAAAAGAAGAAGAAGAAGATGATATATGATAAGTTAATAATAAATTAGATAAAAATCAATACTTATCATACTTTCAACTATAGTTAAGTGTAGAGAATAATTTGGGTTAGTTAAATGGTTAGGGTTAAGCATAACAACAAAAGAGGCCACTTAGTCAAAGCTTCAATAATCTTCAACTAACAAACAAAAAGTCCACCATTTCTTCATTTATCTTTTCCAAAATGAAAAGGTAAATAAAGAAATAAATAAGTAAACAAACAAAACCCTAATCATTAACTTAACCATGGATTAATTCTTTACACTTAACCAAGTAAGCATGTATCATCAAACATGATACAATCATGTGCACAAAACTATATCGCATATACAATGTGCACAAATCAAGTGAGAAAATCCTTTTAAAGTGAACCAATACTAGTTAATGCAAAGTAATATATCAAATATATAATTATACATTAAATCATTAAATCAACACTTGATTTAACGATCCGGTCATATCGCATATAACCGACTAGTATCATATGTATCGGCTTATCGAATCAATCCTTGATTCGATAACTAGGTTATATCGCATATAACCAATCGATACATTGATCGCGAGAATGGAATACGGTATCACATACACGAATTATTCTCGGTCCCGCACATATCTCATATGCGCTCCTATTTCGTTTCGCTTGAGCCAGGAAACCTCTGTGTAGGACTCTAAAGACTCGTCAATACGCCGGCAGCAGATGATGATCATATCAAGCACCCACAAGCCGCAAGCGGTCTGCTAAACGTAACGGCCACACGGGTATTGAGCGATCAGAAGATCGACGAGCAAGCCCGCTCACACTCCTGTGAATCCAACCAGTAACACTTACCGTACAGTCCGGTCTGTTCGTCTGATATGTCACATATCTCGCCTAGGGGTGGTAAACGTCAGACCCCAATAGCTTGATAAGTCATGCTGACGTGAAGTCCATAACATGTGTGAAACTACTGATAACACTTACCAGTAGATCACTGCAACCCTGACCAGGGATTTCCTGTTATGGCCAGTCGAGCATAGCGCAACATCAACCCCCAATACCGGGAGAGACGAATCCCCTCCTATCGCTCATTGCCTCCATGTGAATCGGGACTGTACCCAAAAACCACCTGTTTGCACGACTCAGTAGAGCCGTGGTAGGGTGGAAATCAAAGCACAGTGGGAGACACACAAGACTCTATGACGATCTCGGGTCAACAGACTAAGCTGCACCAGTGTCACCAGAGAATTGCCATCTGACGTGAGGTATAATACCATCTGGGAGTTCTCGGCGAGTCCGTTCAGTGTACCCAGTCTCCACTGAGCACCCGCATACCATCTCTGATGTCAAACACCAATGGATATGGGATCATCCATCGCCCATCGCATAGGTCGAGAAGATATACGCTAGTCTACTCTGGAATATCGATGCCCCGTCTCGATATTCCCTCGACTAGGAACATTGAAGGATGTACTCATGGACTATCCAGGCCCTACTAGTATGATCTACATCATAGTCCTGGAAGTCGAGTACACATCCTAAGGGCTATATCAACATGTAACAGAGAGACAGAAAGTATACACGTTAAGATAAAGAGCAACCAGATAGCGTACTATCATGTTGAGCAAGAAAGTCCTACCTATATATGTCCCAGCATCCACTACAATATACATCCAATGTACAGTAATGGCCTCTAAGGCATACATATAACTAACAAATCAATACCTAGACTAGGGTTCTCTAAGTCCACTAGACCTGCTCCTAACTGTTCCAAAGTGACAAATTGTGAGATAACCCTCAAATCGCCTCTTCACAGCCAATTGTGGCCAGGTAAGCACAAGTGAGGTAAGGAGGGTTCTGCTTACGAATCACTGTGAGACGAGCCTTTTAAAATTACCTCCTCACTTGTCTAGCATAGGCACCACAAAAGTCATGTTTAGATAAATGACCGAATGCCCACAATCTTCCTTTGTCCTATCGAGCGCGACAAGTTCTTAGTTGGCCGAGTCTAGATATTTTTTATTAAGCTTGAGGTGACGCTTATACAATTAGTGATTTCCGGAGTCTTAGGAAAGGTGATGAAATCCCCACACAATCTGAATTGGTGTTATAGCCCTTTCAGTCCGTATTAATGATGCAATGCGCAAATCAACAAAGTTTTGTTATCAAACAATCAAACAATTTTTCTTTTACTTTAAATGTGGCGCTGCAACAAATACAGTTAGTTTTTCTTTGGCTATTTCGGCAATGTTGCAAAGAATCCTGCAAAGATAGGAATAGTGGAGCGTCGGATTTGAGAAGAGGAAGTTTAGAAAAAATACATACCAAAAGAGTTGAGTTTAAGAAACTCGTGTCGATATTTCCTCTGAGTGTTTGAATGGTACGCTTGTGCGGGTCAAATTACCCGGGTCTTTGGCATTAAGTTTTCAATCTCCTTATACTTGAAAATGCCCCTTGATCCGTACGATCGCTGCTCGTCAATCCGTCAAATCTGCAAATGTCGAAAAAAATACAGATATTTGAGTTAGAAAGTGATATAGATAACCAAAGTTCTGAACACAAATAATTAAGAAAATCAAAAAATAAAAATGAGATACTATCATAACACTGGAGGAAACAAAAAAATCAATTTTCAAAACATCACCAGAAAATCGGCGAGATCGGGAATTAACAAACTTTCGCCGTCCAAATTTGCAAATTTTGTGCTCAAATTTTGTGTGTTTCCTCTTTGTAACAATAGTATTCCAATTTTATAATTTGATTTTTATTTTAAATCACAGTGTGTTAGCAGAACACAAATCTAGAGAACATTCTTTTGTTTTAGTTCTCGTGCTGGTTTGAAAAGAATGTGTTTTATCCATTGAATGTGTTAGAAAGTTAGTTTTTTGTACAAAATATTCACAAATTAACCCGAGACTACAAGTGTAAAAGCGTTACCGTCTCCCCGGCAAAGGCGCCATTTGATTAACTGGTTTTCACCGTGTCGTATTTAGAAAGAATTTTGAAATTATCGCAATCAAAGACGGTGTCGCGTGTAGCGAGCCGCGATGAGTACGGGTCGTCTGTAGGGTTCCTAGGCACACTCAAGAGGTTCCACAAGGCATCAACCATGCCAAAATCAAAAATTTCATGTGCCGAGAAACCCTAAACTAGATCGTTAACTACAGATTAGGCGAAAACTATACAAGTAAACAACTTTACTAGAAAGTGAATGGAAATACAACCCTTGTAGATCCGGTCCTCCACCTCTCTAGCTCCGTGTTGACGTCCCTCCGCTGTGATCATCGGGTCCCGGACTCTGGCGATGGTTTCGTCGGAGAAATGATCGGGCTAGGTCGTCGACTTCGATGCCGAAGATGATCTACGTCGAGACAACTCTAACTCAAGCTCCATCTTCACTAGCTCATGAAACTTGTGAAGAAAACATCCTATACAACATGGCAAGTGGTAGAGGATGAAAAAATAGGAGGTGGGTTCACTTTGGATTTGGATTTCTCACTTGGATTTATCACTTGGAATTTTTCTAGCAAGCTTTTTCTTTTCTTCATGAAGAAGAAGAAGAAAAGAATGGAAAAGGAATTATCACAAAAAGAAAATTCAAGTGATATCTATCATAATGCAACCATGGGTGAGGCTAACTCATGTAGAGAATAAACTAGGGTTTAGGTTAATAGTTGGGTTAAAAATAAAACAAAATAATTGAAGCTTCATGAATCTTCAAGAATAAAACAAAGAAAAGCCACCACCATTTTATTTTTGTTTCTTACCAAAAATAAATAAATGAAATAAATAAATAAGGCAAATCAAACCCTAACCATTAACCTAATCAAGGTTTAATCATACACATACCCAAGTTTGCATGTATCATCAAACATGATACAATCAAGTGCACAAAAATATATCATATATACAATGTGCACATTCAAGTGAGAAAATAATCTTGAGTGAACAAATACTAGTTAATGTAAAGTAATATATCAAATATATAATTATACATTAAATCATTAAATCAACACTTGATTTAATGATCCGGTCATACTGCATATAACCGACTAATATCTAGTGTATCAATGTATCAAATCAACACTTGATTCGGTAACCCGGCTATATCACATATAACCGTCCAATGATACAGATCGCGAGAATATAATACAGTATCACATACTGGTATTATTCTCGGTCCCGCACATATCTCATATGCGCTCCTATTTCGTTTCGCTTGAGCCAGGAAACCTCTGTGTAGGACTCTAAAGACTCGTCAATACGCCGGCAGCAGGTGATGATCATATCTAACACCCACAAGCCGCAAGCGGTCTGCTAAACGTAACGGCCACCCGGGTATTGAGCGATCAGAAGATCAACGAGCAAGCCCGCTCACACTTCTGTGAATCCAACCAGTAACACTTACCGTACAATCCGGTCTCGTCGTCTGATATGTCGCATATCTCGCCTAGGGGTGGTAAACGTCAGACCCCAGTAGCTCGATAAGTCGTGTCGATATGAGATCTATAACAGTTCGAGAAACTACTGGTAACACTTACCAGTAAATCTCAGCAACCCTGGCCAGGGATTTCCGGTTATAGCCAATCGAACACAGCGCAACATCAACTCCCTATACCGGGAGAGACGAATCCCCTCCTATCGCTCATTGCCTCCATGTGATTCGGGACTGTACCCAAAAACCACTGTTTTGCACGCCCTCTTGGACGTGGTAAGGTGGAAATCAAAGCACAGTGGGAATCACACAAGACTCTATGACGATCTCGGGTCTACAGACTAACCTGTACCAGTGTCACCAGAGAACTGCCATCTGACGTAAGGTATAATACCATCTGGGAGTTCTCGGCGAGTCCGTCCAGTGTACCTAGTCTCCACTGAGCACCCGTATATCATCTCTGATGTCAAACACCAATGGATATGGGATCATCCATCGCCCATCTGTATGGGTCGAGAAGGTATATGCTAGTCTACTCTGTTATATCGATGCCCCGTCTCGTTACACCCACGACTGGGGACCTTGAAGGATGTACTTATGGACTACCATGTCCCCACTAGTATGATCCACATAATAGTCCAAGTAGTCAATTACACATCCTAAGGGCTTTACCAACATGTAACAGAGAGACAATCAGTGTACACGTGAAGGTAAAGAGCAACCAGATAGCATACTATCATGTCGAGCAAGAAAGTCCTCCCTATATATGTCCAAGCATCCACTACAATATACATCTTATGTATAGCAATGGCCTCTAGGGCATACATATAACTAACAATCTCCCGCTTGCACTAGGGCCATCTGATAGCAGTGGTTGTAGTATCTCATACTCAACCATCCCATAAAAGTCTCTCTCTGGGAAAAGGCCTTTGTGAGTGGATCCGCCGTATTGTCCTCTGAGTCTACTCTCCTAACCTCGATCACCCTGGAGATCAACTATCTCCATGATCAGGTGATGCTGCCTTAGAATACGTCTGGGTCACTGATGGGACCGGGTTTCCCGGGCCAAAGCCACACTTCCATTGTCACACAATGGTAGGAACCTAGTTCATCTCATGAACCAATATACACCCAAACGACCTCTTTGGTAGCATCTTAAGTAGCGATGTATCTAGCCTTTATCGTCTAGTTTGCCACGGTATCTAGCTTGGAACCCTTCCAACATACCGTCCCTTTACTGAGGGTAAAGACAATGCCTGTGACTGACTTTCAGTCGTCTTTATCACCCTGGAACCCTTCCTGTGATTCTCCCCAGGATCAATTGATACCATTTCACTACATCTAGTGAGTATCCTAACATCCAATTAGATCTATCTCATAGATCCAAAACATAGGATTTAGTAGGTATCATGTTGATCCTATATGGACAATCCTTGTGATAAGCGGAGATTGACTGAGCGTAGCATAGGAAACTCCTTCTCTATCAAGAGTATGTCATCCACGTACTCTACGAGGATCACCACTATACTCCCTACTACCTTTTTGTATATACAAGGTTCATCTACTATTTTGATGAAGTCAAACTCTTTGACTACCACATCAAAACAGGCGATCCAACTCCGCGATGCCTGCTTTATCCTATAAAGCATCTTATGCACGTTTCCGCTACTCCCACTGTCTACGAAGCCCTCTGGCTGTGTACTTATAGACGCCCTCTTCTAAAACATTATTTAGAAAAGCTGTCATGACACCCATCCACCAGATATCGTAGTCATGGTATGTAGCCGTGGCAAGTAGGATCCGGATGGACTTAAGCATAGCCACTGGAAAAGGTTTCATCATTATCCACGCCTGGTCGATGACGAAAACCTTTAACAAGTATAGCTTTGAAAGTCTCAACTTTTCCATCTACACTAAGTAATCTTCTCAAGATATACTTGCTCCTGATGGGGATTTAACCCTTCAGATAAAGCAACCAAAGTCCATACTTTGTTGGTGTATAAGGATTCCATCTCAGATCACTAAGCATCCAGCCATTCTTATAGAGTCTTACTCCTGATGGCCAGCTCGAAACTAGTTGGGTCATCATATCATGATGCAATCCTCGCTCCCACTGTCATAGAGAAACCGAAGTATCTCTCAGGTGGGTGAGGAACCCTACTAGACCGGCGGAGAGGCTGAGGTTCGTTGGTAACTATTGAATCCTTTGGTTCTATCAAATCATCTGCTGTACTTTGTATAGATTGAACATTTCCAGTTCTACATTGCAGACCTCGTCTCGAGCTTGTCCGGATTTTGCTTTTAGACATAGGCCGGTCTACCCCAAATCTTAACTAGCTTAAGACATGGGCTCTTCCCATACCATATCTCATATGGAGTGGTAGGCTGTGATCTGATTCGAACCTAATTCAATAGGTACGCAGCTTCTCAAGTGCATAACCCCCAAAAGAAAACAGGTGACTCAGTAGTACTCATCATAGAGCGCACCATATCGAATAGGGTGCAATTGCTCCGCCCCGATATACCATCGTGCTATAGTGTATACGGAGGATTAATGCTGAGAGAGAATCTCATTCTCCTTTAGAATAGTCCAGGATTTCCGTGCTCAAGTATTCTCCTCCCTGATCTCATCATAGGACATAATACTTATACCCGGTTTTTGGTTCTCTACTTCTAACATATATTCTGTGAATATCTCAAAAGGTTCGGACTTGTGTTTCAATAGGAACATATGTCTGAATCTTGAGAGATCATCAGAGAATGTAATGAAGTACAAAGAACCGGTCCTGGCATATATAGACGGGGGACCTTACATACATCAACATGTATCAATCCCAAGAGTTTACTAACTCTTTCTCTGTTTTCAGTAAACGGAGGTATGGTCATCTTATCTTTGTGACATGACTGGCAAGTTTCACAAGATGTAAATTCAAACTGATTTAAATATGCATCTATATGTAACTTCAGCTAGTCGGGTCGCATTGATATGACCTAGTCTACAATACCTCAAGAAGAATTCGTTCATTTCTGAACTCTTCCTCTTGTGTGTGTTCTGTATACTAGGAACTGTAGTTTGATTTAGAACGTTAATGCTTTTAGATAACGTACCTGAACCGATCAACTTTTGATATAGGAAATGTTCAAAACATTATCCAACAATACAAAATTATATCCTTTCTTTACTGATAAAGAGACTGATATGATTTTGTATATCAGGTTCGGTATCTAATAACATTCGTTCAGAATCAATGTACTGGTAATACAGGGTGACAGTGACCAACAGACTTGGCTGCAACACTTGCACCGTTTTCTGTCTCATGAAACTTATCACCCGTTCTCAGTTCTCTACCTTTCTGTAGCCCTATGTAACAGATTACATATCTGGGATCCTGATCCGGTATCAAATATCCAGGACGTAGAGGATACAGAGAAACAGTTCTTTGTAATGAACACACCCGAAGATGATGCATCATCATGCATTTTCTTCGTTTGGGCAGCACGGGAATTCTGGTATTCCCCAATATCCTGTTCTGTCTTATAACATTTATAAGTTGGAGCGGGACCAACGTTCCCCAGTTCAGTATAACAAGAGGGTTCGGTCAATACATCCGTATTATTATCTTGATTAAAGCGTGAAATGGTCGCTACCTGGAGAGAGAGAGAGAAGAAAACACTCAGCGTATGCTCTTGCAAGATCAGATTGGTTATTATTTTATCTAATCAGGATGGCTCCCACTGTTTTAATCAAATCTTCCTTCAAACCCTAAAAGGAAAGACTAGACGGGATTAATTACACACTATAAGTTCGCCAATCTTTCGGCCAGGCCAGTGTCGGTACTTTGAGGGAGGTTCCCCGTGCTTTCGCACGGACCTAATTACAGTAAACCTCGTTTTCCCAGAGGCGTAACCCCGTTGACACCTTTCTAGACACCTACTATATCGGCTAATTGTAAAGTGTAAAACTCTCCGAGGAGTAACAATTACTCGCAGTGGGTATCGGGATCCAACTATCTCATAGAAGGTATGCAATCTCATTGCAAATTTCAACACTTGAAATTCCCGATAATTTTGCCCCTAGCACCCTATGACCTTGACGGAGGTCAACAAACCATAGGCTACTAGTCAAGTTCAACCCGTCATTTCTTGATTGAATCAAACCCACCCGAACGACCCTTGACGGAGGTCAACAAGGTCGCACGACTACCCTAATCCAATCTGCATCATATGCATAAGCAGATAAATACTAGTTAGCTATCGCACACTACGCCTTGACGGAGGTCAACAAACGTAGCACGAATACTAAGTAGGACTTATCTGAAATGACGGAGGGCTACGACAGGTTTTTCTGAAAACCTATTGCGTAATGAACTTGATATCGTTGTAGAATCAAATGATTTTAAAATGGAGTGTTTTTTAGGCTTTTCTAGTTTTGCTAAAGAGGTCACTTCCGGTGAAGGGATCGTCGGCCCTTTCCTCATCGAATAAGGTGCAGGATATATCATATATACCGCTGTGTAAAGCAAAAATTATAGAAGCAATCAAAAGACAAACCGAGGGTTGTAGCATCTGCCAGTTATTGCTAAAGGGGTCACTCCCGGTGAAGGGATCGTCGGCCCCTTCCTCATCGAATAATGTGCAGGATGTTCTACAAGGAACACCACGATGCAAAGCAAGAACTGTAGCTACCTGTTTTTGAAAATTCGATTCCACAACATCTTTAGGTTTCTTTTATTTCATTAATCTCATTAATTAAGTCCCATCATTTAAGTTACCTAAACATCATAGATAAATACGACGTACACGTATGCCATCCGCATTCGCCTCGATGTCCCCTCGTGCACCGTTAGGTTAGGTAACTAACAGCAGAGCGGGGCAGGGCTAGCGCGGGTATAAAACATAAGTAACGTCTATATAATATATCATATATACTATATACAGTATCTATCACAGAACATCAAATGATCACATCACAGATATCACAGCAGAAGAAACATATGAAATATTAGATATACTAGGACGTCCGTGTTTTTAATACGAGCCAGTATAAAACACGGATTCCACGGTCGTGATGAATAGCCAAACCCACACCCCTAGACCCCTACGAGAGCGGCAAGCAACCCTACCAATTCTAGAGTTAGGAGACCCGGACTCGACTCCTCGAGTTGGTCTCTCACTGGACTCCAGAACCCGGTTACTTGTGCTCTCCTCCTTGGGTCTATTCTAGTGCGGAAAAGTAAATAATATACATCAACGGTGACATCTTCCGCAACCTGGAAGTGCCCCAATAAAAGAATATTACATACAAGTTTTTTACATGAATGAAAATGAAAAACACTCATCTCACATAAAAAAAAACCAGCTATTCAAACACGACGATCCAATATAACATATCCAGCAACACATAACATCATATGTCATCTACGTAAGTAAACATGCGTATCCCAATTGTCGTTGACATATAGCAACGAAATCGGCGATGCCACATATTACACTTACTGTCACAGAAAAGAAAGTGTAAAACTACAACAGTTGGAATCCGCAAACTCTTTAGACATCGCATGCCTAATCAAATGAATTACTTAGACATCGCATGCCTAACAATTATAAACCCCGCATTTTAGTCTCATTATCGAAAACTCTTTTCAATACTAAGTCAGGCAAGTCAACAAGATTCCCGACATCCTGATCGAATGCTCGTCGCAAACTTCAGTAGATGGCCGCACCCCCGATGCCGTCGACGAAGTGCACCAAGGCGGAACACCGCTACCGCGAGCACCCGAACGGATGCTTTCGGCGATGGAACCACCGCGAAACCCAGGGTGGGGCCGCGGTTCCGCGGCTCTTTGTACGATTTATGGGCACGTGAAGCACAGTAATTCTTAGAATATCCTGCTGAATTTTTTAGATATTTTTAATCTGGAAAAATCCACTGTTTTAAAAATTGTACAGAGAAGGGGTCGGATTAGGGTTTCGTGTTTCGATCGGACTTAAAACATCGTCTACACTTCACCTAAAGCTCTAGCTAGGCTCTGATACCACTGTAGGTCAGGCAGCAACCCCATCCAATGGGATCGCCGTGGCACCAACAGGTCCCTCAGCGGCTACTTTTTACGCATGCCCCCTCACGAGGACTACAACCCGCCGGAACAACTTCCGGTCTCAGGACACCCTGGGGGTAAGAGCCTATGCTTCGCCATACAGTCACACAGTGAGAACCCCCATAGGTCGACATCCAATGCCCAGTAGCTCTGATACCACTGTAGGGTTCTTAGGCACACTCAAGAGGTTCTACAAGGCATCAACCATGCCAAAATCAAAAATTTCATGTGCCGAGAAACCTTAAACTAGATCGTTAACTAGACATTAGGCGAAAATTATAAAAGTAAACAACTTTACTAGAAAGTGAATGGAAATACAACCTTTGTAGATCCAGTCCTCCACCTCTCAAGCTCCGTGTTGACGTCCCTCCGCTGCGATCATCGGGTCCCGGACTCTGGCGATGGTTTCGTCAGAGAAATGATCGGGCTAGGTCATCGACTTCGATGCCGAAGATGATCTACGTCGAGACAACTCTAACTCAAGCTCCATCTTCACTAGCTCATGAAACTTGTGAAGAAAACACCCTATACAACATGGAAAGTGGTAGAGGATGAAGAAATAGGAGGTGGGTTCACTTTGGATTTGGATTTCTCACTTGGATTTATCACTTGGAATTTTTCTAGAAAGCTTTTTCTTTTCTTCATAAAGAAGAAGAAGAAAAGAATGGAAAAGGAATTACCACAAAAAGAAAATTCAAGTGATATCTATCATAATGTAACCATGGGTTAGGCTAACTCATGTAGAGAATAAACTAGGGTTTAGGTTAATGGTTGGGTTAAGAATAAAACAAAATGGTTGAAGCTTCATGAATCTTCAAGAATAAAACAAAGAAAAGCCACCACCATTTTGTTTTAGTTTCTTGCCAAAAATTAATAAATGAAATAAATAAATAAGGCAAATCAAACCCTAACCATTAACCTAATCAAGGTTTAATCATACACATACCCAAGTTTGCATGTATCATCAAACATGATACAATCAAATGCAAAAAAATATATCATATATACAATGTGCACATTCAAGTGAGAAAATAATCTTGAGTGAACAAATACTAGTTAATGTAAAGTAATATATCAAATATATAATTATACATTAAATCATTAAATCAACACTTGATTTAATGATCCAGTCATACTGCATATAATCGACTAATATCTAGTGTATCAATGTATCGAATCAACACTTGATTCGGTAACCCGGCTATATCTCATATAACCGTCCAATGATACAGATCGCGAGAATAGAATACAGTATCACATACTGGTATTATTCTCGGTCCCGCACATATCTCATATGCACTTCTGTTTCGTTTCGCTTGAGCCAGGAAACCTCTGTGTAGGACTCTAAAGACTCGTCAATACGCCGGCAGCAGGTGATGATCATATCAAACACCCACAAGCCGCAAGCGGTCTGCTAAACGTAACGGCCACCCGGGTATTGAGCGATCAGAAGATCAACGAGCAAGCCCGCTCACACTCCTGTGAATCCAACCAGTAACACTTACCGTACAGTCCGGTCTCGTCGTTTGATATGTCGCATATCTCGTCTAGGGGTGGTAAACGTCAGACCCCAGTAGCTCGATAAGTCGTGTCGATATGAGGTCTATAACAGTTCGAGAAACTACTGGTAACACTTACCAGTAAATCTCAGCAACCCTGGCCAGGGATTTCCGGTTATAGCCAATCGAACACAGCGCAACATCAACTCCCTATACCGGGAGAGACGAATCCCCTCCTATCGCTCATTGCCTCCATGTGATTCGGGACTGTACCCAAAAACCACCGTTTTGCACGCCCTCTTGGACGTGGTAAGGTGGAAATCAAAGCACAGTGGGAATCACACAAGACTCTATGACGATCTCGGGTCTACAGACTAACCTGTACCAGTGTCACCAGAGAACTGCCATCTGACGTAAGGTATAATACCATCTGGGAGTTCTCGGCGAGTCCGTCCATTGTACCCAGTCTCCACTGAGCACCCGTATATCATCTCTGATGTCAAACACCAATGGATATGGGATCATCCATTGCCCATCTGTATGGGTCGAGAAGGTATACGCTAGTCTACTCTGGTATATCGATGCCCCGTCTCGATACACCCACGACTAGGGACCTTGAAGGATGTACTTATGGACTACCATGTCCCCACTAGTATGATCCACATCATAGTCCAGGTAGTCAAGTACACATCCTAAGGGCTTTACCAACATGTAACAGAGAGACAATTAGTGTACACGTTAAGGTAAAGAGCAACCAGATAGCATACTATCATGTCGAGCAAGGAAGTCCTCCCTATATATGTCCAAGCATCCACTACAATATACATCCTATGTATAGCAATGGCCTCTAGGGCATACATATAACTAACATCGTCCTCAGGGAGATGTTAAGTTTTCAAGCTTGTTTTAACGAGTTAATACCGTGTTTTGAGTTGTTGTTTAAGCTAAGTGTCGTAACTAGGATATCTTTAATGAAAAGACTTGTTAAGGGTAGTTTTAGGTTAGCTTGCGTGAGGATGATGTTTGCCGGTTCCTTAGAGACCCAATTTTGATATTGACACTAAGGTAATAGGCAACAATGCGGATTAGAGAACTTGAAATACGGTATTTGCGATTTTGAGCTAAATCCGTATTCCTTGTCCCTTGTCCTTCCGTTGATGTCTCTTGACCTTAGCCTTCGGCAAACCACTTGCAATCCGGTCACGATTAGGATCCACCGCTATCGTGGTAGGATAGGATGCCTAACGGAGCGGAGTTGCGAGTGGTTTGCTCGTATTTTCAATTGCAAAGTTAGGGTTTTTATGGTTTTAGCAAAAACATCTCCTAACACAAACTAACTATATTCTACCCTTAACAAGTAAATAGATTACTCACACATATTTATGATACCAAAATAAAAAAAGAAAAGAGTAAGGCAACATAAAAAAAAGCAAGAAAAGCAAAGTTAAAATTAGAGAGTTAAGAACCGGTAAATTCAATGTGCAAATATCTTCACTTGTTCTTTAATCATGTACCAATGTGAAATCAAAATAAAAAATTTTAAGGTTGCAAGCTCACTTAAGAGGTTGCAAGATCAAAGTAAAGAAATTATTTCACAAGTTCAAAGTATGTATAAAACAAGACATATGTAAAGAAATGAGAACTTTATTGAATTTCAAACAAGATACAACTAATCTTGAAGTCAAGAACCTAAATTTTATGCTTGCAAATTCAATGAAGAAGTTGCAAGGTCAAGACAAAGGGGCAAGAGCTTAAGAGTTCAAAGGAAAAGCAAGTTACAAATTACAAGTGTTCTAAAGCAAAACTAGAGAAAAAGTGTCCTCTCCCCTTGCCCATTGATCTGGTATTTATAGGCCTCATTCCAGAATAAACAAACAACAAAAACAAGATGACGTGACTGATTCGTATGTCAAAGAATATTTTATAACCACAATCAAGAACGGCGTCGCTTGGTAGTTAGTCGGTGAGTACGGGTCGGTCCACAGGGATTTTGTGAATTTCCTAATTGTTCTTACGAGTTAATTCCGATTGGTGTCGGATTGATTAAATCTAAAAATTAAATTAATCTAGATCTAAATCTTGCTAGAGTTAGGTTTAGGTTAAGTTTGGAAATGCAAAGATTTCCCACCGCTTTCAATACCCAAATTAAGATCTCTTTAGGAGTTATGGTAATTATTAATAAAGGGGATTAGTACCATCGGGAAGAAACGGTGTTTCTTCCTTTTTTAATCCTTACCCTAACCTCCATGGAAAACACGCTCAACCAGGCCTTTATACTACGGTATCACCTCTACCTCGTGGGATAAGGTGCCGTAGGGAGCGGTGTGTGCATGTATGCAAGGAGTCCTATTAATTATATGTGATGGGTAAGAAAGGGGTGAGAGATCTTCATCTCTCAAGCCTTCCCCAAAGCTAACCCTAACAAGCGAGGGGACTACTCGCTCATTAGGGAATTGAAGAACATATCTAAACTATCTATCTAGGGCAAGGAATTAAAGATCTAACTAGGGCAGATAAGAAATTACCTAGGGCAGATAATAAAATTAACGAGGGCAAATAAAAAGAACTACTTACAAATTGATGCACTCCAAAACTTGAAAAGAAATCTGAATTTTATTAATGAAAGGAGGCATGACCTAATACAAGTATTTGGGTCTCTATTTATAGGACATAGAAAACCCTAGGTTTACAATCGCCGCATGTATGCTTTTACAAAAATACCCCTAGGAAGACTAGTCAGCTCCGCCACACTTTTTGGTAAATTTTCCCGCCACTACGGGTTATACCCGGCCGCGAAACCGCGGCACAGGCCAGGTTTGGCCGCAGTTCCGCGGCCAAACAATGATGGTTTGGGCTCAATTTTGCTGCAATGCTTCTGGTTGACTTTTGCTTCCTGTTTCTTCAGTTGGTTCTTTAGGATATCTTCTCGTTCTCTTCCAGATCTCCACAGTGAATAATTGTAGTGGACTTTTACCGTTGCTTCGTGTCGAAGTCTTGAATTCTTTATGAACTGATCTTCGTTTCTTTTCCAACTATAGGCTTGATGAAGATTCCTTCTATTTGTTGGTCGTAGTCTCACTTTTGCATTGTCTTTTATCTTTTTCACTGTTTTTGTTCCGAGAACCTATAACCTGTAACTATGTAGCAGACATAGGTCAAAAGCACCTGTTTATTTTTAAACTGAATAAGAATGGGGAATAAAATAATGCAAAATTATAGTATGAACAAATACCCCCAAACTTATCATTTGCTCATCCTCGAGCAAACCTAGTTTTATTCTCAACAAAAACCTAACCTCACTTTCGCAGGGAAACGCGATTGCACTGAGCTCGTGCAACAAGCCGTTAAACCTCTAGGTGTCCCTAGTAGGAGTGTTGTCTTCTGAGGGTTTTCAGCGAATACTACCCACAAAATCCTATCAATTCGGCCCATTGACTTTTATTCTCCAATTAGGTTTTCTAACAAGGAAGTCTATTATCTTCTACTCGTAAATTATACATCCGTATTGTTCACGCTTCCTTATTATTTAACTTAAGATTATATATTCTGTAAACTTACTTAGCTTTTGGCATCTCTTAAGTTTTTCTTCTAGGGTTCTATCTCAACTTAGGAATTTTTATCATCTCTACTAAAGATACAAGTCCTATTCTTCATTCCTATCTCTTATCTAAACCCCAATCATATACCCCTACGTGTGTGTGTATATCACCCCTACACTTGGAAATTCAAATCAAGCTATCATACTCTTGTCCGTCGTCCAAAGCACTTCTTAATAGGTGAATTTTTAGATGAATTTCGCTCACACATCCTTCATACGACCGTTAATATTTCTTGAGGTACCAACAACCGATTACAAGATGTGTTTGCACATTAAAGCGTAATTTATATTCTTGCAACACCTAAGGTTTTAGCAGTGACTCCCAAACCAGTTGGTCTAAGGCACTAGGTGATGAAGCACCATCGCTAAATATTTTTTCTATTAATGCAGCCTTAAGTAATCACAAAAACCAGTGTTCATTTTTTTTTTTTATCTCTTTATTCACACTTGTATTTTTATTTTATTTCCCTTTATACTAAGGACTTTAGACAAGAGCATTTCAAGTTCTCTTCTACTATTCCAAGTTTCAAGGTTCGTGTTTGTGCAAGTTGTAGGGTATATATTTTCATAATTTAGATTTAAGCAAGGAATTATTTTTCAAACTTATACTTTAATAAAAATATCGATACTCTTCACTTGTTTTAACTTAGCCCAAGAAGTGAACTCGAAATTTGCCTATTTCTAAATAAACTACAAAGAAATATACTTTCTACCGTTAAACTTTAAGAAAAGTTATTTTTAGGGTTTTTTAGTTACTAAGTTTAGGATCTAGTTGTTCCTAGCTAGTTAACCTTTATGTCAAATTCTAGTCAATTATGACCAAAATTGAATACTTTAATTTTTATAATTTTTAAAATTTTCAATTTTTTATGGGTTTTAAAATAAGTATGCAAATGCAAAAATATACATATGAATGCGAAGGAAGAAGGCTTACCGAGCACACCCCTAAACTTAAACTTGACAGTGTCCTCACTGTCATGCTACACCAAGAGAGTCAAGATGGCCGACAGTCCCCTGTTTATTTATTATTTTATTTATTTATTTTATTGTTAAAAGAAAAACAAAAAATATATACATATATACAACAAGGTCCTCCCCAAACTAAACAAGGCCTTACACAGGCCAAAGATTAGCACCAACCATTCAAAAATTATATCGTGATAATGGTAGGGTTGGTGAAAGAATGAGGTGTAGAGAAAAGAAATGAGAAGCACACGAGACCGTGTGGAGATAGAAGCGATATACGGTCTCGGTGGAGGAGAAGAATGGCGGAAAAGAGAAAGAAGTGTAGCACGAACTTGAGGGTGTAAATTGAGTGAATAAATTAGCACAATTTGTGATGACCGATGTGTTAAAAGCGATTGTGCTAATCTATCAACCCGTCGAGAAATGGGGTCAAATTCCTCAAGATTCGGAAGAAAACATGCGTACGTCGAACTTGGTAAACCGGCCATTGAAAATGGACACGCGACGGATTCTTGCATGGTCGAAACGATAGGAAGGACGAAAGGGAGTGAGTTAGGGATAGTCTTATTCTCACCTAAGTAATCTGTCTCGAACTTGAAGAATTCCATCAATGGTTCGAAATGACTGTAAGCAACCGAGTCTGATGGAAAACACGCTCAAGCCTTAGGTGTTACAAGATGTGTTTGCACATTAAAGCGTAATTCCTAGTCTTGCAACACCTAAGGCTTTAGCAGTGACTCCCAAACCAGTTGGTCTAAGGCACTAGGTGATAGAAGCATCCTCTAGGTTCTTGTCCTTCCTTTCTTAATCCTTACCCTAACCTCCATGGAAAACACGCTCAGCCGGGCCTTTATACTACGGTATCACCGCTACCTCGTGGGATAAGGTGCCGTAGGGAGCGCTGTGTGCATGTATGCATAGAGTCCTATTAATTATATGTGATGGGCAAGAAAGGGGTGAGAGGTCTTCATCTCTCAAGCCTTTCCCAAAGCTAACCCTAACAAGCGAGGGGACTACTCGCTCATTAGGGAATTGAAGAACATATCTAAACTACATATCTAGGGCAAGGAATTAAAGATCTAACTAGGGCAGATAAGAAATTACCTAGGGCAGATAATAAAATTAACTAGGGCAAATAAAAAGAACTACTTACAAATTGATGCACTCCAAAACATGAAAAGAAATCTGAATTTTATTAATGAAAGGAGGCATAACCTAATACAAGTATTTGGGTCTCTATTTATAGGACATAGAAAACCCTAGGTTTACAATCGCCGAATGTATGCTTTTACAAAAATACCCCTAGGAAGACTAGTCAGCGCCGCCACACTTTTTGGTAAATTTTCCCGCCACTACGGGCTATACCCGGCCGTGGAACCGCGGCCACAGGCCAGGTTTGGCCGCGGTTCCGCTTCCAAACAGTGATGGTTTGGGCTCAATTTTGCTGCAATGCTTCTAGTTGACTTTTGCTTCCTCTTTCTTCAGTTGGTTCTTTAGGATGTCTTCTCGTTCTCTTCCAGATCTCCACAGTGAATAATTGTAGTGGACTTTTACCGTTGCTTCGTGTCGAAGTCTTCAACCTTGCGCTGCCTTGTTCTTTGTGAACTGATCTTCGTTTCTTTTCCAACTATAGGCTTGATCAAGATTCCATCTATTTGTTGGTCGTAGTCTCACTTTTGCATCGTCTTTTATCTTTTTCACTGTTTTTGTTCCGAGAACCTATAACCTGTAACTATGTAGCAGACATGGGTCAAAAGCACCTGTTTATTTGTAAACTGAATAAGAATGGGGAATAAAATAATGCAAAATTATGGTATGAACAATGACCCGAATAAACAACCAGGAGAAAAATCGGGGCATTTGACCCTAGAAAAACCGGTGATGCCGGTGTTTGGGGAAGTCTCGCCGATTTGGTCTTGAGCAATTGGGCTCGTGTTGGTGTGGTGGTCTCGAGTGCACTCAACAAGTCCACTTGTATTGTTTGATTTCTTCATTTCATCTTGGGTTATACTCAGTAGTTTTCGAAGGAACTTGATGCTTCAAATCACATCACATCTTTTAGCATTTATTATACATCACACTCACTTGTGCTTTGAGCAGCCCCCACCTAGGTCCAAGCATCAAAGAGTTGTGTGCACACTTGTATTGTGTTGGATCAAAATTGTGTACACATTTATTTGTTGCAAAAGAACTCTTTAGATATCGATCGGTTTGTAGTTCCGGTTGCAGTTCGGCTCGCAACGTTATATCCGTGATCTTGAGTGTGTTTCCAGTGTTGTGTCACGAATACCTGTAATCTATATTTACTGAGCAGACACTGGTTAATAGTATAAATATATAACAAAACAGATAATGAATGAGTGGTGTTGAAATGCAGTTTTCTGTGATAAACACTTCTCTCCATGGTTGCTTTTCTTCATCTCCTTTCTCAAGCTCTCTAGTTTTTTGGGAAGTGAAGAAAATTAGTGAGAAAAATTATTCTAAAGTGAGCAAAAATCCTGCTTCATCAACCTACACTAGATTACCCATTTAGTTTAGGTTGTTTGCTTCACTAATTCCTAATTAGTGAAGAGGTAGTTTGAGTTAGAGTCTCCTCCACGTAGATCATCTTCGGCCTCGAAGACTTCAAGCAAGTTTGTTCCTTTCATCTTGTGGAGCCTTTCTAGAGTCCAGGAGTTCACTACTTGGAGCGAAGAGACTACTACACGGAGCTATTAAAGTGAAGGACCGATCTACAAAGGTTGTATTCCTTATTCACTTAGATATAAAGTTGTTTACATGCATGTTTCGTCCAATTCTCTAGTTAAGATTCTAGGCATGGGTTCTTTATCGCACCAAATTTTTGAAAACGGCATGGTCGATGCCTCCCGAAACCCAGTGGTCGTGCTACAGAACCCAGCACATGCTGCATAGATTTTAATCGGACGGTTGATAATACTAGCGGCTTAAGATTAAGCTGGATTATTAAATCAAGTTTTGATTTAATAATTTATATATATATATATATATATTAATATATATATTATAGTATTATTGTTCACTATTCATTTTCTCTCTTGGCTATTCGTATTTTTATATGAATACGCGTATATGTAGTTCGATACGTATACCGGGTTGTATTCCGTATTGATACGAAATATCTTGTAGAAGATGGACACATAATTATATGATATTCTTTTTAGAAAATCATTTAAAAATGAGGTGGAGGGTGAGGTGGCATGAGCATGGTTGGAGGTATATAGAGAGAGGTATGGCCTTTGATTATTTATTGTAAAATTTTATGAGATATTTTTTGTATGGTTCAAAAATAAGGAGCTATTCTTTCTACATGCCATACACTCTTCATTCTATCATGCTTGAGAGCTCTTCTACACTTAGCTCATTTTTTCTTTCTTAAGTTACTCATGCCTGGGTTTTCCTCACCTTCTCCTCCTTCTTCTTAAGTTGCTCACTTGAGCTTAAGAAATGAGAGGAAAAAATAGTGAAAAATTCCTACATCTCCACTCTCCATTGCTAACGACCTTGGAGTGTTGTTCATATCATAATTTTGCATTATTATATTCCCATTCTTATTCATTTTACAAATAAATAGGTGCTTTTGATCCATGTCTGCTACATAGTTGCAGGTTACAGGTTCTCGGAACAAAAATAGTGAAAATGATGAAAAGACGATACAAAAGTGAGACTACGACCAACAAATGAAAGAATCTTGATCGTGCCTACAATTTGAAGAATAAACGAAGATCAATGGACAATTTCACAAAGCACAAAGGGAGCGCAAGGTTCAAGAATTCGACACGAAGCAAAGGATAAAAGTCCACGACATTATGCACTGTGGAAATCTGGAAGAGAACTAGATGACAATATGAGAAACCAAGTGAAGAAACAAGAAGACAAATGCAACCAGAAGCAGCCCAGAGAAATTCAACCAACAAGACCACCAAATGGCTACGGATCTGCGGCCAAACAGGGCATATGGCCACGGATCCACGGCCGTGCTAGGTACGTATCGGTGCGAACTTTGACAGTGTGGCGGTGCGTTGACTAGGCTTCTTTGGGGTAAAATTGTAAATACAGATATGAATCGAATGTAACCCTAGGGTTTCTATGATCTATAAATAGAAACCCTAAACCTCTTTTTGAGGTATGCCTCTTCTTATGCCTCTTTTTATCAAATGAAATTCAGAATTCATTGTAATGTTTTGAAGAGAGCATCGAATAAAGTAACTAGTTTTTTTTTACCTTGCCCTAGTTCTTAAATTCTTTTCTGCCCTACTATAGATTTTATTATCTGCCCTAGTTGATTAGCTTAGCACTTTTTATTCGACTGCCGTAGCTTAGATAATTAGGTTATTGAATTGAAAACTCATAAAAAAATGTCTTTTATCAATCCCCTAATTAGTGAGTAGTTCCTCACTTGTTAGGGTTAGGAAGAGAAAAGGTTTGAGAGATGAAAATCTCTCACCCTTTTCTTGCACATCGCATATTTTTTATAGGACTCCATGCATACATATACACACCGCTCACTACGGCATCCTACCCCACGAGGTAACGGTGATACCGTAGTTTAAAAGACCGGTTGTGCAAGTTTTCCATGGAGGTTAGGGTAAGAATTAAGAAAGGACGGACAAGGACCTAAAGGAAAAAACATCGTTTCTTCCCGATCGCCCTAATCCCCTTTATTAATTATTACTATAACACCTAAATAGATCTAAATTAGGGCATTGAAAGCGGTGAGAAATCTTAAATTTCCAAACTTAACCTAAACCTAACCCTAGCAAGGTTTTAATCCTAGTCTAAATCAACCTTAGTTTTTAGTGATAATCAATCCAACACCAATTGGAATTAACTCGTTAGAACAAATTGAGAATACACAAAATCCCTGTGGACCGACCCGTACTCACCGGCTAGCTACCAAGCGACGCCGTTCTTGATTGCGGTTAACAATTCTTTGATCACAAAACATCGTACAAATCAAATGGCGCCGTTGCCGAGGATGGCGTGGTTATTTTCTTTTTGCAATTTTGGGTTAATATAAAATCATAAAATTCATAAAAACTGAAAAAATATAAAAAAAAATTATCATCTTGTTATTTTTTAAAGGGTGTTTCGTTTGAATTGTGCAGGATCAACGAACGAAGTCAGATCTGGAAAAATCCAGAGAGCTAAACAGAAAACAGCAGATCTGAACAACAGAGGAAAATCAGAACAGAGGAGCAGAAGAAATTTCAGGATCTGAACCGCACAGTCCACCGCGTTTCCGCCGCGAAAAGCCCATTCCTGCCGCGCATCCGCGGCGCCTTGGTGACGTCGGCTGGTGGAAACCCCTCTGTAAGTCTTCGGTTCTTCTTCTGAACCCCCTAATATCCTCTGAAAAATTTTCCTGCAGGATTCTTTGCGCACAAACTTCTCCCTTTCTCCAATAACTTGATCTTGTGCAGGATTCTTTGGGCCGCTAAAATTTTTTTTGCAAGTGTTTGATTGTGTTTACTGCTTTGCATATCTAAATTGACTTTAAGGGGCTTGAACACCAATCCAGATTGGGTGGGGATTTCATTACCCTTCCCAGGACCCCAAAAATCACATAAAGCATATTGCATTGACCATCAAGTTAATTAAAAAAGATTAGACTCGGTCCTAAGGACTTCGCGCTCAATAGGACAAAAGAATAGTTGTAGGCATCGACCGTTGATCTAAACCTGACTTTGTGGTGCCTAGGCTAGACAGGTAGGGAAAGATAACTTTAAAAGGCCCGTCTCATGGTGATTCGTGAGCGGATCCCTCATTTCTCTACTTTTGCTTACCTGGCCACAATTGGCGGTGAAGAGGCGGTGAAGAGGTCCTCACATCTTGCCCTTTGGAACAGTTAGGAGCAGTCTAGCTGACCTAGGTGACCCTAGATCTAGGCTTGATTGTGCATTTGTGATTGATTGAACGTGTGTCTAAGACTTTTATTGAAAAATCTTTTTGCAACAAAGCTCCTTATAAAAAAACACAATAAGAAATTTTTTTACAGAAACTTGCAACTTGTCGCTAAGAAATCCGTGCACCCCACTTACACCCACTTCTTCTCATTGACGTTTTCTTCCCCCCACCTTATGTTTTTCACCTTTTTGACTACACTACCTCTTTAGTGTATGTCCGGTTGGACTAGGGACATTAGTGCCCGATTAGTCCGTATCTTGTTAGTGCCGAATGACGACGCTTTCGACTCCGAAGTCGAAATCCCTTCCACTTCTTTACCTACACCTTCACATTCTTCGTCTTCTAAGGAGATGTCGGGATTTAATCCTAACAACCCCTTACCCGCGGGACTGATTCCACCTCCGCTAGGTGCGAATAACCGACAACACCCACCTGTTGAAGCGCCCCAATGAATCGCGCTCCAGGATCTTTTCTATCATATCCGCACTGCCTTACCTACTTGTCTTTCACTTCCACCGGCAAATGGGGATAACTTTGAGATCAAACCCCACTTCATCAACATGTTGCCAAAATTTCACGGACTGGAATCCGAAGATGCCTATAACTTCATAAACAAATTCTAGAATATTTGCGCAATGATGAAGACAACACAACTTTCTGATGATGCTATAAGGCTATATGTCATTCCATTCACCTTATGTGACCTTGCCGAGAAATGGTTATATAGCACAGCATCACACTCGATTACAAATTGGGAAGAGTTTGTTCAAGCTTTTCTAAAAAAGTTTTACCCACATTACAAGACCACGAGAATTCGCAATGAGATTATTTAATTTTCCCAGCTTCCTTCCGAACCCTTTTGGAAGTGTTTTGAAAGATTTAAAGACCTACTTGTTCAATGCCCTCACCACGGTATCAAAAATTGGAAACTTTGCCAAACTTTATACGAAGGATTGAACCCAGCAACGAAGCAGTTGTTGGAAACCATTTGTCAAGGTCACTTTCTAACAAAATCTAGCGAGGAAGCTTGGCAGTTTCTCGACGATCTTGCTGAACAAACACTTCAGTGGGAGAGCACTAAGACCACCTCATCTTCTTTAACAGGTCAGTCTACGGAAGGCATACATCAATTGGATATGTCGATTGCAATGAAGGCCGAAATGGCCGCACTTACGAAAAGCTAGAAGCAATTGAGACCGAAATCTCATCGCCTTCTCCTGCCCCTTCTTTACCCCCACGAACTGTTTTTGCTTGTTGTTCGGATCCATCCTACCTTACTGAAGAGTGTCCTTACAATCCACCTGTTCAAGGACAAGATCAAGTCAATGCTGCCTTTCAGCAAAGATAAAGAAATGATCCATACTCTTCAACTTATAATCCTGGTTGGAGGAGCCACCCAAATTTTGCTTGGAATCAAAATCAACAATTCCAAGGAAACAAAAACTTTCAAAGGCCTCCTCCTCCACAACAACAAGCATCCCAACAAACTCAATACCAGCAACCTTTCCAACCACATCCTTACCCAAACCAAATGAACAATTTTGTGCCCAACAACTCTTATCCTCAAAACAATTTTGTTCAACCAAATAATGATAAGGTTACCTCGCTAGAAAGAAGTCTAGTTGCATTTCTAAAACAATCTACACAATCCGCAGTAAGGTTGGAGACTTCCATTCAATCTTTGGTGCAAAACAGTGCTTCACATGATCAAAGCATCAAATCAATCGAGGCCAAAATTGCACAACTAAATGCTGCGTTGAGCGAGCGAGAAAAGGGAAAGCTTCCATCTCAACCATTGCCAAATCCCGGTCAAACACACAATACACATGTTCCTTATGAACAACAAAATCATAATGTAAATGCTGTGACCACGTTGAGATCTGGAAGAGTGTTGCACAATAACGTGGGTAATAGTGATGACACCCCTGCCAGTGCTTCTTCTTCATCTTCTTCTTCTTCATCTTCATCTTCTTTGTTAGAGCCTATTCTTCATTCTTCACAAGGCTCTACTTCTTCTAACTCGAAAGGACCTACATCTCACTTCACGAACACACCAACACGGGGATCCGTTCCAACTCCACAATCTGCTCCACAGACATTGGACTCAACAAACTTTCAAAATGTTCCCTTTCCAAATAGGTTGAGATCCAATAAACCAACTCCACAAATGGAGAAGATTGTAGAGTTGTTCAAACAGGTTATCATAAACATACCTCTCTTAGATGAAATCCAACAAGTCCCTTCTTACGCGAAAATCTTAAAGGACTTATGCACCAAGAAGAGGAAGTCACAAGTACCAAAGAAAGTTTTCGTGGCTAGTGTTGTTAGTGATGCTCTTGTCCAATCTTTACCCCAAAAACATAAGGACCCCGGTTGTCCTACAATTTCGATAACAATTAGGGATAAGAACATCAATAGAGCACTATTAGATCTTGGTGCTAGTGTCAATTTGCTACCATATTCAGTATATGAACAATTAGGCGTTGGAGAGCTTAAACCCATTCATTGTACTCTCCAAATGGCCGACCGATCCATCACCCATCCTAGGGGTGAGTTAGAGGATGTGTCAAAGTAGGGGACTTTATTTTCCCCGTTGATTTCATTGTTATGGATACACAACCTGTAGCTAACCCCCGGAGTCAAATTCCGGTGATACTTGGTCGACCATTCCTTGCGACTTCTAATGCGGTGATCAATTGTCGAAATGGTTCGATGAACCTATCTTTTGGAAATATGACAATTGAACTCAACATTTTTAAGTTGGGGAATCAGCCCTCTGAGCCTAATGTAAGTATACTTGATGTTTGCTCGATCCATGAGATCATACAGGAGGACTGTGAGCTCAAAAAATTTCTGTTCGATCACAGCAGTTTTGACGTCTCTAGTGCGTTCCTCCTAGAATTTGACACAGCTTTCACGTCGGAAAACGATTACGAGTGTTTCACTTTTTTGGACGATTTTGAAGACTCACCACCCGAGTTTGAGTCTTTTGATTTTTCGGATGAGTTAGTTGAACCATCCGACTCGGTTGCTTACACTCGATTTGAACCATTGATGGAATCCTTCGAGTTCGAAACAGTTGCACCAATGCTACCTTCAATTGTTTCACCTCCAAAACTCGAACTAAAGTTTTTGCCGTCTCACCTTAAATATGCTTACCTAGGTGAGAATGAGACCCTTCCCATTATAATATTGGCATCTCTATCTCTCGAGCAAGAGAAAGCTCTTTTAATAGTCTTACAAAATAACCGGCAAGCTTTTGGCTGGACTACGGCGGACATCAAGGGGATTAGTCCCCTCATAATTGAACATCATATACACATGATGGATGATGCCAAGCCAGTAAAGGATCCACAAAGACGCCTCAACCCCATAATGAAAGAGGCTGTCAAGAAGGAGATTGTCAAATGTCTTGATAGTGGTATCATTTACCCTATCTCGGATAGCCAGTGCGTTAGCCCCATTCATGTTGTCCCAAAGAAATCGGGTATAACAGTCATAACCAATGAGGCGAATGAGTTAATACCTACTTGCACCCAAACTGGGTGGCGAGTTTGCATCGACTATAGAATGTTAGTTATATGTATGCCCTAGAGGCCATTACTGTACATATGATGTATATTGTAGTGGATGCTAGGACGTATATAGGGAGGACTTTCTTGCTCGACATGATAGTATGCTATCTGGTTGATCTTTACCTTAACGTGTACACTGATAGTCTCTCTGTTACATGTTGGTAAAGACCTTAGGATGAGTACTTGACTACCTGGACTATGATGCGGATCATACTAGTGGGGACATGGTAGTCCATAAGTACATCCTTCAAAGTCCTTAGTCGTGGGTGTATCGAGACGGGGCATCGATATACCAGAGTAGACTAGCGTATACCTTCTCGACCCATAGAGATGGGCGATGGATGATCCCATATCCATTGGTGTTTGACATCAGAGATGATATGCGGGTGCTCAGTGGAGACTGGGTACACTGGACGGACTCGCCGAGAACTCCCAGATGGTTATATACCTTACGTCAGATGGCAGTTCTCTAGTGACACTGGTACAGAGTAGTCTGTTGACCCGAGATCGTCATAGAGTCTTGTGTGGTTCCCACTGTGCTTTGATTTCCATCTTACCACGTCCAAGAGGGCATGCAAAACGGTGGTTTTTGGGTACAGTCCCGAATCACATGGAGGCAATGAGCGATAGGAGGGGATTCGTCTCTCCCGGTATAGGGAGTTGATGTTGCGCTGTGTTCGATTGGCTATAACAGGAAATCCCTGGCCAGGGTTGCTGAGATATACTGGTAAGTGTTACCAGTAGTTTCTCGAATGTTATAGACCTCATATCGACACGACTTATCAAGCTATTGGGGTCTGACGTTTACCACCCCTAGGCGAGATATGCGACATATCAGACGATCAGACCGGACTGTACGGTAGTGTTACTGGTTGGATTCACAGGAGTGTGAGCGGGCTTGCTCGTCGATCTTCTGATCGCTCAATACCCGGGTGGCCGTTACGTTTAGCAGACCGCTTGCGGCTTGTGGGTGTTTGATATGATCATCACCTGCTGCCGGCGTATTGACGAGTCTTAAGAGTCCTACACAGAGGTTTCCTGGCTCAAGCGAAACGAAATAGGAGCGCATATGAGATATGTGCGGGACCGAGAATAATGCGTGTATGTGATACCGTATTCTATTCTCGCGATGAATGTGTCGAATGGTTGTATGCGATATAACCTAGTTATCGAATCAAGGATTGATTCGATAAATCGATACATTGTATACTAGTCGGTTGTGTGCGACATGACCGGATTATTGTGTCAAGTGTTGATTTAATGATTTAATGCATAATTATATATTTGATATATTACTTTGCATTAACTAGTATTGGTTCACTTAAGATGGATTTTCTCACTCGGATGTGCACATTGTATATACGATATAATTTTGTGCACTAGTTTGTATCATGTTTGATGATGCATGCTAAATTGGCTAAGTGTAAAGATTAAACCATGGTTGTGTAATGGTTAGGGTTTTGTTTTTACTTATTCATTTATTTATTTCATTTATTCTTTTTGGAAAATAAAATGCATAAAGAGAAAATGGTGGCTTTCATTTTTTTTCTTTCATGAAGATTCATGAAGGTTTGACTAAGTCACCATTTTGTCTCATGCTTAACCCTAACCACTCCATTTAACCATAGTCCACTCTCTACACCTAACTATGGTTTTGTTTATGATAAGTTTTGATTTTCTATTCTAATTTAATTAACTTATCATATTCATTATCTTCTTCTTCTTCTTCAATGAAGAAAGCTTCACTTCATCAATGGTGATTGATGAAAAAGAGTGAGAAATCCAATTCTAAAGTCTACCCACTTCCTATTTCTTCATCCTCTACCTCTTGCCAAGTAGTAGAGTGTGTTTTCTTCACAAGTTTCATGACTTGGTGAAGTGGGAGCTTGATCTTGCGATGCCTCGACGTAGATCATCTTCGGCACGTCGTCGATGACCTAGCTCGCTCTTTCTCCGATGAAGCCGACGCTAGAGCCCGGGATTTGATTTGGACAGCGGAGAGGACTTCATCACGGAGCCGTGGAGGTGGAGAACCGGATCTACAAATGTTGTATTTCCGTACTCTTAGTTAAAGTTGTTAACTAGTTGCTTATTCGCCTAAACTTCTAGCCAACGATCCGTATTAGGGTTTCTCGGCACCGTTAAAATTTGAAATTGGCATGGTTGATGCCTTGTGAGACCTCTTGAGAGTGCCTAGGAACCCTACAGTGGTATCAGAGCCTAGCTAGAGCCTTAGGCGATGCGTAGACGATGTTAGAAACCCGATCGAACCCCGAAACCCTAACTTTTAACCCTCTCTGGACTTTTTCTGAAAAAGTAGTTTTTTCCAAATTAAAAATGCTTAAAAAATTCAGCAGGAAATTCTAAGAATTACGGTGCAAAAATTACCTAATGATCTGTCTAAAGCGCGGCGGAACCGCGGCATTAGCCGCCTATTGCGGCGGTTCCGCGCTCATTTAGTCTCTTCAGTCAACCATTTTTGCACAGTAACTTCTTTATTTAAATGCTGAGTTTTATGGGAATTTTTAATATTTATTCAAGAGTTGAATTTTCTGGGTTGTATTGGGAGTTCGTATATTCGATCGGATTATCAAACTTTGTCTATGTGTTTTTCCGGGTAATTTTAGAATATGTTAAAAAGTTCGACCGGATATAAATACCCAATTTTTCCCCTGCCGGAAAATTTCCAAGTGTTGGATTTTTCCGTGGTTTAAAGACGTTCTAAGTAGTGCAAGTAACGCGATGGACCCTCTAGAAGACAACAAACCTTAACTCGATTATGTGACCGTCTCGAACTGCCCTTTGAACCTTCGGGTTTGGGGCAGTACGGCGTGCCACATGTGAGGCGTTGGCTTGACCCTTCTACGGCTGGACCATCAGTACTGAGGCATGAACTGGATGTTTTTAAACTTGTTTCATGTGTTGAGCTGTTTCGGGAAAACTTGGGTGTTCGATTGTTCGATCGGAAAGTTTAACATTTTCTATTTATCCGGAATTTGATACAATAACTGGAATTCATAAGAAGTTATGAGATAACTGAATGAATGTTATAAATCTAGAAATTTAGTCTCACTTGATCGGTTGCTACGGAATTTTGATGCGATCAAAAGTCTGTCGCAATCACGTAGCGTACGCGGATACTCGCCGGGAAAACTTAATAGATAGCCTCGCTCCATAGCCCCGACCAAGTGACTGTAGGAGAACCCCGTCGCCGAAAGCATCCGTTCGGGTGCTCGCGGCAGCGGTGTTCCGCCTTGGTGCACTTCGTCGACGGTGTCGGGGGTGCGGCCGTCTACTAAAGTTTGCGACAAGCATTCGATCAGGATGTCGGGAATCTTGTTGAATTGCCCGACTTGATATTGAAAAGTGTTTTCGATTTTGAGACTAAAATGCGGGGTTTATAATTGTTAGGCATGCGATGTCTAAGGAATTCATTTGATTAGGCATGCGATGTCTATGCAGGTTGCGGATTCCAACTGTTGTAGTTTTACACTTTCTTTTCTGTGACCGTAAGTGTAATATGTGATATCGCCGGTTTCGTTGCTATATGTCAACGACAATTGGGATGCGCATATTTACTTACGTTGATGACATGAGATGTTATGTGTTGCTGGATATGTTATATTGGATCGTCGTGTTTGAATAGCCGAGGGTTTTTATGTGAGATGAGTGTTTTTCATTTTCATTCATGTAAAAACTTGTATGTAATATTCATTTATTTGGGGCACTTCCAGGTTGCGGAAGATGTCACCCTTTGTATATTATTTGCTTTTCCGCACTAGGATAGACCCAAGGAGGAGATCACAAGTAACCAGGTTCTGGAGTCCAGTGGGAGACCAACTCGAGGAGTCGAGTCCGGGTCTCCTAACTCTAGAATTGGTAGGGTTGCTTGCCGCTCTCGTAGGGGTCTAGGGGTGTGGGTTTGGCTATTCATCACGACCGTGGAATCCGTGTTTTATACTGGCTCGTATTGAAAACACGGACGTCCTAGTATATCCAATATTTCATATGATTCTTCTGCTGCGATATCTGTGATGTGATCATGTGATGTTCTGTGATAGATATTGTATATAATATATATGATATATTATATAGATGTTACTTATGTTTTACACCCGCGCTAGCCCTGCCCTGCTCTGCCGTTAGTTACCTAACCTAACGGTGCACGAGGGGACAACGAGGCGAATGCGGATGGCATAAGTGTACATCGTATTTATCTGTGATGTTTAGGTACTTAAATGATGGGACTTCATTAATGTGATTAATGAAATAAAAGAAACCTAAAGATGTTGTAGAATCGAATTTCAAAATAAAAAGGGTAGCTACAGTTCTTGCTTTGCACAGCGGTAAATGTGATATATCCTGCACCTTATTCGATAAGGAAAGGACCGAGATCCCTTCACCGGGAGTGACTCCTTTAGCAATAACTGGCAGATGCTACACACTCGGTTTGTCTTTTGATTGCTTTTAAGAGTTTTTGCTTTGCACAGTGATATATATGATATATCCTGCACCTCATTCGACGAGGAAAGGGCCGACGATTCCTTCACCGGGAGTGACCCCTTTAGCAAAACTAGAAAAGCCTCAAAAACACTCCATTTTAAAATCATTTGATTCTACAACGATATAAAGTTCATTACGCAAAAGGTTTTCTTAAAAACCTGACGTAGCCCTCCGTCATTTCAGATAAGTCCTAGTTAGTATTCGTGCTGCGTTTGTTGACTCAGTCAAGGCGTAGTGTGCGGTAGCTAATTAGTGCTTATCTGCAAAGCATATGATGCGATTGGATTAGGGTAGTCGTGCGGCCTTGTTGACTCAGTCAAGGGTCGTGCGGGTGGGTTTAATTCAATCGAGAAATGACGGGTTGAACTTTACTTGCAGTCTATGGTTTGTTGACTCAGTCAAGGTCATAGATCGCATGGGGCAAAATATTATCGGGAATTTCAAGTGTTGAAATTTGCAATGAGATTGCGTACCTTCTATGAAATAGTTGGATCCCGATACCCGCTGCGAGTAAGAGTTACTCCTGGGAGAGTTTTATACATTACAATTAGCCGATCAAGTAGGTGTCTAAAAAGGTGTTAACGGGGTTACGCCTCTGGGAAAACGAGGTTTACATTAATTAGGTTCGTGCGAAAGCACGGGGGACCTCCCTCAAAGTACCGACACTGGCCTGGCTGAAAGATTGGCGAACTTGTAGTGTGTAATTAATCCCGGCTAGTCTTTCCTTTTAGGGTTTGAAGGAAGATTTGATAAAAACAGTGGAAGCCATCCTGATTAGACAAAATAATAACCAATCTGATCTTGCAAGAGCATACGCTGAGTGTTTTCTTCTCTCTCTCTCCAGGTAGCGACCATATCACGCCTTAATCAAGATAATAATACGGAATGTTGACCGAACCCGCTTGTTATACTGAGCTGGGGAACGTTGGTCCCGCTCCAACTTATAATTGTTATAAGACAGAGCCGGAAATTGGGGATTACCAGAATTCCCGTGCCGCCCAAACGAAGAGAGTGCATGATGATGCATCATCTTCGGGTGTGTTCATTACAAAGAACTATTTCTCAGTATCCTTTACGTCCTGGGTATGTGATACCAGATCAGGATCCCAGATATGTAATATGTTACATAGGGCTACAGAAAGGTAGAGAACTGAGAAGGGGTGATAAGTTTCATGAGACAGAAAACGGGGCAAGTGTTGCAGCCAAGTCTGTTGGTCACTGTCACCCTGTATTCTAAATACATTGATTCTGAACGAATGTTATTAGATACCGAACCTGATATACAAAATCATATCAGTCTCTTTATTAGTAAAGAAATGATAAAATTTTGTATTGTTGGATAATGTTTTGAACATTTCCTATATCAAAAGTTGATCGGTTCAGGCATGTTATCTAAAAGCATTGATGTTCTAAATCAAACTACAGTTCTTTAGTATACGGAACACCCACAAGAAAAAGAGTTCAGAGATGAACGAATCCTTCTTAAGGCATTGTAGACTAGGTCATATCAATGCGATCCGACTGGCTGAAGTTACATTTTAGATGCATATTTAAATCAGTTTGAATTTACATCTTATGAAACTTGCCAGTCATGTCATAGAGATAAGATGACCATAGCTCCGTTTACTGGAAACAGAGAAAGAGTTAGTGAACTCTTGGGATGATACATGTTGATGTATGAAGGTCCCCCGTCTACACATGCCAAGACCGGTTCTTTGTACTTTATTACATTCTATGATGATCTCTTTAGATTCAGACATATGTTCATGTTGAAACACAAGTCCGAACCTTTTGAGATATTCACAGAATATAAGTTAGAAGTAGAGAACCAAAACACGGGTATAAGTATTATGTTCTTTGATGAGATCAAGGAAGAGAATACATGAGTACGGAATTCCTGGACTATTCTAAAGGAGAATGAGATTCTCTCTCAGCATTACTCCTCCGTATACACCATAGCACGATGGTATATCGGGGTAGAGCAGTTGCACCCTATTCGATATGGTGCGTTCTATGAAGAGTACTACTGAGTTACCTGTTTCCTTTTTGGGAGTTATGCACTTGAGAAGCTGCATACCTATTGAATAGGGTTCAAATCAAATCAGTTGCCTACCACTTCATATTTGATATGATAAGGGAAGAGCCCATCACTTAAGTTAGTTAAGATTTGGGGTTGTCCGGGCTATGTCTAAAAGCATAATCCGGACAAGCTCGAGGCAAGGTCTGTTATGTACAACTGGAAAGGTTCCAGCTATACAAACAACAGCTAATGATTTGACAGAACCAAAGGATTCAGTAGATACCAACGAACCTCAGCCTCTCCGCCGATCTAGTAGGGTTCCTCACCCACCTGAGAGATACTTCGGTTTCTCTGTGACAGTGGGAGCGAGGATTGCATCATGAGATGATGACCGAACTAGTTTCGAACTGGCCATCAGGAGTAAGACTCTGTCAGAATGGCTGGATGCTTAGCGATCTGAGATGGAATCCTTATACACCAACAAAGTATGGACTTTGGTTGCTATATCTGAAGGGTTAAATCCCCATCAGGAGCAAGTATATCTTGAGAAGATTACTTGGTGTACATGGAAGAGTTGAGACTTTCAAAGCTAGACTTGTTAAAGGTCTACATCATTGACCAGGTATGGATGATGATGAAACCTTTTCTAAGTAGCTATGCTTAAGTCCATCCAGATCCTACTTGCCACGGCTACATACCATGACTACGATATCTGGTGGTTGGGTGTCATGACATCTTTTCTAAATGATGTTTTAGAAGAGGGCGTCTATAAGTACACAGCCAGAGGGCTTCATAGACAGTGGGAGCAGCGGAAACGTGTGCAAGATGTTTTATGTGATAAAGCAGGCATCGCGGAGTTGGAACATCTGTTTTGATGTAGTAGTCAAACAGTTTGACATCATCAAAATGGTAGATGAACCTTGTATATACAAAAAAGTAGTAGGGAGTATGGTGATGATCCTCGTAGAGTACGTGGATGACATACTCTTGATAGGGAAGAAGTTTCCTATGCTACGCTCGGTCAATCTCCGCTTATCACAATGATTCTCCATAAAGGATCAAAGTGATACCTCCTAAATCTTGGGTTTGGATCTATGAGATAGATCTAATTGGATGTTAGGATTCTCACTAGTTGTAGTGAGATGGTATCAATCGATCCTGGGGAGAATCACTGGAAGGGTTCCAGGGTGATAAAGACGACTGAATGTCAGTCACAGGCATTGTCTTTACCCTCAGTAAAGGGACGGTATGTTGGAAGAGTTCCAAGATAAATACCGTGGCATACTAGACGATAAAGGCTCGATACATCGCTACTTAAGATGCTACCAAAGAGGCAGTCTGGATGTATATTTGTTCATGAGATGAACTTAGTTCCTCCCATTGTGTGACAATGGAGTTGTGGCTTATGCCAAGGAACGTCCGTCCCATCAGTGATCCAGACATATTCTAAGGCAGTATCACCTGATCATGGAGATGCTTGATCTCTAAGGGATCGAGGTTAGGAGAGTAGACGCAGAGGACAACACAACGGATCCACTCACAAAGGCCTTTTCCCAGAGAGAGACTTTTAAGGGATGGTTGAGTATGAGATACTACAACCACTGCTACAGATGGCCCTAGTGAAAGTGGGAGATTGTTAGTTATATGTATGCCCTAGAGGCCATTACTGTACATATGATGTATATTGTAGTGGATGCTAGGACGTATATAGGGAGGACTTTCTTGCTCGACATGATAGTATGCTATCTGGTTGATCTTTACCTTAACGTGTACACTGATAGTCTCTCTGTTACATGTTGGTAAAGCCCTTAGGATGAGTACTTGACTACCTGGACTATGATGCGGATCATACTAGTGGGGACATGGTAGTCCATAAGTACATCCTTCAAAGTCCCTAGTCGTGGGTGTATCGAGACGGGGCATCGATATACCAGAGTAGACTAGCGTATACCTTCTCGACCCATACAGATGGGCGATGGATGATCCCATATCCATTGGTGTTTGACATCAGAGATGATATGCGGGTGCTCAGTGGAGACTGGGTACACTGGACGGACTCGTCGAGAAGTCCCAGATGGTTATATACCTTATGTCAGATGGCAGTTCTCTGGTGACACTGGTACAGAGTAGTCTGTTGACCCGAGATCGTCATAGAGTCTTGTGTGGTTCCTACAGTGCTTTGATTTCCATCTTACCACGTCCAAGAGGGCATGCAAAACGGTGGTTTTTGGGTACAGTCCCGAATCACATGGAGGCAATGAGCGATAGGAGGGGATTCGTCTCTCCCGGTATAGGGAGTTGATGTTGCGCTGTGTTCGATTGGCTATAACAGGAAATCCCTGGCCAGGGTTGCTGAGATATACTGGTAAGTGTTACCAGTAGTTTCTCGAATGTTATAGACCTCATATCGACACGACTTATCAAGCTATTGGGGTCTGACGTTTACCACCCCTAGGCGAGATATGCGACATATCAGACGATCAGACCGGACTGTACGGTAGTGTTACTGGTTGGATTCACAGGAGTGTGAGCGGGCTTGCTCGTCGATCTTCTGATCGCTCAATACCCGGGTGGCCGTTATGTTTAGCAGACCGCTTGCGGCTTGTGGGTGTTTGATATGATCATCACCTGCTGCCGGCGTATTGACGAGTCTTTAGAGTCCTACACAGAGGTTTCCTGGCTCAAGCGAAACGAAATAGGAGCGCATATGAGATATGTGCGGGACCGAGAATAATGCGTGTATGTGATACCGTATTCTATTCTCGCGATGAATGTGTCGAATGGTTGTATGCGATATTACCTAGTTATCGAATCAAGGATTGATTCGATAAATCGATACATTGTATACTAGTCGGTTGTGTGCGACATGACCGGATTATTGTGTCAAGTGTTGATTTAATGATTTAATGCATAATTATATATTTGATATATTACTTTGCATTAACTAGTATTGGTTCACTTAAGATGGATTTTCTCACTCGGATGTGCACATTGTATATACGATATAATTTTGTGCACTAGTTTGTATCATGTTTGATGATGCATGCTAAATTGGCTAAGTGTAAAGATTAAACCATGGTTGTGTAATGGTTAGGGTTTTGTTTTTACTTATTCATTTATTTATTTCATTTATTCTTTTTGGAAAATAAAATGCATAAAGAGAAAATGGTGGCTTTCATTTTGTTTCTTTCATGAAGATTCATGAAGGTTTGACTAAGTCACCATTTTGTCTCATGCTTAACCCTAACCACTCCATTTAACCATAGTCCACTCTCTACACCTAACTATGGTTTTGTTTATGATAAGTTTTGATTTTCTATTCTAATTTAATTAACTTATCATATTCATTATCTTCTTCTTCTTCTTCAATGAAGAAAGCTTCACTTCATCAATGGTGATTGATGAAAAAGAGTGAGAAATCCAATTCTAAAGTCTACCCACTTCCTATTTCTTCATCCTCTACCTCTTGCCAAGTAGTAGAGTGTGTTTTCTTCACAAGTTTCATGACTTGGTAAAGTGGGAGCTTGATCTTGCGATGCCTCGACGTAGATCATCTTCGGCACGTCGTCGATGACCTAGCTCGCTCTTTCTCCGATGAAGCCGACGCTAGAGCCCGGGATTTGATTTGGATAGCAGAGAGGACTTCATCACGGAGCCGTGGAGGTGGAGAACCGGATCTACAAAGGTTGTATTTCCGTACTCTTAGTTAAAGTTGTTAACTAGTTGCTTATTCGCCTAAACTTCTAGCCAACGATCCGTATTAGGGTTTCTCGGCACCGTTAAAATTTGAAATTGGTATGGTTGATGCCTTGTGAGACCTCTTGAGAGTGCCTAGGAACCCTACATAGAAAACACAATGCCGCGACAAGGAAAGACCACTTTCCTTTACCTTTTATTGACCAAATGCTAGAACGATTGGCTGGGCACGAATTTTACTGCTTTTTGGATGGCTATTCCGGCTATAATCAAGTCCCTACCGCCGAAAAGGATCAAGAAAAGACCACATTTACTTGACCTTTCGGTACATTCGCTTACCGTCGCATGCCCTTTGGGTTATGCAATGCACCCGCTACTTTTCAGCGGTGTATGATGGGGATCTTTTCAGACATGGTGGAGAAATTTTTGGAGATTTTTATGGATGATTTCTCCATTTTCGATGACTCCTTCGATGAGTGTTTGCTACACTTAGACGCAGTTCTTACCCGCTGTAGGGATAAGAACCTTACTTTAAATTGGGAGAAGTGCCACTTTATGGTACGAGAGGGTATTTTCTTAGGACATGTCATCTCGCAAAATGGCATAAAGGTTGATAAAGCCAAGATTGAAGTCATTTCCAATCTTCCTCCTCCTAAATGCGTCAAAGACAACCGAGTCTTCCTTGGCCATGCCGGTTTTTATAGACGGTTCATCAAGGATTTTAGCAAGATAGCTAGACCCTTGACTCTTTTATCGGCCAAGGACAAAACTTTTAATTTTGACTCAACTTGCATGGAAGCGTTCGAGTCATTGAAACACTCACTCATTTTTGCGCCCATTCTTTCATCTCCCGACTGGACGCATCTATTTGAAATTATGTGCGATGCATCTGATTTCGCCATTGGTGCTGTTCTTGGATAGCACATTAATAAGATGCCGCATGTAATTTATTACACTAGCCAAACATTAAATGAGGCCCAATTGAATTACACAACAACAGAAAAAGAATTTTTAGCCGTTGTGTTTGCACTTGAAAAATTCCGGCCCTATTTAATCGGCTCTCCAGTGATTGTTTACACGGACCATTCAACTCTTCGCCACCTTTTTGCGAAGAAGGTTCTAAATCGCGGCTAGTACGTTGGATCCTCTTGCTACAAGAGTTTGACCTTGTCATAAGGGACAAAACAGGATGTGAAAATGTAATTGCCGACCACCTTTCACGAATTCCTTCTTCTCTCACACTTGACATTCCTATTAAAGATGTTTTTCCCGATGAGCAACTCTTAACCGTGTCACGCGAACCTTGATTCGCAGATATAGTAAATTACTTGGCCACCGGACCGATACCTAAAGATTGGTCGAAACAGGACAAACTCTGATTCCTGTTCCAGGTAAATCATTTTTACTGGGATGAACCGTATCTCTTTAAATACTGTTCCGACCAAATCATTCGTCGGTGCATCCTCGAAAACGAGTTTAAGAGTGTGCTGTCTTTTTGCCAGGATCAAGCGTGTGGCGGGCACTTTGGCCCCAAGAAGACAGAAGAAAAAATCTTGCAGTTTGGCTTCTACTGGCCACGACTTTTTAAAGATGCATACGAATACTGCAAGACATGCTCCCGGTGCCAACACTTGAACCGGATATCTCGGAGAAATGAAATGTCGCTCCAACCAATTTTGGTTGTTGATATCTTTGATGTTTGGGGAATAGACTTCATGGGACCATTTCCCAATTCCTTTGGGAATATGTATTTTCTTTTGGCTGTTGACTATGTGTCAAAATGGGTCGAGGCTGTGCCCAGCCGAACGAATGATAACAAGGTTGTTGTTTGATTTCTTAAAGAAAATATCTTTTCTCGGTTTGGGCATCCTCGAGCGATTATAAGTGATAATGGATCTCACTTCTGTAATAGGACTTTTGAGTCTTTAATGCGCAAATACTCCATTACTCACAAATTGTCAACACCATATCATCCCCAAACCTGTAGGCAAGCCGAGATTTCGAATCGGCAGATTAAACAAATTTTGGAGAAAACGGTTTCTAAAAACCGTAAAGATTGGTCACACAAACTAATTGATGCACTATGGGCATTCCGTACTGCTTACAAAAACGATCTTGGCATGTCTCCATACCGGCTTGTTTATGGGAAGGCTTGCTACCTCCCAGTTGAAATTGAGCTCAAGGCATTTTGGGCGATTAAAGAGTTGAACTTATCGATGGGAGATGCGGGCAGCAATAGAAGGCTGCAATTGAATGAACTAGATGAGCTGCGGGATGAGGCCTACGAAAATGCGGTAATTGTTAAAAACCGAACGAAGGTGTTCCATGACAAACACCTTATGCGCAAAACTTTTAAACCTGGCCAACAGGTTTTTCTTTATGACACTCGGTTACACTTCCACCCCGGCAAGCTCAAATCCAGCTGGAAAGGGCCGTTTTTGGTACGCACCGTATATCCGCACGGTGCGGTAGATATTGAAAACCCAGAGGACGGTACTTTATTTAAAGTAAACGGACATCGACTCAAACCGTTCCTCACTGCGGACCCGTCGGAGGAGCTCCTGTTTTTGCAGGAGCCGATTTATACTGACTGATTTTCCTCCATTTTACCCCCAAATTTTCGATCATCTAGCCAAAACTTTATTTCAAACAAGTTTGGGGGTATGTATCATTTATAAATATATAAATACAAAATAACATAAAAAATATAAAAAATTGAAAATAAAAAAAAATTGGGTATTTTTTTGTAAATTTACAGATTAAATAAATAAATAAATAATTTATTTGCAAATAATTTCCTCTTTTTAGAGGGGTTTATTTGCAAATTTCCATCACTCTCCCCCTATATAAAGACCCCGACCCCTCTCTCTGATCTTAACCCTAATTTTTACATCTCTAAAAAAACCTTAGCCACCGCCTCGAATTTCTGCAGCGAGATCCTTTCATCGCGCCGCCGATCCGGCGCCGAAGCACGCTCCCGACCGCATTTCCGCCGCGCCTCTTTGTCTTTACCCCCTGAATTTTTCAGGGGTGGTACGATCTCTCAAAACCCTATCTGTTTTTCAAGTTTTAGATCTGTAGCTACCTAATGGCACACAGCATGCAACTTGAACGAGACTTTTCGCAAATTTTTTCACATGAGGTGTACGGTAGTTATTTTGCGAACGAGATAGCGCGTAAGGTTGGAATTATTTGATATATAATAACCCTAACGCTTATGCACTGCCAGAATTAGTCACTCGTTTTTATGAGTGTATGGAAGATGGGTGTCTCACCCAATTCGGCTTTATTAAATTGCAGTGGGGTGATAGGGAATTTATCATCGATAGGGACATTATACACGAAGTCACATTAATCCCGCATATACCCGCTCATGACCACCTTTACAATTTGAGGATTACATGCCCTTGATGGGCAATGATTGCTCAAGGGAGCCGCGGAAGGGGATCCAAGCGAGAACCCTTTTCGCCAATGTCTTAACTGTGTGCCGGTGGGCACAAAACAACATTTTTGGAAGCTCCCACAACAAAACATTTTTTACACCTTCATTGCATATTGTGCATATCCTCATGACAAGAAACCCTCGTTTCGACATGTGCACAGTTTTGCTAAACTCTATAGGTGCGGGAAAACGAGCCGCAAATTACCCTTGTCCCATGTTTGTTACACAACTATGTCGATATTTCCTCCCAGTGGAGGAGTTCGAATTTTACATGCATGGAGGCATACCTGTCAGGCCTCTTATTGAGGGCGTTTCTACGTCCTATTCACGATTGACGGATGTGTGGTCGAGAACTGAACCGGCGGAGCACGTGCCCGCCCGCACACCTATCTCTAGCTCTACCGCGAGCGAAGGAGAAATGACCCCTTTAGAACATGCACATTTGATGCGGAGAGCTGTTAGGGGCATAGAGGAGTTGAGGGCGACATCGAGGGAGCACGACCGGCGGTTGACTGAGGTATAGCAGGGGATTCGAACCCTGCTGGGTAGGGCTGAGCGTTCCCGTTCACGCTCGAGGGCACGGCGTGGGGCCGAGCAGTGAGGGCACTACTTATGATAAGTTTGGGGGAGTTGGTGGTTGTATATAGTTATCTTTTGCATTGCATATTTTTGATTTTTGTATGTATTTTTTTTCTTCTTTTGCATGTTTAAATTCTGCATTGCATCCTTATATAAAAATCATAAATATTGAAAAAAATTGAAAATAAAAAAAATAGAAAATTAAAAATCAAATAAAAACTGAAAAAATTTGAAAAATTATAAAAATTAAAACATTCAATTTTGGCCATAATTGACTTGAGTTTGACAAAAAGGTTAACTAGCTAGAAACAACTAGATCTTAGACTTAGTAAATTAAAAACCCTAAAAAATAACCTTTCTTAAAATTTAACGGTAGAAAGTATATGTCTTTGTAGTTTATTTAGAAATAGGCAAATTTCGAGTTCACTTCTTAGGCTACGTTAAAATAAGGGAAAAGTATTGATATTTTTATTAAAGTATAAGTCTGAAAATTAATTCCTAAGCTTAAGTCTATATTCTGAAAATATATACCCTACAAATTGCACAAACACTAACCTTGAAACTTGGAATAGTAGAAGAGACCTTGAAATGCTCTTGTCTATAGTCCTTAGTACGAAGAAAAATAAAATAAAAATACAAGTGTGAATAAAGGGATAAAAAAAATGAACACTGGTTTTTGTAATTACTTAAGGCTGCATAAATAGAAAAAATATTTAGCGAGGGTGCTTTATTACCTAGTGCCTTAGACCAATTGGTTTGGGAGTCACTGCTAAAGCCTTAGGTGTTACAAGACTAGGAATTACCCTTTAATGTGCAAACACATTTTGTAATCGGTCGTTGGTACCTCAAGAAGTATTAACGGTCGCATGAAGGATGTGTGAGCAAATTTCATCTAAAAATTCACCAATTAAGAAGTACTTTGGACGATGGACAAGAGTATAATAGCTTGATTTGAATTTCCAAGTGTAGGGGTGATATACACACACACGTAAGGGTATGTGATTAGGGTTTAGATAAGAGATGGGAATGAAAAATGGGACTTATATCTTTAGTAGAGATGATAAAAATTCCTAAGTTGAGATGGAACCCTAGAAGGAAAACTCAAAAGATGCTAAAATCTAAGTAAGTCTACAAAACATATATAATCTTAAGTTAAATGATAAGGAAGCGTGAAAAATACGGGTTGATAATTTCTGAGTTGAAGATAATAGAGTTTCTTGTTAGAAAACCTAATTGGAGAATAAAAGTCAATAGGCCGAATTGATAGGATTTTGTGGGTAGTATCTGCTGAAAACCCTCAGGAGACAACACTCCTCCTACTAGGGACACCTAGAGGTTTAACGGCTTGTTGCACGAGCTCAGTGCAATCGCGTTTCCCTGCGAAAGTGAGGCTATGTCTTTTTCGAGAATAAAACTAGTTTTGTTCGAGGACGAGCAAAAGATAAGTTTGGGGGTATTTGTTCATATCATAATTTTGCATTATTATATTCCCAATTCTTATTCATTTAATAAACAGGTGCTTTTGATCCATGTCTGCTACATAGTTGCAGGTTACAGGTTCTCGGAACAAAAACAATGAAAATGATGAAAAGATGATACAAAAGTGAGACTACGACCAACAAATGAAAGAATCTTGATCATGCCTACAATTTGAAGAATAAACGAAGATCAATGGACAATTTCACAAAGCACAAAGGCAGCGTAAGGTTCAAGACTTCGACACGAAGCAAATGGTAAAAGTCCACGACATTATGCACTATGGAAATCCGGAAGAGAACTAGATGACAATCTGAGAAACCAAGTGAAGAAACAAGAAGACAAATGCAACCAGAAGTAGCCCAGAGAAATTCAGCCAACAAGACCACCAAATAGACGCAGATCCGCGGCCAAACAGGGCATATGGTCGCGGATCTGCTGCCGTGCTAGGCACGTGCCGGTGCGAACTTTGACGGTGTGGCGGTGCGTTGACTAGGCTTCTTTAGGGTAAAATTGTAAATGCAGTTATGAATCGAATGTAACCCTAGGGTTTCTATGATCTATAAATAGAAACCCTAAAGCTCTTTTTGAGGTATGCCTCTTCTTATGCCTCTTTTTATCAAATAAAATTCAGAATTCATTGTAATGTTTTGAAGAGAGCATCGAATAAAGTAAGTAGTTTTTTTTACTTTGCCCTAGTTCTTAAATTCTTTTCTGCCCTAGTATAGATTTTATTATCTGCCCTAATTGATTAGCTTAGCACTTTTTATTCATCTGCCGTAGCTTAGATAATTAGGTTATTGAATTGAAAACTCATAAAAAAATGTCTTTTATCAATCCCCTAATGAGTGAGTAGTTCCTCACTTGTTAGGGTTAGGAATAGGAAAGATTTGAGAGATGAAAATCTCTCACCCTTTTCTTGCCCATCGCATATTTTTTATAGGACTCCATGCATACATACACACACCGCTCACTACGGCACCCTACCCCACGAGGTAACGGTGATACCATACTTTAAAAGACCGGTTGTGCATGTTTTCCATGGAGGTTAGGGTAAGAATTAAGAAAGGACGGACAAGGACCTAGAGGAAAAAACATCATTTCTTCCCGATCGTCCTAATCCCCTTTATTAATTATTACCATAACAACTAAATAGATCTAAATTAGGGTATTGAAAGCGGTGAGAAATCTTAAATTTTCAAACTTAACCTAAACCTAACCCTAGCAAAGTTTTAATCCTAGTCTAAATCAACCTTAGTTTTTAGTGATAATCAATCCAACACCAATTTGAATTAACTCGTTAGAACAAATTGAGAATACACAAAATGCCTGTGGATCGACCTGTACTCACCGGCTAGCTACCAAGCGACGCCGTTCTTGATTGCGGTTAACAATTCTTTGATCACAAAGGAGGACCGGCTTGCAAACACGATCCGGAGCACTTGAAGAAAGCTTGAGGATGTGAGTATTCTATACATAGTAGATTAGTTTAGCTTACTAGGTTTTGTTTATAAGTTCTAGCTATTTAGTTCGATTCTTGGTTTGGGAATTTCAGCAAACTAGAAAATTTTTGAAATCCATGTTGACATCTTCGAAAACTAACTTGCAGGCGTACCTCAGTTCCCAGCACATATTACCAACTTTGTTTTAAAACATCCAATTTTCTTACATTTCTTAAATCCTTTCCTTTCATTCAATGTATTTTTCACTTTCTAACTTTATTTTCAAAATTTATTTTTATGCAATGCAATATTTACATATGATTCATGGATATATACAAACCATCCATACAAACCATCCCCCCAAACTTGTTTGCAACAGTGTCCTCACTGATGTTGTCCTGTAAGCTCAAAACTTAAAAACTAGGAGGAACGTTTCAATAAGATGGTATAAAGAAGGGGTCAAGAGTGAATGACATTAAAATCCTCCCCCAAACTTGTTATTGGCTCACAATCGTGCAAAATTTCCTTTTCTTTCAAGAGCCATTTAAAAATATTTTTCTTCTTCCCCCCTCCCAAACTTGAGTAAAACAGTGTTTTCACTGAAATTCAACATACGAGAGGGGGGGGTAAATATTATTTGTCTACGCAAAACTTTACAAAGACCAAAAGTTAAAACCAACCATTCAAATATTTTATCTAGATAACACCATGATTGGTAGAAGATCATGAAATGGATGAAAGTGAAGAAGACTCGAGGTTTTATAAGAATGAAGGTTGTATCATATCTCGAGTAGAAAAAACAGAAATAAGAGTATCGAGAAAAAATGAAGTCAGGGGAAGATAAGAGGTGTAATCGAAGGCTCGGCTGGTAGAGACGAAAAAGTGATGGTGAATGAAAACGAGAATGTGAAAGATACGGAACGGGTGGAATATTCGTATTCTTATACGTGATTAGAAGAAGAGGCGGCGGTTCTACTTCTTCGGCCTCAAAGGGAGGCACATGAATTTCCAGTGGAAGTTGATTCATCACAACATCCAAGTCTTTAAGGAACACGAGTTCTTCAGCGAAAATACTTTCGAAACTTTCATCGATATTCCGAATGATAATTTCATTAGAAAGAAAAGAATCGATATCCATGTTAGTGGAAGAGGCAGATTCACTAGGAAGGTTGAAAGTTTCAAGGTCAATGTGTTGCGCACCAGGATTCAAAACACTCGATTTGTCAGAAATTATAGAGGTAGGAGACTCGAAAATTCATCTACCTTATTCTTAAAAAAAGTCTAAATTAAGTGGTCTTTCAAGAATCATAGAATTTCAAATATCGGAGTGTGGTTCGTCAAAGCTCGATGGAAGTGAAAGAAGATGAGAAGAAGAACTAAAGAGAGTGTGTAATGAAATGGATAAAAAAAACTTGGGTGTCGAGCATTGTGGAACTAGATGTGGGAGATGAAGGTTGAATATCGTTTTGCATATCGAATAGGTTGGTGGTAAGAATAGGATCGATTAAATGTATAGGATGATGTTCACATTCAATGGAAGGGACATGATGGGTCGAAGAATCCAACTCATCTAACATAGCGAGTTCATCTTCAAAGATATTCACATAACCGCTCTCACTAATACTGTCAGTCAAATCAAACGAATAGTTGCTTAAAAATTCATCAATTATATTATCCTCAATCGATGGATCATTAAGTTCACTAGATGGAATTGGAAGGTTTGAAACATCAAGTTTATTCGGATAATGATCGGTTTGATTTGAAATGGTGTAAGGCTCTCGTTCACTCTCATGATTGGAAAAGTCAAACATGTTATTCTCGAGCACCTCGTTAATTAGATTATTAAGCGGTTTACCATCAAATATATTCAGTTGGGGTTCAGGATGGAAGGTGTCGAGATCAAAAGAATTGGTTCTTGTTTGAGTTGGAGGGATCCCTGGTTCTTTCTCACTACTCAATCTAACTCTATTTCAAGATTAGACATGCTTTGTGAAGAAGTTTCAATGAAGGATTCTTTTTAAACCGTAAAACTTCCTAATTGATGTTCAGAAGCACTGTCTAGATAAGGTGCAAAATTTGAGTATGGTTGGAATGTGTTTAATTGTTAGCTACGAGCGAGTTCAATATGTTCCGCAATAGAAATGGGTTTACGACATGCCACATTAGCCTCCAGAGAAGTATCAACATGAGAGGATGTGAAAGATTGGTACTGATGATAAGAGTTAGAAGGGTATATCCAATTTTCATAAATAGGATTATGATCAACATTGTGATATGAAGAAGATTGAGATTGGTTAAATTATTAGCGACTGGTTATTGCAATTTGCTCAGCAATGGTCATGGGTGTAAAAGTTGTCTTATTCGTCTCAAAAGAAGTATCAACATGTTCATATGGAAATAATTGTAATTTTTATCCTAACGGTTTCGGAGCAGGGAAAGGTATGAAACTTTGGTTATGGGCCTTCGCAATATGTTCAGCAATGGACTTGGGGTTAGAAGTTGCCTCACTAGCTTTAAAAAGATTATCAATATAAGAAGATGTTGAATTTTTACACGGTTGATAGGAATTTGAGTGAGGTGTCCAACTGTTATTTCTAGAGCGTTCTATCCTATCCCTTAAAGAAATGGTGGGGTTGGGATTTCTACCAAAGCAATAACGATATAAAAAAATATCTGGTTTTGTATAGCAAAGCTCGCCAAGAGTTCGTCGCTTTGGGTTACTCATCATAAGAGAGTGAAAAGAATTGGAGGGTGAAATGGTAATTTTGTTTTTTATTTTTTGAAATTGTTTTGCTTTGAAAGAGTTGCTCGACTCAACCAATCACAAACGTGCACAAACAGTCCCTAGAGCCAGGGTCACCTAGGTCAAATCACTAGACCGCTACTAGACTTCCAAAGGACAAGATATAAGATAAATCCTTTATCACCTCCTTATCAATCTTGCAGCCAGGTAACTGCCAGATAAGTGGAAAGTATCCGCTATACGAATCACCGAAATAGTGGGCCTAATTAAGTAAACCACTTTTCTTAGTCACACTTACCTTAGACACCACAAGAAAAATGCGGATTACCCACGACCCTCTTTTATCCTAATTGAGCGCGATTGTCCTTAGAGGCTTGATCTAGATTTTTTTTATTAATGTAGGATTATGCGTATGCTTATTTGTGATTTGTGGGGCCTAGGAAAGGTAATAAAGTCCCCACCTAATCTGTATTTGGGTTTCTTGCCCTTTAATATTGGTTTAAATATACAAAACAAACCAAAATCTAAAACTAGCAAAAAGAATTTTAGCGGCACTATTTGCAAAGAATCCTGCAGATAAAAACAGTTTATTGGAGTTTTAGAAAAAAGAGGAAGACTATTGTATAATACCAGTAAAATTTGGGGGCTTAACTCCCTAAGGTGGTCGCGCTTCCGCCGCCAAAAGCTACCTCTGGCCGTGATTCCGCCGCCGTATGAGGGAGTCTTTTCTCCAAAAGTTGGCACCTAACTCCAATGCTCCTCTAGTCCTACTTGCAACTCTCTGAATCGCTGTTGGTTCGCTCCAAGTGCTCCAGATTTCTCGCAAAACTCGCACAAAAATCGTTAAAAATACAAAATACGGTTTTTATTTCTCTTTTTATGTTTTTCTGGTTTTTTTATTAGAAATCAACCCGAATAATAAGAAAAATATTACGACCGTTTCCCCGGCAACGGCGCTATTTGATTGGTCATGAAAATCGTTTCTAAGTGTGTTCTAAATATCGCAATCAAGTTGGTGTCGCGAATAGCTAGCCGCGATAAGTACGGGTCATTCATAAGGAAACGGTGAACTGCTTTTCTTGTTTTAGACGGGTTAATAGAAGAAGGGTGGAATTGTTATCGTTTATTACTAAGAAGGTTAGAAAGGTTTATAATAAAAGGGTTGTAGGGTTTACAGGATTTAGTAGTTAATGGATGAAGTTTTAAAAGTAATTCTTTTTATGTTTTAATTATTTAATACTAGAGAAATAGCGATGAATGTGGATTAGGTTTCTTGGAGGGAATTAAGCTTTCCCACTACTGACCCTTGTCCTTCAATTGATCCCTATTTGTCTCAAGCCCTTAACAAAACGATTATTAATGAATCTCAAATCGTGGTCATGACTATCATGAATTGATAGCATGCCCGATAAGAGGGTTAATATTCATTTTGCTAAAATTTATAAAAATTAAAATTTTAAAAAGAGTTTAAGAGACATTGTTCATCCATTATTCTACCCTATCCTACAAACCCTAGCAAGCAAGAATTTACTCACTCATTAGGATAGACGATGTAAAAGAAAGATGGAAGAATAAGGAACCGATAAGTTAAACAAAAATTAAAATTAAAAATGCAGAAAGTAAATGCAGAATATAATTGCGGAAAGTAAACGTGGAAAGTAAATGCAAAAAGTAAATGCGACAAAATTAAAAGAAAGAACTACCTTTTATTTAATAACTATTTTATTACAAAAGTTACTCGCTGAAAAACCAAATTACAAAACCGTAATTTTCTCTAGATTGCTTGGTAGATTAGTCGATTCTTTATCGGTGGATTGATAGATAGTTCGATGCTTATAGATAGATAGCTCTCGGTCTTTTTTAGGCTCTCGAATTTGAAACCCTAAACGTCATATGGAAGTGTGTGTAAAGATGATCAAGACCCTGAAGTATCATATCCTACGGCCACCAATAGAACGCGCAACCGTCGCTCGTGGTACCCTTTAATCGTGGGTACGCCGCCCCTTGGTGGGTTTGAGCTTTCAAATTCTTCGTGCCTTTTTCTCTCGATATTTGGAGAATAAAAATATTCTGAAAATATATATCTTGGTCTCTGCCGTTGCTAGATTCTTTAATTTGCTCCTAATATTCGGCAGATTTGGTTTGGTGATTCGATTTGAAGTGGATCTCCTACTTGTATTTCAAACCTGAGCTGATCTATTATAATACCTGCACAATATCTCAAATCACATTGTTAGTAGCATCTGTTTTATTTGAGATATTATTCCAACCAATTAAATGATATGATATCTTAAGAATATTGGTTAAGAATATTTGATATGGTATGTATATTTTAATAATAAATAATCTCATGAATATTTTGTTTAAATATGATATGCATATATTCCCTAATTATATTAATTATAAATTAAGAAACATATGACAATAATCTTTTTACAAACAAACCCACATATGTTCTTAGATTACAATTTACACCTTTTAATAATTAATAATAATAGGGAAAATGTCTATACAAATGTGCAATAAATTTGACTGATCAGTGCTCCTGCCGCCTCTCGTTGCTCTTGGCGTTGTCATCTGACCTAGATAAAAGTACAATCATTACATATGCATGCAATATATGTATTGATCGTAAGAATGTGAAGCGATAATATAATATTATTGATAACCTTTTTTGTTTCGTAGAGGTATTAGACATATCTACTTGGATTTTATCATCGATATCATTCCTAACCCGCATAATTTCACGATCAGCCGAAAACAACCCGTCTTTAGAGATAGAAGGTCGGATCACTCTAAGCCTTCTCTCTTCTTCATCCTCATCTCTATCCTCCATACGATCCTCGAATTCTGGGACATCGTAAATATCCCTGGGTTTCCAACGGTATACGACACTCCATCCCAGATACTTCAAGCACTGTGAGTAGTATACTGGAAACACTTGTTGCGGAAAGATAAATGGATCCTCCTGGCCGTAAAATCGAAGTGTGTTTACACTGGTCAATCCATATTCATTTTTCTAAGTCCCAAGATTGTTTCTCCACTTATCCGTATCGGTTCGTGTATCATACTAAATACACTGAAATATATAAAACGGTTTTGATCGTCTGAAATATTGGATACCAAGTATGCAATTTAAGTATCCATGATAAATCACACCATCTGATCATATGGTCGCAATCCCCCTATTTTGAGTGGTTCGAGATATTTCTATGTCCTTAACTTCAAATTTGTATCCAAGGACCCTGAATCCTTTATAGTATGCAACCTCCATGCAAGGAAACTGAGCTAAACATCTTGAATCTCTCTCTAATGATGCAAACAAGTTCGGGTCGTAGATCTGAGAAAACAAATTTTACGGCAAATACATAACGATATAAGTTTAGTTTAAGACTGGTTGCAATAACATGTTATTCAAACAACTTACATGATCTGCAACCCAATCGCAAAAATTATCCTGATGATATTTTTCCAATCGTTCATCATTCCAATCAGGATGCCCCTCACATACCTCATCAATATGAATTATGTTCTCAACAATAAATTATGATATCAATATTATATCATTTCATACACACACATAGACACACACACACACACACACAAATATAACATATAATCCAAAAAAACTTACCCTTTAATTTCTTCAAGACATATGCTATTGAGGAGGATAAACCGATATATCTTGTTGATAAATATGGGGTCTACTATTTTAAAATCAGCTTTACCATATGGCCCATCCTGATTTCTCCAAGGCCGGTTAAGTTTCAACTTAGTGTTCTCGTCTAGATAGCGGGAACAAAATGTGGTTATTTCATCTAAAAGATAACCTTGCATGATAGAACCCTCTGGTCAATTTCTATGATGTATATAAATTTTAAGAGTGTAGAGATAGCTAAAGAAAAATATGTTAAATAAATAAATACAGGCATATAAGACAACAATAATTTTACAAAATGCGTGAAACGAAAAATTCAACGTACCTTTCGACGGGATACATCCATCGATATTGTACCGGTCCGGCAAACTTATTCTCGGTTGCAAGATGAACCGTCGGGTGTATTATAATATCGAAGAACGACGGCAGGAAAAAATGCTCAAGCTTGCAAAGTATCAAGGAAATAGAATTTTCTAGATTCTCCAGCGTCACGACATCTAAAATTTTAGCGCACAATTCCTTAAAAAAGCAATAAAGGTCATTGATTACTAGACCAACCGATTCGGAAAGGAAAGTTCTGAGGGATAATGGGAGAAGGTGCTCCATAATAATATAGTGATCATGACTTTTCAGCCTATTGATCTTGCCTTTCACAATCTTTATCTTCTTGCTTAATGATCCTGAGAAACATGTGGGAACTTTCAAATCATACGACACTTGCAGGAATCTTTTTTTCCGGTTGTGACATATGATACGTGGTATTGGGAAGTAGAAACTTTCCTGGTTTACCCGTTATCGGTTTAGGATACAATTCACTTCTAATTTCCCAATCCTAAAGATCCATCCGAGCACGGAGGTTGTCTTTCGATTTTCCGTCTTTACAAAGAAGCAAGTTAAGTACGTGCTCGGATACTCCCTTCTCTATGTGCATGACGCCCAGACAATAACGCACAAAATTTGTTGACCAGTACGGAAGCTCGTAGAAAATGCTTAACTTGTTCCAGTATGGTAGTTTTTCCTGTTTTGCCAGATTTATCTCGAAGGTCACGTTATTGTAACCATCCCACTGATCAATCACATCCTCTCCGGAAAATGAGGCTGGAGGCTTAAGAAACTTCTGATGACCATTAATGTGATTATTATCTAACCTGTAGAGATGGTCTAGTAGCAGGAAACGCCGATGACCGCAATAACAAACCTTCCTGCTAAAATTCAACCATTTCGATGATGTATCTTGATAGCAGTAAGGGCATTCTTTGTGACCATGTATGGACCAAACTAATAGCATTCTATACGCAGAAAAGTCATTAATTGTCCACATTAAAGCCGCACACATCGTAAAGGTTATATATGTGTTTGCATTGTAAGTCTATACACCATCAATGAATAAAGATTTTAACCCATCGATCAGAGATCAGAAATAGACGTCGATATTGTTTCTTGGTGAGTTTGGTCCATCAATAAGAAGAGGCATCATAAAATAGGATTGATCCATAGCCAACCAAGACAACAGATTATAAACCATCATTACAACGGGCCATGTGCTGTGGCTTCCAGCCATATAGTTGAATGGGCAGAAACCATCACTAGCCAGTCCTAGCCTGACATTACGAAGATCACTACTGAATGTTTGGTGTCTCCTATCGAACTCCTTTCATGCCGGTGAATCTCTTGGATGACTCATTTTTCCATCTTCGCTTAGAGCAGCGCAGTGATGCCAAATCATTGCCTCGGTTGTTTTCTTGCACCTGAATAGCCTCAGCAGTCTCTGTGTTATGGAAAAGTATCGTGCTATCTTGATAGGTATATCAGGCTTCTTATCGGATTCTTTCATCTTATACCTGGCATCTCCGCATGTTGGACACTCTTTCAAATCTAAATTTTCTTTCCGGTACAACACGCAATCTTTGGGATATACATGAATCTTCTCACAGTTCGGACCCAAATAAAACATCATCTTCTAGGTTTCGCATTAGCTCTCGGGCACGTTATTTCCCGAGGATATAGAATCTTTCAGAAACTTCAAAAGTATCATGAATGACTTGTTGCTCCATCCATTTAGGCACTTAATATGGAAAAGTTGGACAAACTAAGATAGGGTGGAATACTTTGCATTCTCATAAATTGGTCTTCTAGCATCATTCATGAACTTTTCATACTTATCTGCACGCGGTCCTTGTCGGATATGTATACCCTAGAGGCTTTTATTGTATAGGATGCCAGGGGTATGTATGTACAGGACAATCTTACTCGATATGATAGTATGCTATTTGGTTTGACTTTATCTTAACATGTGTATATGTTTTACTTGTTATTTCATACCGCTTATACATGTTGATAAAGCTCGTAGGATGCTTTTTTGACTACCAGCGTTGTCATGGCAATCTTACATGTGGGAGTTGGGAGATCGATAAGCACATCCTTAAATGTCCCTAGTCATGGGAGTATCGAGACTGGGTATCGATACTCCATAGTAGACTAGTGTATACATTTCTAGACCCTCACAAGGGGCGGTGGTTAGTCCCATAGCCATTGATATGTTTCACCTAAGATTGTATGTAGGTGCTAACTGAGGGTGAGTACACTGGAGGGACTTGCCGAGAACTGCCTATATAGTATTATACTTATCGTCAGATAGCGATTTTCTAGTAATATGAGTACAGATAGTCTGTCGACCTAAGATCATCATTTATCTTGTGTGAGTTCCCACTGTGCTTTGATTACTACCCTACCCAACTCTGCTGGGTCATGCAAACAGGTTTTAGTTGGGTACAGACCCGAGCCACATGGAGGTAGTGAGCGATTATTGGGTATTCGTTTCTCCCGGTATATGGAGTCAATGTCGTGCTGTGTTCGATTGGCCAACACCATAAGTCCCTGGTCAAGACGGATTGAGAATTACTTATAGGTAAATGAGTAGATTCTCGGATGGTCTTGAGCTACATCGGCACGACTTGTCAGGTTATTAGGGGTCTAACATTTTCTACCCTCTAGACCCGTCATGCGATACTCTCAGATGAAAAAACCGGACTGTATGAAGATTGTCACAGACAGGATCAGTAGGGGTTCGGATGATTTTGCTCGTTGGCCTTCTTTTCGACTAGTACCTGCATAGTCGTTACGTACAACTAGTGCCACTGACGTGCTTGTGGTTAAACCCACTGTCGAGTCTTCAGAGTCCCACATAGAGGGTTTTCCTGGTTCAAGCGAAATTATATAGATACCGTATGGTTTTACGTGCAGGGTTTCGATCATATACATGAACTAGATAAACGGAATTTTGTTCGGACGTATAATACTAGCGGGCTTAGGATTAAGCCGCAATATTGAATCAATTATTGATTTAATAATTATCTGGTATTATATTATTAGATTATTTTATCTCTTAGTATTCGTATGTTTTGTAGTATGAATATGGGTATGTATATACGGTATTGGTATTCTTGTATTTATACTTTAGTGTTTCTAGAAGAGGACACCTCATTTTGTGTCAATCTATTTATTGTAAATAGATAATGAGGTGGAGGGATGAGGTGTATTTGAGTATGGCATGAAGCATGGCTATTGATTTTATTTATTCATATGTGATAACAATTCAAGCATGGTTACTATATTTTATTGAAAATGAAATGCTTGATAGTTTTGATTCTAGCCATTTTTCATATCACTTTTACCTTAGCATTCTCTCTCCTTCCTTGACCTCTTCTTCTTCCTCAAATCCCAATCCTCTCATGAGTTGAGAAACATGGGGTTAATAAGATAAACCAAACCAATTAATACACTATACATCCACTAAACTACTTAGATTAGCAAACTAGGTACTTTAGTTACCTCACTTTTGAGGTTGGAGCTTGAATCAAAGACTCTCGGGTGGATCATCTTCGACGTGAGGAGGCCGACGACCAAGCTCGATCCCGATGAATGAGGAGCTTAAGAAGAGGATTAAGAAGACCTGAAGGAATTGATTACATAGGTATAAATCTCTTCATAGTATATTAGAACCCTATGTAGCTTTGCTAGTTAGGGCTTATGGTTGTTCTTAGGAGATTAGTCGATGATGCCCGCTTTAAAATTGTCTTTTGTAAATTCTACCTCCCTAAAAACCCAGTAGAGTATGTGATATCGACTTACAGGTATCAGAGCCACACCATAAGCCTTAGATAGCTTGTAACGACGTTAGAAATCCGTCGTTTTTGTCGCGCATGAACTGCCGACAAAAACAGTCCTAAAAATTTGAGTTTTAGCTTGTTTGCACATACCGTGGGCTCACGGTTTGAACAAAGAAGCCGCAAGGTGCTTGGGCATCCCGGGAAAACCATGAGGAGGACTAAAGGTCGGTCCCACACCATAAGACCACCACCAGGTGGCCTTGTGGGTGGGGACCCAAGTGTTGGAGATAGTGCCCTCAGAGTCAATTATTAGGTCACAGGTACGTGATTGTAATGATTGAGGGAGGACCTATCCCGGTAGGACAGTCTTACTCGAGATGATAGTATGCTATCTGGTTTACCTTTATCATCGTGTACTGTTTTAGGTGACATGACACGTCGCTATTACACGTTGATAGAGCCCCTAGGATTCTTGCTTGACCACCAGCAGTATGAGGGCGATCATATAAGTGGGAGCTGGGGGTCTACAAGCATATCCTAAAAAGGTCCCTAGTCGTGGGAGTTTCGAGACTGGGCATCGATACTCCATTAGTAGACTAGTGTATACAGTCGAGACCCCGACGAGGGGCGGTGGCCGGTCTCACAAGCCACTGGTGTCAGTTGGATCACCTAAGATGTATACAGGTACTCATTGGGTTATGAGTACACCGGACAGGACTCGCCGGGAACATGCTAGTTGGTCATATACCAGACGTCAGATGGCAGTTCCCTGGTGACATGTGTGCAGGTTAGTTCATCGACCTGGGGATCGTCATTTGTCTCGTGTGAGTTCCCACTGTACTTTGATTACTACCCTACCACGGCTCAAAGGAGTCGTGCAAACAGGTTTTAGTTGGGTACAGTCCCGAGCCACATGGAGGCAGTGAGCGTATCTTCAGGGGTTCGTCTCTCCCGGTATTGGGGGTGAGGTCGTGCTGTGTCTAGGAGAGCCATTACACAAAGTCCTTGGCCAAGGCAAGGAGATTTACTGGTAGGTATTCCAGTAGTATCTCAGGGTGTTCTGGGCTACACTCCGACACGACTTGTACCGCTTTTGGGGGTCTGACTTTTACCAACCCCCTAGGCCCGCCATGCGATACTCATAGACGAACGGACCGGACTGCACGGATATTGTCACTGACAGGCTCAGTAGGGTGTCAGGATGAGTTCGCTCATCGACGTCCCTTTTAGTCAATAGCTGGTGGCCCGTTACGTATTGGCTTATACCTCTGACGTGCTAGTGGTTAAATCCACAGCCATAGTATTGACGAGTCTTTAGAGTCCACCACACTTTCAGTTACTCAGCTTTCGGGCGAAACGCTGTAGAGGCCGTATGGAGATATGGCAGGGTCCGATCAGATACGTGCGGTATTGCACGGATCAGGATCGGACGGTTTGTACTAGTAGCCGTATAGGTATATGGCAGGGTTCGATCAGATACGTGCGGTATTGCACGGATCAGGATCGAACGGATATTACTAGCCGGCTTTGTTTTAAGCCGGTCCTAGTTTAGTACAGTGTAGATTTTGTCTCATTGCATTTGTATCCGGTCGGAATACAGATGCGGGTGTGTATGCACAGTGTCGGGGTTTTCCTGTAATTTATTACGGGACCAGTTTACTGGAGTTGCCAGTTTGCATTCCGTTCCGGCCGGTTTTCGTTTGTTCTTTCCCGGCCGGACTTTTCCGATGGAGGGGGTAATTTGCAGTTTTGCAAATTACTTTTGTGGAGGGGTTTTATTGCATATATATTGATTATGATGGCTTTCTTTTCTTTGCACCATGCTTGCTTTGACTTGTGATTTGAGGGGGTATGGATTCAATAGTGCAAGCATGGTTGATGTTGATGTTGTGGTCACCTCTTGACTTCTCCTACCCTCACCTCCCTTCATGATGTATTTTGTTCCCTCCACCATTTTCCTTGAGGACTTGGCCGGCCACACATTAGGAGGAGAAGAAAAATGAGAGATTTTTTTGTGTGCTTCATTCTTCATCTCATTTCCTTGCAAAAATTGGTAGCTTCATTTCCCTCCAAAGTTCAATCCTCATTCCTCCATCCAAAGGCAACAAACCCCAAAGAGACAAGTAGCCTCTACACTACACTTCCTACAGCATATCTTGAGCATGTCGAGTTGCCGGCTTCATGCTCGAGTTGCCTCGGTATAGAGGCGGGAGCCCGTAAAAGTACCCGGCTTCGTGGTGCCCTTTCCGACGAGGAGGAGACGGACGGAGATCCCGCGAGGAGATCGGAGTGGAGATGAAGACCGGAGGACTTGGATCGTCGGTATACATCTCTTCCCTTTCTTTTTGTAGCGTAGACTTGTTAATGGTTACGATCCGGAGTTTAGTGCGCGGTGGTGCCGGTTTGCAAAGTCCGCAAAAATTTAAGTTTATCACTGTTTCCGCATTCCGGCGTCGGTTTGACGGCCGGGGCGCCGCCGTGCACTTACAGTGGTATCAGAGCCTCGCCATTAACTTCGTCTAGCTTTGTTTAATGTGTTTAACGTTTCCGATCGAACAAAATCCCGAAAACACGTATTTCTTTGCACATCAGTTTCTGTCGAATTTTTTTTGAGTCCAAAAATTTTTCAGGTGGTCTCAGAATGATGTGCAGGGAAAACTAAGCACACTGTAAAAATTTGGTACCTCGATCTCCCCATACCGCCGCGGAAGGGCGGCCAAATCCCTGCTTTGGCCGCGCTTCCGCCGCGGATATTACTGTTCACCACCCCAAATTTTTCCAGTGTGTTTCTGAGTGATAATTGTGGTTTTTGGAATATTAAAATTGGGCCCAGGTTTTCTGTGGTTGCTACAGTTTTGTTTGGGGGCCCACTTGTTAATGTTTGATCAATCGGAAAATTTTAAACACATTTTTCACAGTATTTACATTATATCTGCGACCGTGAATGTCACTCGATCGGTAAATCCGGTCTAACTGCTATAGCCCGGTTAGACGGATTTGCGAACGTGACTTTCACGTTGATGTTCTATGTATTTGCTGTGATGTTGCGGATCGGTCGTGGGGGATAGCCTGGATGCAATGCTAGTACTGTTTTGTTGTATTATGTACATTTGATATTGCGGGGCGAGCGTCCGACATGTGGACTGCCGTCACTGCCTGATTGTATTATTATTTTGGGGCACGACCTGGTTGCGGTCGATGTACCCGGTGTATGTATATTTTACTTTCTGTACTAGGATTGCCCCGCGGAGGGGTGCACGGATAGCCGGGTTCTGGAGGGCAACAAGCCCGCATCTCATGGCATTGAGACGGAGGGGGCTTCGCTCTAGGATTGGCGGGCTATTCGCCGCACTCGTAGGGGGTACAGGTTTGACCCAGGAGGGGTGCCCAAGTTGCCGGATTCCGTGAAGTGCTGGGTGGTCCATTCACGGCGCTGAAGGGGGCTGCCTCGCTTCAGGTTTTGGCGGGTGACTTGCCGCGCCCGTAGGGGTCTAGGATTTCATTGCACAGGCTATCCACACGACCAGGGGAACGTCGGGTTTCAGCGGCTCTGTGAAACCCGGGGATCCCAGATATCTGTATTGTTTCTGTGATGCTGTTCATTATCTGTGATGTTGCATTTCTTTCACGCCTTGAGCAAAATATAATATATTGGTATATATATTAGTAGATGTTGTATATGTTTTGCATCCGCGCTAGTCCAGTCCCCGCTCTGTCGTTAGTAAGCTAACCTAACGGGTAATGACGGGACCCAGTGGCGAATGCGGATGGCATATACGTACATCAGTATATTTTCGTTCTTTGTGGTGTGATCAATTGATGGGACTGCATTGATTCGGATCAATGCAAGTTAAAAACAAACCTTATCTGATGTTGTTGGAACACTTTTCAAAAAGCTGTTATTGCAAGGACGTTCACTTTTGTTTTGCATCGTGGTATTCATTTGGAATATCCTGCTCCTCAGTCGACGAGGCAAGGGCCGAGATCCCTTCACCGGGAGTGACCCCTTGGACAGAAGTTTGCGTCAGGGCATTAACTTCACTATAGCCGATTGCTTTTGCTTTGCATCGTGGTATTCAGTGGGAATATCCTGCACCTCATTCTACGGGGAAAGAGCCGAGATCCCTTCACAGGGAGTGACCTCTTTAGTAAAGGTTTTCGTCACTATATTTTCTAAAAAGCTATCCGTTCCTTCAACGATATCAAGTTCACTACGTTAAAGGTTTTCGCCAGAAACCATTCGTAGCCCTCCGTCGTTTCATATGGGTAGTCAATAGTATTCAAGCTGTGTTTGTTGGCCTTAGTCAAGGCACAGTGTTTGGTAGCTATTGGGTATTCATATGCTGCATAGATAGATGCGTTGGTTTGGGACAGTCGTATAGCCTTGTTGGCCTTAGTCAAGGGCTTGTACGGGTGGGTTCAAATCAACCTGGACAATGACGGGTAGAACTTGACATGTGACTTATGATTTGTTGGCCTTAGTCAAGGTCATAAGAGCATGGGGCAGAAATCACATCGGGAGTTTCAAAAGTACTGAAACTTGCCAGATATGCGCATACCTTCTGGAGTGTGATACCGTGAGCGGATTCCGTCACGTTGTCATGCGATGAGAGTTGGATCCCGATTCCCACTGATGAGTTGGTTTACTCCTCGGGTGATCCCGACTAATTCTTCTTTCAGGTTTGGAGGAAAATTTGAGGTACAGTGGGAGGTTTCCAGATTAGATAAATTGGTAACCATTCTGATCTAGGTTAGAGTGCACGCTGAGTGTTTCTTCTCTCTCTCTCTCTCTGGCAGCGACCATTGACCCGACCCTAAGACTTTGACTCAGTGACCAAGTTGACCGAACCTTCTTAACACTGGCTTTTGGATTGTCAGAGTTGCAAACCTCATTGCCACTCCTACTTTTACCTTTTTCTCAAGGACACCCCGTTTTACTACGAACGTCCACTTCCATTGGACAAAACCATCGTATGGTTAGATACGAACTCGAAAGAATTTATTCGAGGATGGTTTCCGGTTCTGGAGAAAACGGATAGGATTATCCAGTTGTCTTTTCCTTTTACCCTCTCTCAGGTTACGAGTACTCCTTGGTTTAGGGGTAGTACACCTATTACGCAAATTGGATTTTCTTCTTCCAAACCTTAGGCTGGTGCCGACCGGTAGGGAATGAAGAAAACCAATTAGCATAACGATGGTGTGCAGAAGGTATTAAGTTCAGACAAAGCAAGGGATTAGTAAGAGGGCAAAGTAAATTGCAACAGACATTCACGACCGAACCAAATATTTCGTTACCACTCCCACATCACCTTTGTATTTCTCCAGGACACTCCGTATCACTACGAAGATCCACAGTTTATTTGGATAATCCATCGTATGGTTATATACGAACTCGAAAGGAACTTGTTCCAGTTCGGGGATGGATCCTGGTTCAGGAGAAATAGGAATAAAGTACATTCAGGTGTCTTTTATCTTCACCTTCTCTCGCATTGCGAGTGTTCCTAGGATTGGGACAGTACACCCATTATGCTTATTGGATAGTCTTCTTCCAAACTATAGGCTGGTGCCGAACGGTAGGGAAGGAAGAAAACCATTTGGCTTAAGGGGTGTACAGAAGGTAAAGACTAAAGACATATGAAGGGATTTGGAGAGGTGGCAAAGAACTATACGGTTACATTCGTGAATCTGGAAGAGGCATTACTAGGAATACCAGGATACCCCAACGAAACATTTCAATGTTTCAGTTTCACTGTGTACTATTAAAAGAAAACTGATTTCCCAATTAGACACTTACTCCAGGGTATGTATTTACCAGGTATGATTCTCACATCTGTATGGTTTTACAGATGATGAGTGGGAGTAGGTTATTGGGAATTGGGTGATTATCCTCATTATATCGGGATTCGTTGTAATCGGTGATATTTGAGGAAATCACCTGGCCTGTTTGCCGGTCGGCAAATATTTGGTTTTGAATATCCGCTGTTATGCACCAATTTCAAATTGATATATCTGTACGTCTATTTTCATAGAGTGAGATATACCTTTCTGAAATTATGTCTACGACATTTACCTATATCAGTGGATGGTTAGGTAAGGAGCATTAAACAGCGGTGTAATTCTTCTTAACCATAAGTACAGTTTTCAACCTACGACACACAGTGAATGAGTTATCAGACTCAAGGGACTTATACAGAGTATTGTATATTGTCCAGGGTCCATCAGGACAGAGGGGTTGGTCCTCGTACTACATTCAGTTTACTTATGACTTCTCTAGTTTTTAGACAGGTGTTTCGTGGAAACGCAGGGTCCGAATTTGGAGAAGTTATTGGTATTTGAATAGAGTAGAGAACCAGGTATAGCAAGTATCGGGATTCTTCAAAGAGATCGAAGATGTAGATACTTGTGTATGGTATTCAGTTGATAGTAATGATAAAGAGATCTTGCTTCTCTTTCAGGTTACTCATAATTGGAAGTATTCCTAAGTTGAGTAACGCTGATCGGCCTCTTTCCATTTAGTTGACATGCACTGGAGACAGCTGCATGATTTGAATCTGGTTCAATTAAATCAGTGCCTCTGTTTTTATATTGGATATAGAACAGTTCATATCTTAACGATGTTAAGGTACGGGGAGTTGTCCGGTTTATGATTAAAACCAGACACTGGATAACTCGAGGCACGTTTCTGTAATGGCTGTTTGTGGGTTGACCCAGGCTATGACGAGGGTTGACTTTCTACCATCTGGATGAACAATAACGATATTGTTCTAGACTCGCCACAATTTTATTAAAAATGGATTTTTTCAAGAAAACAATAGTGGGAGTATGGTAGAACTGGAAGTAATTCCAGAACCACAAACGATTACTGAAGATTTGATAAGGAACCTAAAGATTCAATCTGGATTGACATTCCATTGGCCACTCCGCAGATACGGTGGGTAACTTCAGCCACCCGAGAGGTACTACGGTAGCCTCAAGGACGGTGACAGGGAAGTTCTTGTTTACCCACAATTACCATTGCTGTTGTTCCAGGCTGCGAGACCCGGCGGGAGGATGAGTATAGCGTCGTTCTAAACTAGTTTTAGAAGTGTACGTCTATATGACTCTGCCAGAGGGTTGTCGTAGTCAGTGGGAGCAGCGGAAGCATTGGTGGACAGGTAGCTTATGTCTATTTATAGACTAAAGCAGATATAGCGGAGATAGATCATCTATTTCTGACGTGACAGTCATGAGTTTGACTTCATCAGAATAGGGGATGGATCTGTTGAGAAGGTAGTAGGGTGTGATGTCCTGGTATCTGGATGACATACACAGAATAGGAAAAGAAACTCCTATACTACAATCGGTTATACTTTGGTCGTCACACAGTGGTTTCTCCACAAAGGACATGGATTTTATATCAGACATACTGGTTACTAGATCTGTGGTTTTAGATCTAGATTTGGGTGGTTTCCCAATCAGGGTACTTGACAGCATTCTAAGAGTATTTAGGATGGACGACTCCTGGCACGGTAGTGTACCTGCAGGTAATGGAGTCACCCTCTCTAAAGGTGTCTTACAGACTAAAGGGGAGAGGGACGTGCATGATTGGCAGATCACTTGCTTAGGCAAGTGAGTCAATCATGAGATGTCAAGTACCACACCAGATGTTGTTCTTGCACTAGATGCAATAAGTTGACATTAATCCAATCCTGGAGAAACAGTCGGAAGCAGTTTTAGAACATAAGTGGATGTTCTAGGGATATGATAACGACAGCCTCATTCAGGAGACGGTTATCATTCCAGGCTTCCAAGGTGACATGGACGACAAGGAGGTTGTCAGAGTTATAGTTTTCCCTCTGATGTAGGGCAGTATTTTGGACAGGTGATCCAAGGCAATACTGAGGGAGGCATGGCGCGCAGGACACTGATTAAGTTCAGTTGTCAATACAGTCTAAGAAGTTTGGATTTGGAGTTCATTTATGAGCTACGTCCCATCAGACATCCAGACATATTCTAAGACTGATTTTGCTCATTTCGGGAGATGGCTTTCTCCGCGAACTTGAGATATAGAGAGACATAGAAAGAAACAACTAAGCGGATCCGCTCACTGAGGCTATTCCTCGAACGCAATAGTTTCGCAAACGAGCTTTGTGAGACTGACTAGTAGAGGAGTTGGGTGTTCGGTATCACACGGGCTGTGAGTATGCGACATCGCAATAATTAGCCTTGAGTGCAAGTGGGAGATTGTTGGAGATAGTGCCCTCAGAGTCAATTATTAGGTCACAGGTACGTGATTGTAATGATTGAGGGAGGACCTATCCCGGTAGGACAGTCTTACTCGAGATGATAGTATGCTATCTGGTTTACCTTTATCATCGTGTACTGTTTTAGGTGACATGACACGTCGCTATTACACGTTGATAGAGCCCCTAGGATTCTTGCTTGACCACCAGCAGTATGAGGGCGATCATATAAGTGGGAGCTGGGGGTCTACAAGCATATCCTAAAAAGGTCCCTAGTCGTGGGAGTTTCGAGACTGGGCATCGATACTCCATTAGTAGACTAGTGTATACAGTCGAGACCCCGACGAGGGGCGGTGGCCGGTCTCACAAGCCACTGGTGTCAGTTGGATCACCTAAGATGTATACAGGTACTCATTGGGTTATGAGTACACCGGACAGGACTCGCCGGGAACATGCTAGTTGGTCATATACCAGACGTCAGATGGCAGTTCCCTGGTGACATGTGTGCAGGTTAGTTCATCGACCTGGGGATCGTCATTTGTCTCGTGTGAGTTCCCACTGTACTTTGATTACTACCCTACCACGGCTCAAAGGAGTCGTGCAAACAGGTTTTAGTTGGGTACAGTCCCGAGCCACATGGAGGCAGTGAGCGTATCTTCAGGGGTTCGTCTCTCCCGGTATTGGGGGTGAGGTCGTGCTGTGTCTAGGAGAGCCATTACACAAAGTCCTTGGCCAAGGCAAGGAGATTTACTGGTAGGTATTCCAGTAGTATCTCAGGGTGTTCTGGGCTACACTCCGACACGACTTGTACCGCTTTTGGGGGTCTGACTTTTACCAACCCCCTAGGCCCGCCATGCGATACTCATAGACGAACGGACCGGACTGCACGGATATTGTCACTGACAGGCTCAGTAGGGTGTCAGGATGAGTTCGCTCATCGACGTCCCTTTTAGTCAATAGCTGGTGGCCCGTTACGTATTGGCTTATACCTCTGACGTGCTAGTGGTTAAATCCACAGCCATAGTATTGACGAGTCTTTAGAGTCCACCACACTTTCAGTTACTCAGCTTTCGGGCGAAACGCTGTAGAGGCCGTATGGAGATATGGCAGGGTCCGATCAGATACGTGCGGTATTGCACGGATCAGGATCGGACGGTTTGTACTAGTAGCCGTATAGGTATATGGCAGGGTTCGATCAGATACGTGCGGTATTGCACGGATCAGGATCGAACGGATATTACTAGCCGGCTTTGTTTTAAGCCGGTCCTAGTTTAGTACAGTGTAGATTTTGTCTCATTGCATTTGTATCCGGTCGGAATACAGATGCGGGTGTGTATGCACAGTGTCGGGGTTTTCCTGTAATTTATTACGGGACCAGTTTACTGGAGTTGCCAGTTTGCATTCCGTTCCGGCCGGTTTTCGTTTGTTCTTTCCCGGCCGGACTTTTCCGATGGAGGGGGTAATTTGCAGTTTTGCAAATTACTTTTGTGGAGGGGTTTTATTGCATATATATTGATTATGATGGCTTTCTTTTCTTTGCACCATGCTTGCTTTGACTTGTGATTTGAGGGGGTATGGATTCAATAGTGCAAGCATGGTTGATGTTGATGTTGTGGTCACCTCTTGACTTCTCCTACCCTCACCTCCCTTCATGATGTATTTTGTTCCCTCCACCATTTTCCTTGAGGACTTGGCCGGCCACACATTAGGAGGAGAAGAAAAATGAGAGATTTTTTTGTGTGCTTCATTCTTCATCTCATTTCCTTGCAAAAATTGGTAGCTTCATTTCCCTCCAAAGTTCAATCCTCATTCCTCCATCCAAAGGCAACAAACCCCAAAGAGACAAGTAGCCTCTACACTACACTTCCTACAGCATATCTTGAGCATGTCGAGTTGCCGGCTTCATGCTCGAGTTGCCTCGGTATAGAGGCGGGAGCCCGTAAAAGTACCCGGCTTCGTGGTGCCCTTTCCGACGAGGAGGAGACGGACGGAGATCCCGCGAGGAGATCGGAGTGGAGATGAAGACCGGAGGACTTGGATCGTCGGTATACATCTCTTCCCTTTCTTTTTGTAGCGTAGACTTGTTAATGGTTACGATCCGGAGTTTAGTGCGCGGTGGTGCCGGTTTGCAAAGTCCGCAAAAATTTAAGTTTATCACCGTTTCCGCATTCCGGCGTCGGTTTGACGGCCGGGGCGCCGCCGTGCACTTACACCAAGAACACCCTATAAGGGTGATTTGGGTCTGCCTTCCCTTTGGGGACACCTTGTGGTAGCCCCTAGGGGTGGGTACCCCACTAGGCCCCCAATATGACATTTTCGCTTCCGTAAAGATTCGAATGGGTTTCGAGTTCATTTCGACTACCGAATCGGCTTAAAACGAAATTTTTGGGAGACTTTAGCTAACTAGATTTTCAAGTGTTAGAAAATTGGCATTGTTTGCTAATTGTGCGCAGAATTATACCGTCATGGTTTTCTTTACTTTCTTTTATGATGCGTATATGTGTTCTTAAATGTTTTCTAAGTGCTATACGTCGATTAGAAGGGGTTGCACATATCTTGTGATGTTCTGTGTTGCAAATGGTTTGATGGATCGTCGTGTGAATGGCCTGATGTGAACTTAGATGTGAGATGTCAGTGGATTTTGTAATTCATGTAATAATTGATGTATATTCATTTATTATGGCACATCCGGGTTGAGGATGTTGTCACCGGCTGTATATTATTTTTCATTTCTGCATCTAGAATTGTCCCACGGAGCAATGCACAAGCTACCAGTTCTAGAATTCAGTAGGTGGCCATCTCGAGGAGTTGAGACCTGATTAGTCGAAAATATTGCATATTTGAGCCGGCAATTTCCTCATCATTTGCATTCATATAGAAGTGTTCGGTATTCATATTTCACATATTAGCAAATCTATCACAAATTATCAGATTACATGTATTAGACCATAAAACCGGCATTTCTAAGGAAATTGACTACATTGCATGGCATCGCAATATTTCTATATATCGCAACCGGTGTTTCGAAGTCTGTACAGGAAAACCAGAAGACTTGCTCAAATCAACACTGCTCAAAAGATACGCCAACTCACTAACTTCAGATCTGGTACCAATCCAAAAGGGCAAATACAATTCAGCATATCAGAAGAAGCCCTAAACTCCAGTACAAGTCCACACCAGAAGACCCAAAGCCCAAGCTCATCAAAGAGCCGCGGATCCGCGGCAATGGCTTGCTTGTGCCGCGGATCCGCGGTGGGTCCAATGAGTTACCTCCTCAAATTTTGTGCACAATGCTTCATTCAGGGCCCACTGTTCAGAAATGCACTCCAAATTCCAGAAAGCTCCAAAGACTTCTGCCAGATCAGCAAACACTTGGACCTCCACTAAACTAGCCTATTATTCTAGAACCTTCTCCCTAAACCCTAGCTTAAACCCTAAGCTAAGCCTAACAAACTACTTCTAGAATACTCAACAAACTTTTGGAGGGAACTACCATTTTTAAACCTAAACCTAGGGTTTGGGAAGTCTATATATAGAAGCCTAGACCTAGGGTGAGAGGAGAAGAGAGAGGAAGAGATCTTATCATCTTGGAAGATATAATTCATTTTGAGTCTCCATTTTAGTTTTTAGCCAATCTCTTTCTTCATCTTTTCTTCACACAAATCTAGTGAGAGGATTTGTGTGAAACCCTAACCCTAATTCCGATCAAAAGCCAAGATCCCGAGTGCCCATTAAGCAAGAAGCCCTACATCCTTTAGGAGCGGAGCCGATCTTCAACGGAGCAAGCGATCCGAGCCGATCCACGACTCACGGAGCCGAGCGACGCCCGATCAACAATTTAGATTCTTCCTCTTGTAGTTCTTGAAGCGAATGTAATCAAAATTATTGAGATAAATAAAGGTGATATTCTTTTATCTTGTTTTCTTTAAATTCTGCATCATGATATCTTTACAATTCGTGAATATTTTCTGTGTGGTGATGTGTGAATAAAACTCCGCTCGTCGAGGAGTCGAGACGGTCAATAGAACGATGATGTAACATAGCTTTAATCGATTCTTGAATCCCACGAGTCTTGTAAACCCTAGCAAGTTCAAGAACCGACGACCCAATTCGTTGCGATGCTTTCTTGATTGATATCGCTCGAGATTGGGAAGTTACGATCGTTTCTTGAATTTGGTAGAGGCTAGAAAAGGAATGATATCGACGAAAAAAAAGGGTTAAAAGATGAAACCCTAGTTTCATCAAGAAAGCCCTAACTCTCATCGATGATCATCGATCTAGTATCAATCCTTCGAAGGACAAGAACACGAAATCTTGAGATTACATCACGTCTATAGATCCGATCGGTTCCTACGAGCCTCTTTTAGATTCTTGACTGTTGATTGGAAATATCATCGAAACCCCGATTCTTGATTGTTTATCATTTTCTTGATTCTTGAATAGAATAGTGACACTTGAAAATCAAAATTCTTGAATCATGTTTTCGTTTATCTTCACTTAACTTTTCGATTCAAACAACTTACATATCAACACGAATCGTGCAATCCCTGTGGACGATCCGCACTCACTCACGAACTACAGCTGACACCGTAGTTTGATTGCGGTCAAAATATTTTTTTTGGTTGTGAAAGTTCTTTATAAATTTTCTCAATACTACACAACACGAAAAACGTAACAATCAAAATGGCGCCGTTGCCGGAGATCGCGCGCTAATTCGTTTCATATTATAGTTTGAATTGAAAGAATTATTCCATTGTTGTTTTTGAGATCAAAATTCGTGCAAACCCTAAACGATTTGCTGTTGTTCATTGCAAGGAAATCTGGAGCTGTTTGGAAATTGAAGAAAATTTTTGGGATATACCAGAGATCTGAGGGAGTCCACAGAAGCTCCCTGAAGAAGTTTTGTTCAGTGATCCGACACCTCGACCGCGGAAGCTCGGTGGGAGGGCCTAAACGCGGCGGAAACGCGGCCCCTTTGAGGGACTCTGTGCAATTTTTTCGCTGTAAATTTCTTACCTCCTTCTCTCTCCTCTTTTTAGCTCCAACTAACACTTTGCTGTAGGATTCTTTGCAAATAATCGCAGCGCCGCAAAAGAAAAATTAAATTTGTGCGTGATTTTGATTTCTTGGTTGTTTGCATTCTAAATACGGAAATTAAGGGGCACGGCCAAATCCAAATTAGGTGGGGATTTCATTACCCTTCCTAGACCCCGAAAACCACAAAACTTGCATCCGCATTGACCCACATTAACTAAAAGAAATCTAGAGAAGACTCTAAGGACTGTCGCGCTCAATTAGGACAAGAGAAGGCCGTGTGTAATTCATTGCTTATCCGCGTTTTCTTGTGGTGCCTAAGGCGAGTGTGTCTAAGGCTAGTGGTTTTTAATTAGGCCCACTAATTACGTAGTGGAGTACCTTCCCACTTACCTGGCACTTATCCGGCCACAGGGGGACAAAGAGGCAGTGGAGGATTCTATCCTGTGACTTGTCTTTTGGCAGTTATGAGCGGTCTAGAGCCGGACCTAGGTGACCACTAGATTCTAGGGTTTGTGTGCTGCATTTATTTTGTCGCATCATTTTTTCAAAAATCCGTCCCTTTTCAAAAGCAAACACCACATTCATTACCCCTAATTATAAGTCAACGCTGCCACTTGTACTAACCCTTTTTAGTGCAAGATAGGCTGGACACGGGATTCTGGTACCCGTTTAGTCCGCGTACCTCCTATCGACTCCGAAGTCGATATTTCTCCATTTACCTTTTCTTTACCTTCTACCACACCCACATCGATGGATCCGAATCCATCAAATTTCTTTTCCACTAATCTGCCGCCGTCCGTTGGTGCGCAGAATCCACCCCGCATCTCTCTCCAGGAGAGTGTTAGTTGTATGTATGCCCTAGAGGCCAGTATTGTACAGATGATGTATATTATATTGGATGCTTGGACATATATAGAGATGACTTTCTTGCTCGACATGATAGTATGCTATCTGGTTGCTCTTTATCTTAACATGTACACTAGTCTCTTTATACTGTCTTATAGTTACATGTTGGTAAAGCCCTTAGGATTTGTACTTGACTACCTGGACTATGATGCAGATCATACTAGTGGGGACATGGTAGTCCATAAGTACATCCTTCAAGGTCCCTAGTCGTGGGTGTATCGAGACGGGGCATCGATATACCAGTGTAGACTAGCGTATACGCTTCTCGACCCATGTGATGGGCGATGGATGATCCCATTTCCATTGGTGTTTGACATCAGAGATGGTATACGGGTGCTCAGTGGAGACTGAGTACACTGGACGGACTCACCGAGAACTCCCAGATGGTATTATACCTCACGTCAGATGGCAGTTCTCAGGTGACACTTGTACAGGTTAGTCTGTAGACCCGAGATCGTCATAGAGTCTTGTGTGATTCCCACTGTGCTTTGATCTCCACCTTACCACGTCCATGAGGGCATGCAAAACGGTGGTCTTTGGGCACAGTCCCGAGTCACATGGAGGCAATGAGCGATAGGAGGGGTTTCGTCTCTCCCGGTATTGGGGGTTGATGTTGCGCAGTGCTCGATTGGCCGTAGCAGGAAAGTCCCTGGCCAGGGCTGATCAGAGATTTGCTGGTAAGTGTTACCAGTAGTTTCTCGACCCGTTATGAGCCTCACATCGGCATGACTTATCGGGTTATTGGGGTCTGACGTTTACCACCCCTAGACTTGATATGCGACATATCAGACGAAGAGACCGGACTGTATGGTAAGTGTTACTGGTCGGATTCGCAGGAGTGTGAGCGGGCTAGCTCGTCGATCTTCTGATCGCTCAATACCCGGGTGGCCGTTACGTTTAGCAGACCGCTTGCGGCTTGTGGGTGCTTGATATGATCATCATCTGCTACCGGCGTATTGACGAGTCTTTAGAGTCCTACACAGAGGTTTCCTAGCTCAAGGGAAACGAAATAGGAGTGCATATGAGATATGTGCGGGACCGAGAATAATGCGTGTATGTGATACCGTATTTGATTCTCGCGATTAATGTTTCGATTGGTTGTATGAGATATGACCTAGTTATCGAATCATTGATTCGATAAATCGATGCATTGAATACTAGTCGGTTATGTGCGACATGACCGGATCATTGAATCAAGTGTTGATTTAATGATTTAATGTATAATTATATATTTGATATATTACTTTGCATTAACTAGTATTGGTTCATTTTAAACGGATTTTTCTCACTTGATTTACACATTGTATATGTGATATACTTTTGTGCACATATTTGTATCATGTTTGATGATACTTGATCATATGGTTAAGTGTATAGAATTAAACCATAGTTAACTTGAGATTAGGGTTTTGATTATGCATTTATTCATTTATTTGTTTATTCATTTATTTGGATAAACTTTAAGATGAAAATGGTGGCAATTTTTGTTTCATATTGAAGCTTCATGAAGCTTTGACTTTGCTAACCATTCTTGTCTTCATGCATAACCCTAACCCACTCAAATGACCATGGTTTATTCTCTACACTTAACCTTAGTTAAAGTTATGATAAGTTTGGATTTTCTTTTCATTTTTAAAATAGAACTTATCATAACTAGCTTCATCATCTTCTTCTTCTAAAAAGAAAAAGCTTGCTACTTTAATGGCAACTTGAGTTCTAGTGAGAGAAATCCAATTCTAAAGTGAACCCACCTCCTATTTCTTCACCCTCTACCTCTTGCCAAGTTGTTTTGGGTGTTTTCTTCACAAGTTTCACAACTTTGTGAAGTCGGAGCTTGAACTAGTGCAACCTCGACGTAGATCGTCTTTGACACGAAGCCAACGACCTAGCTCGCCCGTTTCTCCGATGAAGCCGACGATTGGGTTCGGGATTCATGATGGACAGCGAGAGGACACCCACGTGGAGCTAAGGAAGTGGAAATCTGGATCTACAAAGGTTGTAGCTTCTCACTTCTAGTTAAGTAGTTAACTAGTTTACCGTTTCGCCTAGAAATCTAGCCGACGATCCGTATTAGGGTTTCTCGGCACCCATAATTTTTGAAATTGGCATGATCGATGCCTTGTGAGACTTTATTAGGATGCCTAGGAACCCTACAGTGGTATCAGAGCCTAGCTAGAGCCTTAGGCGAAGTCTAGACGGAGTTTGAAGTCCGAACGAACCCGAAACCCCATAACCCATGAGCTCTCTGGACTTTTTATAAAATCTGGGATTTTTCCATATTAAAAATGCCTAAAAAATTCAGCAGGAAGATCTAAGAATTATGGTGAAACACGAGATCATGAGGCGTCCAAACAGCCGCGGAAACGCGGCAGAAGCATGGCTTCTGCCGCGGTTCCGCCGCTTACTATTCACATTGCGCAATACAGTTTGCACAGTAATTCTTCTTTTCTGGTGCTGAGTTTTATGGGAATTTTTAATATTTATTCAAGAGTTGAATTTTCTGGAATTGTTTTGGGGATTCGGTGTTTCGATCGGAGTATCAGATTTTGTCTATGTGGCTTTCCGGATAAATTTTAGAATATGTTAAAAAGTTCGACCGGATATAAATACCCAACTTTTCCCCTGTCGGGAAATTTCCAAGTGTTGGATTTTTCCGTAGTTTAACGACGTTCTAAGTAGTGCAAGTAACACGATGGACCCTCTAGAAGACAACAAACCTTAACTCGATTATGTGACCGTCTTGAACTGCCCTTTGAACCTTCGGGTTTGGGACAGTACGGCGTGCCACATGTGAGGCGTTGGCTTGACCCGTCTACGGCTGGACCGTTGGTACTGAGGCACGAACTGAATGTTGCTAGACTTATTTCATGTGTTGGACTGTATCGGGAAAACTTGGGTGTTCGAATGTTCAATTGGAAACTTTAACATTTTCTGTTTATCTGGAATGTGATACAATAATTGGAATTCACAAACTGTTATGAGATAACTGAATGAATGTTATAAATCTAGCAGTTTAGTCCCACATGATATTGAAAAGAGTTTTCGATAATGAGACTAAAATGCAGGATTTATATCTATTAGGCATGTGATGTCTAAGTATTTCATTTGATTAGGCATGCGATGTCTAAAGAAGTTGCGGATTCCAATTGTTGTAGTTTTACACTTTCTTTTATGTGACCGTAAGTGTAGTATGTTCATATCGCCGGTTTCGTTGCTATATGTCAACGACAATTGGGGTATGCATACTTACTTACGTTGATGACATGTGATGTTATGTGTTGCTGGATATGTTATATTGGATCGTCGTGTTTGAATAGCCGGGGGGTTTTATGTGAGATGAGTGTTTTTCATTTTCATTCATGTAAAAACTTATATGTAATATTCTTTTATTTGGGGCACTTCCAGGTAGCGGAAGTTGTCACCTTTTGTATATTATTTACTTTTCCGCATTAGGATAGACCCAAGGAGGGGAGCACAAGTAACCGGGTTCTGGGGTCCAGTGGGAGACCAACTCGAGGAGTCGAGTCCGGGTCTCCTAACCCTAGAATTGGCAGGGTTGCTTGCCGCTCTCGTAGGGGTCTAGGGGTGTGGGATTGGCTATTCATCACGACCGTGGAATCCGTGTTTTATACTGGCTCGTATTGAAAACACGGACGTCCTAGTATATCCAATATTTCATATGTTTCTTCTGCTGCGATATCTGTGATGTGATCATGTGATGTTCTGTGATAGATACTATATATAGTATATAGATATATTATATAGACGTTACTTATGTTTTACACCCACGCTAGCCCTGCCCTGCTCTGTCGTTAGTTACCTAACCTAACGGTGCACGAGGGGACATCGAGGCGAATGCGGATGGCATAAGTGTATGTCATATCTATCTGTGATGTTTAGGTATTTAAATGATGGGACTTCATTAATGTGATTAATGAAAGATAAAAAACCTAAGATGTTGTGGAATCGAATTTTAAAATAAAACAGGTAGCTACAGTTCTTGCTTTGCATAGCGGTATATATGATATACCCTGCACCTTATTCGATGAGGAAAGGACCGAGATCCCTTCACCGGGAGTGACTCCTTTAGCAATAACTGGTAGATGCTACACACTCGGTTTGGTTTTGATTGCTTTTAAGAGTTTTTTCTTTGCACAGTGATATATATGATATATCCCGCACCTCATTTGACGAGGAAAGGACCGAGATCCCTTCACCGGGAGTGACTCCTTTAGCAAAACTAGAAAAGCCTCAAAATCACTCCATTTCAAAACTTCATTTGATTCTACAACGATATCAAGTTCATTACGCAATAGGTTTTCAGAAAAACCTGTCGTAGCCCTCCGTCATTTCAGATAAGAACTGTTTAGTATTCGTGCTGCGTTTGTTGGCCTTTGTCAAGGTGTAGTGTGCGGTAGCTAAATAGTGATTATCTACTTATGCATATGATGCAGATTGTTTCAGGGTAGTCGTACGACCTTGTTGGCCTTTGTCAAGGGTCGTGCGGGTGGGTTTGATTCAATCAAGAAATGACAGGTTGAACTTGACCAGCATCCTGTGATTTGTTGGCCTTTGTCAAGGTCATAGGACACTAGGGGTAAAATATTATCGGGAATTTCAAGTGTTGAAATTTGCAATGAGATTGCATACCTTCTATGAGATAGTTGGATCCCGATACCCACTGCGAGTAAGAGTTACTCCTGGGAGAGTTTTACACATTACAATTAGCCGATCAAGTAGGTGTCTAGAAAGGTGTTAACGAGGTTACGCCTCTGGGAAAACGAGGTTTACATTAATTAGGTTCGTGCGAAAGCACGGGGGACCTCCCTCAAAGTACCGACACTGGCCTGGCTGAAAGATTGGCGAACTTGTAGTGTGTAATTAATCCCGACTAGTCTTTCCTTTTAGGGTTTGAAGGAAGATTTGATAAAAAGCAGTGGGAGCCATCCTGATTAGATAAGATAATAACCAATCTGATCTTGCACGAGCATACGCTAAAGTGTTTTCTTCTCTCTCTCTCCAGGTAGCGACCATTTCATGCCCTAATAAAGATAATAATATGGATGTATTGACCGAACCCGCATGTTATACTGTGCTGGGAAACGTTGGTTCCGTTCTTTCTTATAAGAGTTATAGGAATGAACAGGACATAGGGGAATACCAGGATTCTCATGCCACCCGGATGAAGAAAGTACATGTTGATGCATTTTCTTCGGGTGTGTTCGTTATAGAGAACTGTTTCTCCATTTGCTCTACGTCCTGGGTATTAGATACCGGGTCAGGATCCCATATATGTAATCAGTTACATGGGCTTAGGAAAGGTAGAGAACTTGGAGAAGGTGATAAAGACATTAGAGTCGGAAATGGTGCAATTGTTGCAGCTAAGACTGTCGGGGAATATCACCTTGTATTACCAACAGGTAATACATTAGTTCTGAACGAATGCTATTACATGCCGAACCTGATATGCAACATTATATCGGTTTCTTTATTAAGTAAAGAGGGATATAATTTTGTATTACAGAATAATGTTATGAACATTTTCCATAACCAAAAGTTGGTTGGATCAGGCACGTTGTGCAATGGCATTTATGTTCTAAATCAATCAACAGTTCTGAACATAACAAACACACACAAGAGGAAGAGTTCTGAACTCAACGAATCCTTCTTGTGGCATTGTAGACTGGGTCACATCAATGCGACACGACTGGCTAAGTTGCATAAGGATGGATATTTAAATCCGTTTGAATTTTCATCTTATGACACTTGCCAGTCATGTCTCAAAGGCAAGATGACCAAAACTCCGTTTACGGGACACGGAGAAAGAGTTACCGAACTCTTGGGACTAATACATAGTGATGTACGCGGTCCCATGTCTACACATGCCAGGGATGGTTCTTCATACTTCATTACATTCACTGAAGATCTCTCTAGGTTCGGGTATGTGTTCCTGATGAAACACAAATCAGAAGCTTTTGAGAAATTTAGGGAATATAAACAAGAAGTTGAGAACCAAACCGGAAAAAGTATTAAAATCCTACGATCTGATCGAGGAGGAGAATACTTAAGCAATGAATTCCTGGAATTCCTAAAAGAGAATGGGATTCTCTCTCAGCTTACTCCTCCTTATACACCACAGCACAACGGTGTATCGGAGCGGAGAAATCGCACCCTATTAGATATAGTGCGCTCTATGATGAGTACAGCTGAGTTACCTATTTCCTTCTGGGGTTATGCGCTGGAGACAGCAGCATACCTATTGAATCAAGTTCCATCTAAATCTGTACCTACCACACCATATGAGATATGGAGTGGGAAGAGACCATGTCTTAAACGAGTTAAGATATGGGGTTGCCCGGCCTATGTCAAAAGGCAAAATCCGGACAAACTCGAGGCACGGTCAGTTCTATGTAAGTTTGTGGGATATCCCAAACATTCACATGGATATCTTTTCTACCATACAGAGGAACAAAAAGTGTTTGTTTCTCGACATGCCACCTTTTTAGAAAAGGAATTTCTTGCAAAAGAAATTAGTGGGGATATGGTAGAACTGGAAGAAATTCCGGCTACACAAACTCAAACTGAAGATTTAGTGGAACCAGAGGATTCAGTAGTACCCGACGAACCCCAGCCTTTCCGCCGATCTAGTAGGGTTCCTCGCCAACCTGAGAGATACTACGGTTTTCTCATGGACGGTGGGAGCGAGGATTGCATCATGGAGGATGATGACCCAACTAGCTTCGAGCAGGCCATCACGAGTGGGGACTCAGTGAAATGGCTGGATGCTATGCGGTCCGAGATGGAATCCATGTACACCAACAAAGTATGGACTTTGGAAGTTGCTCCTGAAGGGATAAAACCCATTGGGAGCAAATGGATCTTCAAGAAAAAACTTGGTGTAGATGGGAAAGTGGAGACTTTCAAAGCTAGACTTGTAGCAAAGGGTTTTCGTCAAAGACCAGGTGTGGACTATGACGAGACCTTTTCTCCGGTGGCTATGCTTAAATCCATCCGGATCATGCTTGCCATCGCTGCATATCATGATTACGAAATCTGGCAAATGGATGTTAAGACCGCCTTTCTAAATGGTGATTTAGAAGAGTGCGTGTACATGACTCAGCCAGAGGGCTTCGTAGATAGTGGGAGCAGCGGGAAGGTATGCAAGCTGCTTAAATCCATTTATGGATTAAAGCAAGCATCGCGGAGTTGGAACATCTTCTTTGATGTCGTTATCAAAGAGTTTGATTTCGTCAAAAATCCAGATGAACCTTGTATCTACAAGAAGGTGGCAGAGAGTAAGGTTGTCTTCCTCGTATTGTACGTGGACGACATACTCTTGATAGGAAATGATATTCCTATGCTGCAATCGGTCAAGCTCTTCTTATCACAAAGATTCTCAATGAAAGATCTTGGTGATGCCTCCTGCATATTGGGAATCAGGATCTATAGAGATAGATCCAGACGGATACTGGGATTGTCCCAATCCAGGTACATTGACACCATACTAAAGAGGTTTAGTATGGAAGAATCCAAGCGTGGGAACTTACCCACTATCTCTGGACTCACTCTCTCCAAAGAGATGTCTCCCAAGACTGATTTGGAGAGAGCTCGCATGCAAGGGATACCCTATGCTTCGGCAGTAGGCTCTATCATGTATGCGATGCTATGTACCAGACCCGATGTTGCATACTCACTAAGTGTAGTGAGTCGGTATCAAGCAGATCCTGGAGAGAGTCACTGGACAGCTGTGAAGAACATTCTCAAGTACTTGCGAAGGACTAGAGATATGTTCTTGGTGTATGGTAACGGAGAACTCCAAGTGGAGTCCTTTACCGATTCGAGCTTCCAGAGTGATAAGGACGACTCTAAGTCGCAGTCGGGCTTTGTCTTTACCCTTTACGGAGGGGCGGTTAGCTGGAAGAGTTCCAAGCAGGAAACCGTGGCAGACTCGACGATGGAGGCTGAATACATCGCTGCCAACGATGCTGCTAAAGAAGCTGTCTGGATCAAGAAGTTCATTTCTGAACTTGGAGTGGTTCCATCCATTGAGCATCCAATACCTTTGTATTGCGATAACAATGGAGCGGTGGCTTTGGCCAAGGAACCCAGATCCCATCAGCGATCCAGGCATATTCTGAGGCGGTATCACCTGATCCGGGAGATAGTTGATCGCCGGGAGATCGAGGTTAGGAGGGTTGACACGAAGGACAACACTGCGGATCCACTCACGAAGGCCATTCCCCAGATACAGTTTGAGAGACTCTTCGGGATGCTCGGTATGCGATACTACAGCAGCTGGCCCTAGTGCAAGTGGGAGATTGTTAATTGTATGTATGCCCTAGAGGCCAGTATTGTACAGATGATGTATATTATATTGGATGCTTGGACATATATAGAGATGACTTTCTTGCTCGACATGATAGTATGCTATCTGGTTGCTCTTTATCTTAACATGTACACTAGTCTCTTTATACTGTCTTATAGTTACATGTTGGTAAAGCCCTTAGGATTTGTACTTGACTACCTGGACTATGATGCAGATCATACTAGTGGGGACATGGTAGTCCATAAGTACATCCTTCAAGGTCCCTAGTCGTGGGTGTATCGAGACGGGGCATCGATATACCAGTGTAGACTAGCGTATACGCTTCTCGACCCATGTGATGGGCGATGGATGATCCCATATCCATTGGTGTTTGACATCAGAGATGGTATACGGGTGCTCAGTGGAGACTGAGTACACTGGACGGACTCGCCGAGAACTCCCAGATGGTATTATACCTCACGTCAGATGGCAGTTCTCAGGTGACACTTGTACAGGTTAGTCTGTAGACCCGAGATCGTCATAGAGTCTTGTGTGATTCCCACTGTGCTTTGATCTCCACCTTACCACGTCCATGAGGGCGTGCAAAACGGTGGTCTTTGGGCACAGTCCTGAGTCACATGGAGGCAATGAGTGATAGGAGGGGTTTCGTCTCTCCCGGTATTGGGGGTTGATGTTGCGCAGTGCTCGATTGGCCGTAGCAGGGAAGTCCCTGGCCAGGGCTGATCAGAGATTTGCTGGTAAGTGTTACCAGTAGTTTCTCGACCCGTTATGAGCCTCACATCGGCACGACTTATCGGGTTATTGGGGTCTAACGTTTACTACCCCTAGACTTGATATGCGACATATCAGACGAAGAGACCGGACTGTATGGTAAGTGTTACTAGTCGGATTCACAGGAGTGTGAGCGGGCTAGCTCGTCGATCTTCTGATCGCTCAATACCCGGGTGGCCGTTACGTTTAGCAGACCGCTTGCGGCTTGTGGGTGCTTGATATGATCATCATCTGCTACCGGCATATTGACGAGTCTTTAGAGTCCTACACAGAGGTTTCCTAGCTCAAGCGAAACGAAATAGGAGTGCATATGAGATATGTGCGGGACCGAGAATAATGCGTGTATGTGATACCGTATTTGATTCTCGCGATTAATGTTTCGATTGGTTGTATGAGATATGACCTAGTTATCGAATCATTGATTCGATAAATCGATGCATTGAATACTAGTCGGTTATGTGCGACATGACCGGATCATTGAATCAAGTGTTGATTTAATGATTTAATGTATAATTATATATTTGATATATTACTTTGCATTAACTAGTATTGGTTCATTTTAAATGGATTTTTCTCACTTGATTTACACATTGTATATGTGATATACTTTTGTGCACATATTTGTATCATGTTTGATGATTCTTGATCATATGGTTAAGTGTATAGAATTAAACCATAGTTAACTTGAGATTAGGGTTTTGATTATGAATTTATTCATTTATTTGTTTATTCATTTATTTGGATAAACTTTAAGATGAAAATGGTGGCAATTTTTGTTTCATATTGAAGCTTCATGAAGCTTTGACTTTGCTAACCATTCTTGTCTTCATGCATAACCCTAACCCACTCAAATGACCATGGTTTATTCTCTACACTTAACCCTAGTTAAAGTTATGATAAGTTTGGATTTTCTTTTCATTTTTAAAATAGAACTTATCATAACTAGCTTCATCATCTTCTTCTTCTAAAAAGAAAAAGCTTGCTACTTTAATGGCAACTTGAGTTCTAGTGAGAGAAATCCAATTCTAAAGTGAACCCACCTCCTATTTCTTCACCCTCTACCTCTTGCCAAGTTGTTTTGGGTGTTTTCTTCACAAGTTTCACAACTTTGTGAAGTCGGAGCTTGAACTAGTGCAACCTCGACGTAGATCGTCTTTGACACGAAGCCGACGACCTAGCTCGCCCGTTTCTCCGATGAAGCCGACGATTGGGTTCGGGATTCATGATGGACAGCGAGAGGACACCCACGTGGAGCTAAGGAAGTGGAAATCTGGATCTACAAAGGTTGTAGCTTCTCACTTCTAGTTAAGTAGTTAACTAGTTTACCGTTTCGCCTAGAAATCTAGCCGACGATCCGTATTAGGGTTTCTCGGCACCCATAATTTTTGAAATTGGCATGATCGATGCCTTGTGAGACTTCATTAGGATGCCTAGGAACCCTACAGAGAGGTGCTACCCTATTCGAGGTCCTCTTTCGACCTGCTTATCCACACCACCAGCCAATGGGGATAACTTTGAGATTAAGCCCCAGTATATCAATCTTTTACCCAAATTCCACGGATTCGAGACTGAGGACGCTTACATTTTCATTACCAAATTTGAAAACGTATGCGCAATGATGGGTACGTCACAACTTTCAGTGGATGCAATGCGAATACGACTTCTTCCATTTACATTGTGCGATATAGCCGAGAAGTGGCTATATAACACTACCGCACACTCTATCACGAATTGGGAAGAATTCGTCGCTGCATTCCTTAAGAAATTTTACCCAATACAAAAGACAGCTCGAATCCGTAGCGAAATGAATCAATTTGCCCAGCTCCCTGCTGAACCATTTTCAAAATGCTTTGAACGTTTCAAGGATCTATTGGTTCAGTGTCCTCATCACGGCATCCCGAGATGGGAATTATGCCAAATCATTTATGAGGGCATTAACCCAAACTCTAAACAGAGCCTTGAAAACATGTGTCAAGGTACTTTTATGACTAAGGATGATGGGGAAGCTTGGAAGTATTTAGAAGAGTTCGCAGAAAAATCATTACAGTGGGAGAGTGGAACCTAACCATTGAATAGAGGTGGCGTACACCAAATAGATGTGTCCATAGGTGTTCGAGCTGAGATGGCAGCAATGAAAAAGAAGCTCGACGCTATGGAACACAAATTTGCAGCAGCCTCCCTAAACCCAATGTCGCTCCCCAAAACTATTTGTGGGTGCTGTTCTGATCCGTCTCATTTAACGGAAGAATGTCCATTAAACTGTGCGTTTCAAGGTCACGAGCATTCAAATGCCGCATTTCAAAGACCTAGAAACGATCCATATTCTTCCACGTACAATCAGGGTTGGAGGAATCACCCGAATTTTTCTTGGAACCAAAACCAATCTCAAAACACGGTTCCAAACACGAATAATTTTCAAAGGGCTCTTCCTCCACCACAACAGCAACCCCTTCAACTCACTCAGCACCCCTATCAGTCACAAAATTTCCAAAACCAGGGCAATACTCCTGCACAGTCTAATCCTATGCAGTCCTGTTCTGACAAGTTCTCTCAATTCACTCAAACCATGAAATCACTTTTGTCAAATTTCATAGAGGTTTCGGCTGAGGTTAGATCTTCCGTCGGTGAAATAAAGAAAAACTCAGCGTCCCAAGCTGAGAGTATTAGAACGATGGAAGCTGAAATCGCACGACTTAAAGCTGAAATGAGTGCAAGAGAAAAAGGGAAACTTCCTTCTCAACCCCTACCTAACCCTGGGCATTACAATGTAAATGCCGTCACAACGTTGAGATCAGGAAGAGTGCTGAATAATCATGTTGGGGAAGAAGTTGATGATACTGAAAATCATATCAACGCCCCAGCTGAGACTTTCCCTCACACACACACTTCTCCTTCTGATCCTTGTACTTCTACCACACCATCTTCTCGCGAGCCTATTCTCCATTTACCACTAGGCTCGACACCTCAGAAACCCTCTTCTAGTTCTCCACAGACGGTTCCCACTCCTCTTTTGGGATCACGTCTACCCCCTCTTCCTTCTCCTGTGATGGACCCTGCGCTTATTGCGAAAGCTCCTTACCCGAACCGGTTAAGGGCTAATAGAACGAGTCCTCATATGGAGAAAATAATGGAAATGTTCAAACAGGTTAACATCAATATCCCTCTCCTAGATGCTATTCAGCAAGTCCCCGCATATGCGAAAATTCTTAAGGACTTGTGCACTAGGAAGAGGAAGACTCAAGTGCCGAAGAAGGTCTTCATGTCTAATAATATTAGCACTGCTTTTATACCCCAGCTACCAAAGAAACGAAAGGACCCAGATGTCCTACAATATCGATTTCGATTGGGGGTAAAAACATAAATCGTGCTCTTTTAGACCTTGGCGCAAGTGTTAACCTGCTCCCTTATTCTGTCTATGAGCAATTAGGGATTGGAGAGCTGAAACCTGCTCACTGCACTCTCCAGATGGCAGACCGATCTATCACCAAACCAAGGGGTGAATTAGAGGATGTGTTGATAAAGGTCGGGGAATTTGTTTTCCCTGTAGACTTCATTGTGCTCGACACACATCCTGTAGCAAACCCCCGGGGCCAAATTCCGGTGATTCTGGGTCGTCCTTTCCTTGCCACTTCCAACGCTGTTATAAACTGTAGAAATGGTTCAATGAACTTATCATTTGGAAATATGACTATTGAACTAAATATCTACAAAGTTGGAAGTCAGCCATCAGAACCCTCTGCTCATATTTTAGATGTGTGCTCTGTCCATGAGATCGCTCCCGATAGTTGTGGAGCCGAGGAACTTTTCTTTACTGATCTCGATGACATTACCACATCTCTGTTTGATTTCACACATGATCTTAGTGAGGACACTTTCTCTACACTTGAGTCCTGCACTTCTGACTTTTCTCCATCCGAGTCTGTATCTTTCACAGGCTCTGAGCTTCTTTGTAGATCCAAAAACCACTCAATGATCCCTCCTTCTATCATTTCTCCGCCTGAGTTAGATCTCAAAATTTTACCTTCTCACCTGAAATATGCATATCTTGGTGAGAATGAGTCTTTACCGGTTATCATATCCGCTTCTCTTGCATTAGAGCAAGAGAATGCACTTTTATCGGTATTGACATCTAACAAAGAGGCGTTTGGTTGGAGTATGGAGGACATCAAAGGGATTAGTCCCTTGATAGTTGAACATCATATACATGTGATGGATGATGCCAGACCAACCCGAGAACCACAGAGACGGTTGAATCCCGTCATGAAGAAAGCAGTGATGAAAGAGATCGTCAAATGCTTAGATAATGGTATTATATACCCCATCTCCGATAGCCAGTGGGTGAGTCCTATACATATCGTTCCTAAGAAATCCGGCACCAATGAGGCAAATGAGTTGATTCAGACACGCGCCCAAACTGGGTGGCGTGTATGTATTGATTATAGAAAACTCAATGCTGCCACGAGGAAAGACCACTTTCCTCTACCATTCATTGATCAGATGCTGGAACGCTTAGCGGGACGAGAGTATTATTGTTTTATGGACGGATACTCAGGCTACAATCAGGTCCCCATCGCCAAAAAGGATCAAGATAAAACCACTTTTACTTGTCCTTTTGGTACCTTTGCTTACAGTCGCATGCCCTTTGGGCTATGCAATGCTCCCGCTACCTTTCAGCGGTGTATGATGGGGATATTCTCTGATATGGTAGAGAATTTTCTGGAGATCTTTATGGACGATTTCTCGATTTTTGGAGACTCTTTTTCCGATTGCCTAGCGAATCTTGACGCTGTTCTTACTCGTTGCAAAGAGAAGAACTTGACTTTGAACTGGGAAAAATGCCATTTTATGGTCCAAGAAGGAATAGTACTTGGACATGTCATTTCACAGAAAGGCATTGAGGTTGACAGAGCTAAGATAGATGTCATTCAAAACCTCCCTCATCCCAAAAGCGTCAAAGATATTCGATCTTTCCTTGGCCATGCGGGCTTTTATAGGAGATTCATTAAGGACTTTAGCAAAATTGCTAGACCTTTAACTCTTCTCCTGGCCAAGGATACGACCTTCCATTTTGACTCGGACTGCGAGACAGCTTTCGACTCACTTAAACACTCACTCACTTCAGCCCCTGTTTTATCATCACCAAACTGGGACTACCCCTTTGAGCTGATGTGTGACGCATCTGATTTTGCAGTAGGTGCAGTCTTAGGACAGCACATCGATAAGATGCCACACGTGATCTACTATGCAAGTAAGACCCTGAATGATGCGCAAATCAATTATACAACCACCGAGAAAGAACTTCTAGCGGTTGTATTTGCATTAGAAAAATTCAGGCCTTACTTAATTGGCTCACCTATAGCTGTGTATACTGACCATTCCGCTTTAAAACATCTTCTGGCGAAGAAAGATGCAAAAGGTCGACTAATACGTTGGATCCTTCTGTTACAAGAATTCGATCTTATTATCAAAGATAAGAAAGGATGTGAAAATGTAGTAGCTGACCATCTTTCACGCATCATTTCTTCCCCTGTGATCCTGCCGATCAATGATTCATTCCCTGATGAACAACTCTTGAGCATATCCGCTGAACCTTGGTTCAGGGATATTGTGAACTATCATGCCATGGGACTAATACCGAGCGATTGGTCAAAACAGGACAAATATCGTTTTCTATCCCAAGTAAAACACTTTTACTGGGACGAGCCCTATTTGTTTAAATATTGTCCTGATCAGATCATTCGCCGGTATGTCCCGAATGAAGAGTTCAAGAGTGTTCTTTCTTTTTGTCATGATCAGGCCTGTAGGGGTCACTTCGGTCCTAGAAAGACAGCGGAAAAGGTTTTGCAATGTGGATTTTATTGGCCGACCTTATTCAAGGACGCATTTGAGTATTGCAAAACCTGTACACAGTGTCAGTACTGTAGGGTTCCTAGGCACCCTAATGAGGTCTCACAAGGCATCGATCATGCCAATTTCAAATTTTACGGTGCCGGGAAACCCTAAACTACGGAACGTTGGCTAGAATTCTAGGCGAAAAACAATCTAGTTAACAACTTAACTAATGGGATATCGGAAATACAACCTTTGTAGATCCGGTGCTCCACCTCCATAGCTCCGCAACGAAGTCGTCTCCGCTGTCCCAAAGGAATCCGGGCTCTAGAGTCGGCTTCGTCGGAGAAAAAGCGAGCTAGGTCGTCGATGTCCATGCCGAAGATGATCTACGTCGAGGCATCGCTAAATCAAGCTCCACCTTCACCAAGCCCTAAAAACTTGTGAAGGAAACACACTCTACTACTTGGAAAGAGGTAGAGGATGAAGAAATAGGAAGTGGGTAGACTTTAGAATTGGATTTCTCACTCTTTATCATCAATCACCATTGATGACCTTGCTTTCTTCACTTGAAGAAAAATGAGGAAGAAGAAGATAATAGTTATGATAATTTGATTAAAAATGAAATGAATAATCAAACCTTATCATAACAAGACCATGGTTAATTGTAGAGAGTTAACTCAAGTTAGATGAATGGTTAGGGTTTGTATAAGAAGACAAAATGGTTGCTATGGTCAAAGTTCATGAAGCTTCAAAGAATACAAAAAAAATAGCAACCATTTTCTCATTTCCTTTTTCCTTTTTCCAAAAAGAAAAAGATTAATAAATGAATAAGGAAATCAAAACCCTAATTATCCACTTAAAACATGGTTTAATTCTTTACATTTAACCAAAATGCATGTATCATCAAACATGATACAATCTAGTGCACAAAATCATATCGCATATGTAATGCGCACATCCGAGTGAGAAAATCCATTATAAAGTGAACCGATACTAGTTAATGCAAAGTAATATATCAAATATATAATTATGCATTAAATCACTAAATCAACACTTGATTCAATGATCCGGTCATGTCGCACATAACCGACTGGTATCATCAGTAACAACTTATCGAATCAACACTTGTCCGATAACCCGGCTATATCGCATATAACCGATCAATGTCACATCGCGAGAATGAAATACGGTATCACATACACGCATCATTCTCGGTCCCGCACATATCTCATATGCGCTCCTATTTCATTTCGCTTGAGCCAGGAAACCTCTGTGTAGGACTCTAAAGACTCGTCAATACGCCGGCAGCAGATGATGATCATATCAAACACCCACAAGCCGCAAGCGGTCTGCTAAACGTAACGGCCACCCGGGTATTGAGCGATCAGAAGATCGACGAGCAAGCCCACTCACACTCCTGTGAATCCAACCAGTAACACTACCGTACAGTCCGGTCTGATCGTCTGATATGTCGCATATCTCGCCTAGGGGTGGTAAACGTCAGACCACAATAGCTCGATAAGTCATGTCGATATGAGGTCTATAACTATTCGAGAAACTACTGGTAACACTTACCAGTAAATCTCAGCAACCCTGGCCAGGGATTTCCTGTTATAGCCAATCGAACACAGCGCAACATCAACCCCCTATACCGGGAGAGACGAATCCCCTCCTATCGCTCATTGCCTCCATGTGACTCGGGACTGTACCCAAAAACCACCGTTTTGCACGCCCTCTTGGACATGGTAAGATGGAAATCAAAGCACAGTGGGAACCACACAAGACTCTATGACAATCTCGGGTCAACAGACTACTCTGTACCAGTGTCACCAGAGAACTGCCATCTGACGTGAGGTATAATACCATCTGGGAGTTCTCGGCGAGTCCGTCCAGTGTACCCAGTCTCTACTGAGCACCCGTATATCATCTCTGATGTCAAACACCGATGGATATGGGATCATCCATCGCCCATCTATATGGGTCGAGAAGGTATACGCTAGTCTACTCTGGTATATCGATGCCCCGTCTCGATACACCCACGACTAGGGACTTTGAAGGATGTACTTATGGACTACCATGTCCCCACTAGTATGATCCGCATCATAGTCCAGGTAGTCAAGTACAGATCCTAAGGGCTTTACCAACATGTAACAGAGAGACAATCAGTGTACACGTTAAGGTAAAGAGTAACCAGATAGCATACTATCATGTCGAGCGAGAAAGTCCTCCCTCTATATGTCCCAGCATCCACTACAATATACATCCTATGTACAGTAATGGCCTCTAGGGCATACATATAACTAACAATCTCCCACTTGCACTAGGGCCATCTGTAGCAGTGGTTGTAGTATCTCATACTCAACCATCCCATAAAAGTCTCTCTCTGGGAACAGGCCTTCGTGAGTGGATCCGCCGTGTTGTCCTCTGAGTCTACTCTCCTAACCTCGATCACCCAGGAGATCAACCATCTCTACGATCAAGTGATACTGCCTTAGAATATGTCTGGGTCACTGATGGGACAGGCGTTCCTCGGCATAAGCCACAACTCTATTGTCACACAATGGAAGGAACATAGTTCATCTCATGAACCAATATACACCCAAACAGCCTCTTTGGTAGCATCTTAAGTAGCGATGTATCGTGCCTTTATCGTCTAGTATGTCACGGTATCTAGCTTGGAATTCTTCCAACATACCGTCTCTTTACTGAGGGTAAAGACAATGCCTGCGACTGACATTCAGTCGTCATTATCACCCTGGAACCCTTCCAGTGATTCTCCCCAGGATCGATTGATACCATCTCACTACAACTAGAGAGTTCCTAACATCCAATTAGATCTATCTCATAGATCCAAATACCAGGATTTAGGAGGTATCACTTTGATCCTATATGGAGAATCTTTGTGATATGCGGAGATTGACCGAGCGTAGCATAGGAAACTCTTTCCTTATCAAGAGTATGTCATCCACGTACTCTACGAGGATCAGCACCATACTCCCTACTACCTTTTTGTTTATACAAGGTTCATCTACCATTTTGATGATGTCAAACTCTTTGACTAACTCAACAAAACAGACGTTCCAACTCCGCGATGCCTGCTTTATCTTATAAAACATCTTGCACACATTTCCGCTGCTCCCACTGTCTACGAAGCCCTCTGGCTGTGTTCCTATAGACGCACTCTTCTAAAACATCATTTAGAAAAGTTGTCATGACACCCAACCACCAGATATCGTAGTCATGGTATGTAGCCGTGGCAAGTAGTATCTGGATGGACTTAAGCATAGGTACTGGAAAAGGTTTCATCATTATCCATGCCTGGTCGATGACGAAAACATTATCAAGTCTAGCTTTGAAAGTCTCAACTTTTCCATGTACACCAAGTAATCTTCTCAAGATATACTTGCTCCTGATGGGGATTTAACCCTTCAGATCTAGCAACCAAAGTCCATACTTTGTTGGTGTATAAGGATTCCATCTCAGATCACTAAGCATCCAGCCATTCTTACAGAGTCCCACTCCTGATGGCCAGCTCGAAACTAGTTGGGTCATCATCTCATGATGCAATCCTCGCTCCCACTGTCATAGAGCAACCGAAGTATCTCTCAGGTGGGTGAGGAACCCTACTAGATCGGCAGAGAGGCTGAGGTTCGTTGGAATCTACTGAATCCTTTGGTTTTATCAAATCATCGGCTGCAAATTGTATAGCTGGAACCTTTCCAGTTGTACATTACAGACCTTGCCTTGAGCTTGTCCGGATTTTGCTTTTAGACATAGGCCGGACAACCCCAAATCTTAACGAGCATAAGACATGGGCTCTTCCCTTTCCATATCATATATGAAATGGTAGGCAACTGATTTGATTGGAACCCTATTCAATAGGTATGCAACTTCATAAGTGCATAACTCCCAAAAGGAAACAGGTAACTCAGTAGTACTCATCATAAAGCACACCATATCAAATAGGGTGTATCTGCTCCGCCCCGATATACCATCGTGCTATGGTGTATACAGAGGAGTAATGCTGAGAGAGAATCTCATTCTCCTTTAGAATAGTCCAGGATTTTCATGCTCAAGTATTCTCCTCCTTGATCACATCAAAGGACATAATACTTATACCCGTATTCTAGTTCTCTACTTCTCACTTATATTCTGTGACTATCTCAAAAGGTTCAGATTCATGTTTCAACAGGAACGTATGACTGAATCTTGAGAGATTATCAGAGAATGTAATGAAGTACAAAGAACCAGTCCTGGCATGTGTAGACAGGAGACCTTACATACATCATCATGTATCAGTCCCAAGAGTTCACTAACTCTTTCTCTGTTTCCAGTAAACGGAGCTATGGCCATCTTATCTTTGTGACATGACTGGCGAGTTTCACAAGATGTAAGTTCAAACTAATTTAAATATGCATTTTTATGTAACTCTAGCCAGTCGGGTCGCATTGATCTGACCTAGTCTACAATACCTCAAGAAGGATTCGTTCATTTCTGAACTCTTCCTCTTGTGTGTGTTCCATATACTAAGAACTGTAGTTTGATTTAGAACATCAATGCTTTTAGATAACGTGCCTGAACCGATCAACTTTTGATATAGGAAATGTTCAAAACATTATCCATCAATACAAAATTATATCCTTTCTTTTCTAACAAAGAGAGTGATATGATTTGGTATATTAGGTTCGGTATCTAATAACATTCGTTCAGAATCAATGTATTGGTAATACAGGGTGACAGTGACCAACAGACTTGGCTGCAACACTTGCCCCGTTTTCTGCCTCATGAAACTTATCACCCGTTCTCAGTTCTCTACCTTTCTGTAGCCCTATGTAACAGATTACATATCTGGGATCCTGATCTGGTATCACATACCCAGGACGTAAAGGATACTGAGAAACAGTTCTCTGTAATGAACACACCCAAAGATGATGCATCAGCATGCACTCTCTTCGTTTGGGCGGCACGGGAAATCTGGTATTCCCCAATTTCCTGCTCTGCCTTATAACAATTATAAGTTGGAGCGGGACCAACGTTCCCCAGCTCAGTATAACAAGCGAGTTCGGTCAATAATCCGTATTATTATCTTGATTAAGGCGTGATATGGTCGCTACCAGGAGAGAGAGAGAAGAAAACACTCAGCGTGCGCTCTTGCAAGAATAGATTGGTTATTATTTTATCTAATCAGGATGGCTCCCACTGTTTTTATCAAATCTTCCTTCAAACCCTAAAAGGAAAGACTAGCCGGGATTAATTACACACTACAAGTTCGCCAATCTTTCAGCCAGGCCAGTGTCGGTACTTTGAGGGAGGTCCCCCGTGCTTTCGCACGAACCTAATTAATTTAAACCTCGTTTTCCCAGAGGAGTAACCTCGTTAACACCTTTCTAGACACCTACTTGATTGGCTAATTGTAATGTGTAAAACTCTCCCAGGAGTAACTCTTACTCGCAGCGGGTATCGGGATCCAACTATCTCATAGAAGGTATGCAATCTCATTGCAAATTTCAACACTTGAAATTCCCGATAATATTTTGCCCCTAGCGTCCTATGACCTTGACGGAGGTCAACAAACCATAGGCTACTAGTCAAGTTCAACCCGTCATTTCTTGATCGAATTAAACCCACCCACACGACCCTTGACGGAGGTCAACAAGGCCGCACGACTACCCTAATCCAATCTGCATCATATGCATAAGCAGATAAATACTAGTTAGCTACCGCACACTACGCCTTGACGGAGGTCAACAAACGTAGCACGAATACTAAACAGGACTTATCTGAAATGACGGAGGGCTACGCCAGGTTTTTCTGAAAACCTATTGCGTAATGAACTTGATATCGTTGTAGGATCGAATGAATTTTGAAATGGAGTGTTTTTGAGGCTTTTCTAGTTTTGCTAAAGGAGTCACTCCCGGTGAAGGGATCGTCGGTCCTTTCCTCGTCGAATGAGGTGCGGGATATATCATATATATCACTGTGCAAAGCAAAAACTCTTAAAAGCAATCAAAAGACAAACCGAGGGCGTAGCATCGACCAGTTATTGCTAAAGGAGTCACTCCCGGTGAAGGGATCTCGGTCCTTTCCTTATCGAATAAGGTGCAGGATATATCACATATACCGCTGTGCAAAGCAAGAACTGTAGCTACCTGTTTTATTTTGAAATTCGATTCTACAACATCTTAGGTTTCTTTTATTTCATTAATCACATTAATGAAGTCCCATCATTTAAGTACCTAAACATCACAGATAAATACGATGTACACTTATTTCATCCGCATTCGCCTCGATGTCCCCTCGTGCACCGTTAGGTTAGGTAACTAACGGCAGAGCGGGGCAGGGCTAGCGCGGGTGTAAAACATAAGTAACATCTATATAATATATCATATATACTATATACTGTATCTATCAGAGAACATCACATGATCACATCACAGATATCGCAACAGAAGAATCATATGAAATATTGGATATACTAGGACGTCCGTGTTTTCAATACGAGCCAGTATAAAACACGGATTCCACGGTCGTGATGAATAGCCAAACCCACACCCCTAGACCCCTACGAGAGTGGCAAGCATCCCTACCAATTCTGGAGTTAGGAGACCCGGACCCGACTCCTCGAGTTGGTCTCCCACTGGACTCCAGAACCCGGTTACTTGTGCCCTCCTCCTTGGGTCTATCCTAGTGCGGAAAAGTAAATAATATACAAGAGGTGACTACTTCCGCAACCTGGAAGCGCCCCAATAAAAGAATATTACATACAGATTTTTACATGAATGAAAATGAAAAACACTCATCTCACATAAAAAATCCCGGCTATTCAAACACGACGATCCAATATAACATATCCAGCAACACATAACATCACATGTTATCAACGTAAGTAAATATGTCCATCCCAATTGTCGTTGACATATAGCAACGAAACCGGCGATATCACATATTACACTTACGGTCACAGAAAAGAAAGTGTAAAACTACAACAGTTGCAATCCGCAACCACCTCAGACATCGCATGCCTGACCAAATGAATTTCTTAGACATCGCATGCCTAACAATTATAAACCCCGCATTTTAGTCTCATTATCGAAAACACTTTTCAATATCAAGTCGGGCAATTCAACAAGATTCCCGAAAAACTGATCGAATGCTCGTCGCAAACTTTAGTAGGCGGTCGCACCCCTGATACCGTCGACGAAGTGCACCAAGGAGGAACACCGCTACCGCGAGCACCCGAACGGATGCTTTCGGCGACGGGGTTCTCCTACAGTCACTTGGTCGGGGTTATGGAGTGAGGCTGTCTATTAAGTTTACCCGGCGAGTATCCGCGTACACTACGTGATTGCGACGGACTTTTGATCACATCAAAATTTCGTGGCAACCGATCAAGTGAGACTAAAGTGCTATGTTTATAACATTCATTCAATTATCTCATAACTACTTGTGAATTCCAATTATTGTATCACATTCCGGATAAGCAGAAAATGTTAAACTTTCCGATCGAACAGTCAAACACCCAAGTTTTCCCAATATAGATCAACACATGAAACATAAGTCTAACAACATTCAGTTCGTGCCTCAGTACCAACGGTCCAGCCGTAGAAGGGTCAAGCCAACGCCTCACATGTGGCACGCCGTACTGCCCCAAACCCGAAGGTTCAAAGGGCAGTTCAAGACGGTCACATAATCGAGTTAAGGTTTGTTGTCTTCTAGAGGGTCCATCGCGTTACTTGCACTACTTAGAACGTCGTTAAACTACGGAAAAATCCAACACTTGGAAATTTCCCGACAGGGGAAAAATTGGGTATTTATATCCGGTCGAACTTTTTAACATATTCTAAAATTTATCCGGAAAGCAAAATAGACAAAATTTGATACCCCGATCGAAACACCGAATCCCCAAAACAACTCCAGAAAATTCAACTCTTGAATAAATATTAAAAATTTCCAGAAAATCCAGCATAATTTAATAGGAGTTACTATGCAAACAGTGTACGATGACGTCATCATTCCGCCGCGGAACCGCCGCAGAAGGCAAGCTTCTGCCGCGGTTCCACCTCGGTTTGTACTGTTCATCAGTAAATTTTTGCATCGTAATTCTTATTTTTCCCTGCTGAATTTTTTAGCAATTTTTAATTTGGAAAAATCCACGTTTTCAGAAAACGTCAAGAGAGCATTTTCCGGGTTGGTTTCGGGTTCGTTCGGGCTTCAAATTCCGTCTAGACTTCGCCTAAGGCTCTAGCTAGGCTCTGATACCACTGTAGGGTTTCTAGGCACCCTAATGAGGTCTCACAAGGCATCGATCATGCCAATTTCAAATTTTACGGTGCCGAAAAACCCTAAACTACGGAACGTTGGCTAGAATTCTAGGCGAAAAACAATCTAGTTAACAACTTAACTAATGGGATATCGGAAATACAACCTTTGTAGATCCGGTGCTCTACCTCCATAGCTCCGCAACGAAGTTGTCTCCGCTGTCCCAAAGGAATCCGGGCTCTAGAGTCGGCTTCGTCGGAGAAAAAGCGAGCTAGGTCGTCGATGTCCATGCCGAAGATGATCTACGTCGAGGCATCGCTAAATCAAGCTCCACCTTCACCAAGCCCTAAAAACTTGTGAAGGAAACACACTCTACTACTTGGCAAGAGGTAGAGGATGAAGAAATAGGAAGTGGGTAGACTTTAGAATTGGATTTCTCACTCTTTATCATCAATCACCATTGATGACCTTGCTTTCTTCACTTGAAGAAAAATGAGGAAGAAGAAGATAATAGTTATGATATGTTGATTAAAAATGAAATGAATAATCAAACCTTATCATAACAAGACCATGGTTAATTGTAGAGAGTTAACTCAAGTTAGATGAATGGTTAGGGTTTGTATAAGAAGACAAAATGGTTGCTATGGTCAAAGTTCATGAAGCTTCAAAGAATACAAACAAAATAGCAACCATTTTCTCATTTCCATTTTCCTTTTTCCAAAAAGAAAAAGATTAATAAATGAATAAGGAAATCAAAACCCTAATTATCCACTTAAAACATGGTTTAATTCTTTACATTTAACCAAAATGCATGTATCATCAAACATGATACAATCTAGTGCACAAAATCATATCGCATATGTAATGCGCACATCTGAGTGAGAAAATCCATTATAAAGTGAACCGATACTAGTTAATGCAAAGTAATATATCAAATATATAATTATGCATTAAATCACTAAATCAACACTTGATTCAATGATCCGGTCATGTCGCACATAACCGACTGGTATCATCAGTAACAACTTATCGAATCAACACTTGATCCGATAACTCGGCTATATCACATATAACCGATCAATGTCACATCGCGAGAATGAAATACGGTATCACATACACGCATCATTCTCGGTCCCGCACATATCTCATATGCGCTCCTATTTCGTTTCGCTTGAGCCAGGAAAACTCTGTGTAGGACTCTAAAGACTCGTCAATACGCCGGCAGCAGATGATGATCATATCAAACACCCACAAGCCGCAAGCGGTCTGCTAAACGTAACGGCCACCCGGGTATCGAGCGATCAGAAGATCGACGAGCAAGACCGCTCACACTCCTGTGAATCCAACCAGTAACACTACCGTACAGTCCGGTCTGATCGTCTGATATGTCGCATATCTCGCCTAGGGGTGGTAAACGTCAGACCCCAATAGCTCGATAAGTCGTCTCGATATGAAGTCTATAACTATTCGAGAAACTACTGGTAACACTTACCAGTAAATCTCAGCAACCCTGGCCAGGGATTTCCTGTTATATCCAATCGAACACAGCGCAACATCAACCCCCTATACCCGGAGAGACGAATCCCCTCCTATCGCTCATTGCCTCCATGTGACTCGGGACTGTACCCAAAAACCACCATTTTGCACGCCCTCTTGGACGTGGTAAGATGGAAATCAAAGCACAGTGGGAACTACACAAGACTCTATGACGATCTCGGGTCAACAGACTACTCTGTACCAGTGTCACCAGAGAACTGCCATCTGACGTTAGGTATAATACCATCTGGGAGTTCTCGGCGAGTCCGTCCAGTGTACCCAGTCTCTACTGAGCACCCGTATATCATCTCTGATGTCAAACACCGATGGATATGGGATCATCCATCACCCATCTATATGGGTCGAGAAGGTATACGGTAGTCTACTCTGGTATATCGATGCCCCGTCTCGATACACCCACGACTAGGGACTTTGAAGGATGTACTTATGGTCTACCATGTCCCCACTAGTATGATCCGCATCATAGTCCAGGTAGTCAAGTACAGATCCTAAGGGCTTTACCAACATGTAACAGAGAGACAATCAGTGTACACATTAAGGTAAAGAGTAACCAGATAGCATACTATCATGTCGAGCGAGAAAGTCCTCCCTATATATGTCCCAGCATCCACTACAATATACATCCTATGTACAGTAATGGCCTCTAGGGCATACATATAACTAACAAGTACACGGGTAGAATATCCCGGAGAAATGAAATGCCTCAGCAACCCATTCTGGTTGTTGAAATATTCGATGTTTGGGGCATTGATTTTATGGGTCCCTTTCCCAACTCCTTTGGGAATCTGTATATACTGCTGGCGGTTGATTATGTCTCAAAATGGATAGAAGCCATTCCATGTCGCACTAATGACAAGAAAGTTGTCATTAGGTTCTTAAAAGAGAATATCTTTTCGCGATTTGGACACCCACGCGCTATTATTAGCGATAATGGGACACATTTCTGCAACAGATCTTTTGAGACTCTGATGCTAAAATACGGAATCAACCACCGACTTTCTACACCCTATCATCCCCAAACAAGCGGGCAGGCTGAAATCTCAAATAGACAAATCAAACTTATCCTGGAGAAAACTGTTGCTAAGAATAGAAAAGACTGGTCGACCAAATTGACGGATGCTCTTTGGGCATTTAGAACTGCATATAAAACCGACCTAGGAATGTCTCCATATAGGATAGTGTTTGGAAAAGCATGTCATTTACCCGTCGAGATAGAATATAAAGCATTGTGGGCTATAAAAGAAATAAACTTTGATCTAAAAGAAGCCTGCAACTTTCGGAAGCTGCAACTAAATGAGCTAAGCGAACTCCGCGATGAAGCTTATGATAACGCTGTAATCACAAAGAATAGGAATAAGGTTTTTCACGATAAAAACATTTTGAGGAAAACATTTTCACCTGGTCAACAAGTCCTTCTTTCTGATTCACGATTACACCTTCATGCGGGTAAGCTCCGATCTCGTTGGAAGGGACCTTTTATGGTGCGGTCTGTATACCCGCACGGGGCAGTAGAAGTAGAAAATGTTAAAAACGGCACCTTTTTCAAAGTAAATGGACATAGACTAAAGCCGTATTTTTCCACTGACCCCACGGAGGAGCTCTTGTTCTTACAAGAGCCAGTTTATTTTGATTAAAATTCCGCCGTCTCACCTTCATATCCAGTATATCATTGCATCATCTTTTTGAATGAAGGTGAGTGAAAAGAGTAAGTTTGGGGGAAGTTCTTCACTTATATATTTTGCCCCCACTAATAATCCCCCCCCGGCTTACAGATTTTGTAGGTATAGCAACTGGCAACAGTGAGGACACTGTTGAAAATAAGTTTGGGGGAGGTTTGTGCTTATTTTTGCATCATTTGCATATCATCTGCATAAGCACAAAACATTTTTTTTAAATCTATAAAAATTGAAAAATTTTCAAAACCCATAAAAATTTAAAAAAAATTTCCAAGTATAAAAATAATTTTAATATTTACACTTTTTGTATATAAATAAGATAATGAAAGTTTAGATAGTGAACAATTACATCCATGAGATTAGAAAAATTTAAGAAAACTAAGAAAATTAGAAGTTTTCTTATATGAACTAGTAATAAGTAGTTATGAGCCGTTGTCCCAAGGGTTAGTAAGATGAAGGACGTCACTAATCTGAGGATAAAAATAAGTCTGAAAAATAGTTTCTATTCTGGAAGCCAAACATTTTGAACGTTGCTACCCTGCTATTCGCACTTACACACGTCTTAAAGCCTGGGATAGTAGAGGATACCTTGAAATGCTCTTGTCTTAAAGCCAATGTATGAAGGAAATAAAAAGAAAAAGTGAATAAAGAAAATATAAAGTTGTGAGAAAAATGGACACTGGTTTTGTTATCACCAAGGGCAATAAAAAATATATAGCGAGGGTGCTTCTTCACCTAGTGCCCTAAGGCCAACTGGTCTGGGAGTCACTGCTATGCCTGAGGTGGTGCAAGACGAGGAAAATACACCAAGTATGCAAGCACAGGAGTAATCGGTCGGTTAGTACCTCAAGAAGTATTAACGGTCGCATGAAAGTGTGTGAGCAATCTCATCTAAATATTCATTAATTAAAAAGTACTGAGGCTGACGGGCAAGAGTATGATAGCTTGAATTGAATTCTCCGGGTGTAGGGATGTCTTTACACACACGCAGGGTGATATGATCGATGTTTGGAAGAAAGATAGGAATGAAGAATAAGACGATGTTTTATTGAGGGAGGACGTGATTTCTGACATCTTTTCATGACCATTAAGATAGGGCTCATGACAACTGAAAGGCTAGCTTAGTTGGAAACCCTAATTTTCAAAGCTTTTCTTTTACAACTCTTTTCTTTAAATGTAATATTCATGATCTTTCTTTTATTATTGGATTTTGTGGGTGCAATCCGCTGAAAACCCTCAGGAGACAACACTCCTTCTACTATGGACACCTAGAGGTTTAAAGGCTTGTTGCACATGCTCAGTGCAATCGTGTTGCCTACGAAAGTGTGCTAGATAGTTTTTCTCTTTCTTTAATTTCTCCTTCTCTTTTTAATAAAACATTCGCTCGAGACAATCGAAATTAAGTTTGGGGGAATTTGATTAGTCGAAAATATTGCATATTTGAGCCGGCAATTTCCTCATCATTTGCATTCATATAGAAGTGTTCGGTATTCATATTTCACATATTAGCAAATCTATCACAAATTATCAGATTACATGTATTAGACCATAAAACCGGCATTTCTAAGGAAATTGACTGCATTGCATGGCATCGCAATATTTCTATATATCGCAACCCGTGTTTCGAAGTCTGTACAGGAAAACCAGAAGACTTGCTCAAATCAACACTGCTCAAAAGATACGCCAACTCACTAACTTTAGATCTGGTACCAATCCAAAAGGGCAAATACAATTCAGGATATCAGAAGAAGCCCAAAACTCCAGTACAAGTCCACACCAGAAGACCCAAAGCCCAAGCTCATCAAAGAGCCGCGGATCCGCGGCAATGGCTTGCTTGTGCCGCGGATCCGCGGTGGGTCCAATGAGTTACCTCCTCAAATTTTGTGCACAATGCTTCATTCAGGGCCCACTGTTCAGAAATGCACTCCAAATTCCAGAAAGCTCCAAAGACTTCTGCCAGATCAGCAAACACTTGGACCTCCACTAAGCTAGCCTATTATTCTAGAACCTTCTCCCTAAACCCTAGCTTAAACCCTAAGCTAAGCCTAACAAACTACTTCTAGAAGACTCAACAAACTTTTGGAGGGAACTACCATTTTTAAACCTAAACCTAGGGTTTGGGAAGTCTATATATAGAAGCCTAGACCTAGGGTGAGAGGAGAAGAGAGAGGAAGAGATCTTATCATCTTGGAAGATATAATTCATTTTGAGTCTCCATTTTAGTTTTTAGCCAATCTCTTTCTTCATCTTTTCTTCACACAAATCTAGTGAGAGGATTTGTGTGAAACCCTAACCCTAATTCTAATCAAAAGCCAAGATCCCGAGTGCCCATTAAGCAAGAAGCCCTACATCCTTTAGGAGCGGAGCCGATCTTCAACGGAGCAAGCGATCCGAGCCGATCCACGACTCACGGAGCCGAGCGACGCCCGATCAACAATTTAGATTCTTCCTCTTGTAGTTCTTGAAGCGAATGTAATCAAAATTGTTGAGATAAATAAAGGTGATATTCTTTTATCTTGTTTTCTTTAAATTCTGCATCATGATATCTTTACAATTCGTGAATATTTTCTGTGTGGTGATGTGTGAATAAAACTCCGCTCGTCGAGGAGTCGAGACGGTCAATAGAACGATGATGTAACATAGCTTTAATCGATTCTTGAATCCCACGAGTCTTGTAAAGCCTAGCAAGTTCAAGAACCGACGAACCAATTCGTTGCGATGCTTTCTTGATTGATATCGCTCGAGATTGGGAAGTTACGATCGTTTCTTGAATTTGGTAGAGGCTAGAAAAGGAATGATATCGACGAAAGAAAAAGGGTTAAAAGATGAAACCCTAGTTTCATCAAGAAAGCCCTAACTCTCATCGATGATCATCGATCTAGTATCAATCCTTCGAAGGACAAGAACACGAAATCTTGAGATTACATCACGTCTATAGATCCGATCGGTTCCTACGAGCCTCTTTTAGATTCTTGACTGTTGATTGGAAATATCATCGAAACCCCGATTCTTGATTGTTTATCATTTTCTTGATTCTTGAATAGAATAATGACACTTGAAAATCAAAATTCTTGAATCATGTTTTCGTTTATCTTCACTTAACTTTTCGATTCAAACAACTTACATATCAACACGAATCGTGCAATCCCTGTGGACGATCCGCACTCACTCACGAACTACAGCTGACACCGTAGTTTGATTGCGGTCAAAATATTTTTTTTGGTTGTGAAAGTTCTTTATAAATTTTCTCAATACTACACAACACGAAAAACGTAACAATCAAGACCCGGGACACCCAATTCTAAGATTGGCAGGTAGTTTACCACACTCGTAGGGGTCTAGAATTATTCACACTCGGCTATTCACACGACCGTGAAAGATTGTATTTAATAGGTGGCTCAATGAAATGCATATATTCCTAATTGATCTATTGCTTATCATGCCTGTGATGAATGGTTATATATATATATATATATATATAATAATAATAATAATAATAATAATAATAATAATAATAAATGTTGTATATATTTTGCATCCATGCTAGTCCAGCCCTCGCTCTGTCGTTAGTTAAGTAACCTAACGGTGCATGATGGGCCCCGTGGCGAATGCGGGTAGCATATACGTACATTCTATTTTCGTTCTTTTTCTGGTGTGATAAGATTAATTGATGGGACTGCATTAATCCCACTTAATACAAAGAAACAAACCTAAAATTTGACGTCGTTAGAACAATTATAAAACCACTCGGTTTTCTTCAAAAACAACTTTTAAAAGCGAAGCCTAAACCACTCCTTTTTAAAAGATATCCAGTTTCTTTGACTATATCAAGTTTATTACGTTCACGGTTTTTGCCAAAACCAGCCGCAGCCCTCTGTCATTTTAGATAGGTATCAATTAGTATTCATGTTATGTGTTTTGACCTTTGCCAAGGCATAATGTTTGGTAGCTAGCGGGTGCTTATCTGTAGCATAGATAGAAGCATTAATTTAGGACAGGCATAAAGCTGTTTTGATTTTCATCAAGGGCTTGTACTAATGGGTCTGGATTAATCTGGATAATGACGAGTTGAATTTGACTTGCGACTTATAATGTTTTGATCTTTGGCAAGGTTATAAGCGCTTGGGGCAAAAACCACATCAGGAGTTTCAAACATATAGGAAACTTGCTAGTGTTGCATATCTTCTGGAGCATGGTAGTTTTTGTAGGCTTCCTTCAAAAATATCGCACGATGATAGTTGGGTCACAATCATACTATGAGTATCAGCTACTCTTCGGGAGAATTTTCACTTTGCAATTAGCTAGTCAAGTAGGTGTCTAGAAAGATGTTAACGAGGCAATGCCTCTTGGAAAACGAGGTTATTTAATTGGGTCCATAGGAAAGCACAGGAGACCTCCCTCTGAAATACCAACACTGGTCTGGCTGAATGATAAGCGAATTTGTAGGGTGCGATTAATCCCGACTAATTCTTCTTTTAGAGTTTTAAGGAGAATTCGAGGAAACAGTGGAAACCATCTTGTTTAGATAAACTAATAACCAATCTAAACTTCCTAGAGCATATGCTGAGTGTTTCTTTTCTCTCTCTACTAATTGCAGCGACCATGACGGGACTTAAGTTTATACTGGATAAAATAAACCGACTAGACCGAATTATAAAAACTGGCTGAGGAACGTCCACATGACCCTTATTTATGATAAGGTTTCATATGTCCTAACGGCTAAAGCCCCCCTGTTCCAGGTCTAGAATCCTCAGTCACGGATATTGAGGTTCGTAAGACTTGGGATCTTGATTGTGCGAAATTGTAACATTTCAGAAAATAAAATATTATTTTTGGGAATTTAAATAATTAAAATAATAAATATTATGAATATTTTAAAGTATGGAGATTAGTTTTAATGAAATGGTATAATTATATACCGATAGTTTGGAAAATATTTGGAAAATTTATAAGAATTATTAATTTTGAAAGTGTTTAGTTGATTTGGACATTTTATAAATTATTGTATAATTATTTGTATACGAGTTTAATACTAAACTCGATTAGCATTTCACTAATTATGCATTAATCTAGTTTATGTGTTATGCATGCAACTTAACATGTTTCATAACACTTTTTATATTTTGTTTTGAACCATGGCTTCTTCTTTTAATTTAAAATGGTTTTGTTTTTATTTAAAAAGAGTTCATAAGAGAGGGTGGGGACCAACAGCCATGGTTAAGGTGAGAGAGAGAGGGGGGAGTTTCTAGGTCTTGAGCCATTCTTTTATTTCCCTCATATCCTCATTTGCCTTCTTCATTATTCCTCTTCTCCTTCATCTCCTTCATCCTCCATCACCTCCTCTACCATCCATGGACACCACCAAAATCCTCACAAGAACCTCACAATCCCTTCATAAAAATTGATCCCAATCTTACTACAAACCCCTTGGTGGAATCAAGATTGGACTTTGAGCACTTGGGATCATCTAGGGTTTTTCCCTTAGTTGCCAAATGAGCTAAATCCCATGTCTTTAGTTAAGTTTTTAGTGTTTCTAATGTTCTAGTGTAGTTATGAGTTAATTTGTGAGGGTTTGGTGATCTTTGAAAATTCTTAGTTGAGGGTTACGTGATTTCTTAATGTGTGAAGGTGAAATTGAGAATTAGATGGTGACCACAACCCATCTAGAGTTAGAATTCTGGAAAAAACCAGAGACTAAACCCCAAGACTTGAACTTTAGATATGCTGATATCGGGTTTTTGTGGGAATTGTGATGACTTATTAGGATCTGCTATGACCCGAAGACCCAGAAAAATATTTTCCAGATATAGTGAGATATGCAGACCACAAGGAAGCTATCTAGAAACCCAAGCCTAAGACTTCATATTTTGGCCGCCGTTTTATTCAATTTGGCCGCAATTTGCGGCCCAATTTTTGAGTTAGGCTCTGAAACTTGGTCTGTAGCTCACTTTTTAGATAACTAGACCTACCCTATATGCAAAAAGTCTAATTTTACATTATTAAAAATCTAGAGTCGTTTTACTTGATTTATGGCGATGTTTTGCGACTTTTGAAAGTTGATTTTTAGGTATTTTAGTTTTGACTCGGTTGTTTGACGTTTGTACATCAACGTCGGGAGTTGTTTGGTTGTTCTTACATGCGTGGACCATAGGTTCTAACCTATGTATATTTTGTTTGCCATATCGGTTTTCGGACTTGATTTTGAAGTCGATACGATATGCGTTGAATTGTAGGTACCTTCACATGGATTTTCGGGAAGACAAGGAGAGCGTGGCGTCATCGACTTTGGCAAGCAAGGATCAAGGTGAGTAGATGTATATCTACGGGGGAATTCGGGTGGATGGCGTATAGCACCCCCGCAATAGTAGAATAGGGTATTATTATATTAGTAAGTTTGGATGCAATATTTGGATACTTAGCAAATAGGGTATTTAGAAGACCTTAGGGTAGATTAGGTCGATCTAGGAAGACATGTCCATAGGATGATTACCTTGGTGGCAAATCGCAGGTTATATGTAGACACACACACACACACACACACGCACACGCACACTTGATTTTGTGTGTGTATGTGTGTGTATATGTGTGTGTGTGTGTGTGTGTGTGTGTGTGTGTACATATACACTGATGATGAGGACAGTATGTGATATATGAAGATGAGTCGATATGATTGGGCATGATGCCGTGAGATTTTGATATGTGATTGAGTCGTGATATGGTATATGATATGATATTATAATGGACCGTTGGGCGATATGTATTCTTACATACGATAATATGTGAGTTGATAATATTTGAATGTACGAAACTTTAGAACCGTACCCATGATCATGATATTGTACGAATGATGATATTATGTATGATTTTGAACCGCACCCTCAATTTTGAGGATGCCGTACGATGGATATTACCGTACGAGACATATAAGATGATTGACTCACTCTTGACTCGAGAATGCCGTACTATGTATTATACAGTACGTAACGCTATGAAGCTGGATCGCCGACTACTAGGTATATATACTCGGAATATATGTAGATTTTCTGTAACACCTTAGAATGCGATTAGTGTTAATTAAGCGATAATGCGGATTTTTAGTAAAAAGTTTACCAAAATAGTTTTCACATATTTTATAAAAATTAATTAATATTTTATTATTATTTATTTCGGGCTTGCACACACTTGTGCATGTTAACCTAGGGTTAACCATGCTTAAGTAGCCATGGCACCTTAACCCAATCCATTAAGTTTTATGTAATTATTTAAATTATTTAGTTTTAAAAATAAAGGTTTGAAATTTAGGTTCACTTGAGAAAGAAAGAGAGAGAGAGGGTTGACAATTTGAATAACGAGGCATGGGGCAAGCATGGCTTTCATTTAATGAAAAGAGAGAAGGGGCATGGCTACTCTCACCCCCCCCCCATTCTCTCATCCTCACCTCACACTCCTCATTTCTCTTCTCGTTCTCTCATTCTCATTATTTTCTTCATCCCATCATCCCCATCCCCTCGAACTGAAACCCTAACCCAAATCCTCACTAAACCAAACCAAATCACCACTAAACACCACTAAAACCCTTCACAAGCATAGCTAAAGCCACTAAGATGACTTATAGCATGGAAAGCTAAGATTTTTGAGCAAGTGTGGATAGGTAACGATCCCTAACTGTTAATTAGGTTGTTATTATGTTGTGTTGCTTAGTAGTTGTAGTTTAGAACACTTAAGAGATAGTTTTGAGCACATATCGTATTTTTTAGTGCTATTTTAGAGTCACTGTAACCTTCCATGACCACGAATTTTCACTATAATATCTAGTAATGTAGTAGTGTTGTACTAAAGGCACTGAGTGTTCACCTGAAGCCCGAACCCCACCTGACCTAGTTGGACCGGCGAGATATGGGAGAATTCCGGCGAGCTCGGATTTCCTGGGGACTGGGGAGTTGTGCTTTTTAGGATAGTTGTCTGTATGTTATACTTGGTGTTTGGTACTGCTAGATTTTTATATATTGACAGTATGCAAAATCTGGGACCACTTAGCTAATTTTAGTGTTTCGACGACGCGCGTTACGATTGATCCGACGTAATTTTAGTGCTTTGGGTAGCTTGCTGCCGTGGGTTTGTTTCGATGATGTCGCTACACACATTAGCCGCTAAGCGAACCCTTTTATAGCTTAAGAGAACCGATTCGTTAATTGGCGTTGTGTTCGTTTTTTGTTAGGTAGTTTGCTAAATCCACGCGTTATTGTGTTTTTTGTTAATAGGATCGCAGGCGGGGACTTTGGACGCTACGAAGAAAGGGAAGCAGGTGGTTGGAATTACCTAGCTCGAGATCATCAGTGAGTAGATTTAACATCTACGGGGAAATCGCCCGTATGGCATTAAGCGTCAGGGCTAGATATGATATTATAGCTGCATGTTTATATGCATATATATTGATTGTGCATGAGCATCATTGCATACCATTACTTGTTGTGCCTTGACTTAGTACCTAGTGGACACTGCACCATTACTGACGGTTCATGTTACACGTGCACTAAATTGTATGCCACACCCACACCGTCGATAATTGCCATGACACGCACAACCTATACACATATGCGGTTTTGTATTGTTATTGATATTGATACATTGATTCTTGTTCTATTACTCTTATGAAATACATCGTGCATACATAGTTACATATACACCCTTATATGATGTTGCATTTGATTTTGGAGAAATTGGAAACCACATGATATTTTTCATTTAAAAGAGCGGTTTTCCCTAATAAGCTCATATTACGGTTTTATATTGCATATATCATATTTCATGGATTTACGCATTGAGATACGGATTTCATGTGATTTATGGATTTGAGAACCGTGGTATTATTTCAAGAAAGTATGCATTGTTTTGAAAATCCGGTTTCTATTGATATGATATTTCAGTGCGTCCACCATGAGTTTTCTCGGTTCGACTTTTGTTAGAAACTTGATTCGAGGAGTTGGATGATCCGTTTGCGGGTTCATGGTGGACCCGGTATGGTACCCCGGGGCAAGAAAGGGATGTTGTGCAGTAGATGATGAGCCTGGGAAAGGGACTACTACCTACCGGTGATTGGCTGGACCTGGCGGTTATCCGGAGGATATCGACCGGAGTCGAAAGATGGATGGGGCCGATCCGGACTGACGGAGCCCGTAGGCTGATCCGGACTGACGGAGCCTGAGTTATGTGGATTTACATGTCGATATTGGACACGGGTTTTCATGATGTTTCGAGTGCCGATGTTGGGCACTCAGGTTCCATGAGATTTACAAATATGAGGGCCGATCAGAGTGACGGCGCCTGAGGTATTGGGATTTGGGGTGTCGTTGATGGACACCGGGTTTTTCCACAATGATGATTCATTGATGATGATATGTTTTATCCCATACTCAGTATTTATTAGATATGCATTGTTTCATGTAGTTGTAGTACCCTGATGGTGTACCTTGATCATGATTGTTGCATATCTATATTACCATATTTATGCTATTAGATTGCATGTTATAGATTATCGTTGTTCGTGCATACCTGCGATTATCTGTATGATGTTACTTGCTATTCATGAGTTGGCAACTCACCCCCGTTGTGCCACAGTGTTTTGCAGGCTTGACTCTCAGAGTAGTCGCTGCAGGGCTTCTTATTGTATCTTTTTCAGCGGATACCGCTACGGTTGGCTGTGAGCCGTTTTGCTGTAGGTGGGTTTGAGGATATCCGATTTTATATCTATTGTATATCTCATTGTATCTAGTACCCTCCATCTACCACTTTCATGTATTGACTTAGAGACGAGTTGTGATGACGATATTGTATATTTTATGACTCTGGGTATCGAGCTCGTGTGAGCTGGCTTTTATTATGTAGTTTTATCTCTTTATGATGTTTTCACTTATATTGTCTATTTCTTCGCTACGGCGTCGTATATATGCTCGTGGTGGTTGTTTCTGCCTTTGGGCGTGATTTGCTCCCGTTCGGGGATGCTTTATTTATATTCTATGTTTGTACCTGTTTCGGGCTAGTTTCTACAAAGGAGGTACTGCCGAAATTTTTAAGCAAATAAAATTAAGCTTTAAGATTTCTACTTAAGATTTCCAAATGTTTTTTTTACAATGTTTTTATCACTTACTTCTTTATATGGTTTAGATTTCTGGGTTTTCGGCTTACTTAAGTTGCGTTACGCCTGTTGACGTTACGTGGTTTAAGTGCCGGTCATGTGCCAAATTTTAGGTCGTGATATTTTCTTATCCTTTCGACTAGTTTCTTAGTTTAGTCTCTTAGTTGTTAAATGGATGCTAGATTAGGCTCGAGTCATACCTATTTTCAAAACTAACGAATCGTGAGTATTTTCAAATGACGACTCGAGAGATGCTACGGATTTTTCAAAGGACATATCTTTTCTCAAAAACACCGTAGCTCCAACTTTTCTAAAAACTACGATTCGTGCTATTTAAAAATACTAAAACTGTATGACTCGTATATAGATATGTATATTTTATAATGTTACATTTACTATTCACTTTTCTGTTATATTTATGTTATTCTCATTGCATTGCATATTTATTACATGTGTTTCTTTAGCTATTATGAATCCTGTCTGTAAGGACACCAGCACCATTACCGATGAAGCGTATGTTCCACGTACACTTGCTTGTCGGCTCACACACATCAGCATCGGTAATTTCCATGTCACGTATACTTTAGAAAACGTCACTTCATTGGTGTAACCTGCAAGCTGGTAGTTTCAACATATTATTAGTATGCTTGCTCTCATATGTTAATTTAGATATTGCATTCCTTACTTAGATACCCCATGCATTTTATATATTCATTCTGTTATGCAATATTGTAGGCTTTATGCCGATATTCACTACTTATTGACTCTTGATTTTGGGATTTTGGGTTTTACATGAGATTTCTGGATTTGGGGGAAAACCGCAAGAATTTTATAAACTCATTATCATTTTAAAAATGCAAGTTGCAGTTTTCTCGTGATATTTTGTATATGGCTTCCACCATGAGTTTTCCTGATTGAGTTGATTTTCGAGACCCGATTCGAGGAGTAGGATGAACCGTTTAGGGTACATGGTGGACCCGGTAAGGTATCCCGGGGCAAGAAGCTCGAGTTGTAGACGATGAGCCTGGCAGGGGCAGAATACCTACCGGTGATATTTGGCGCGGTGGATATCCAGAGGATACCGACCATAGTCGTGTGATTGGATGATATGGGCCGATCTGGACTGACGGAGCCCGGGATTTGAGCATTTTGTGTCGATATTTGACACGGATTTCTGTTGATTTCATTGATGATACTCCAGTTTTTATACTAAAATCTTACTGAGATAAGAACACATCTTTCTCATGCAGATATATTCTGATTTCATTCTTTATGCTTTCATACATCATATATATGACATGTTGCTACTCGAGGCACTGACACGAGTACTTGATATTACACTTATGCTTAGATTATTACCCTTGTCACTACTAGATGTTTCGGTGTTATATTTGAGTATGTTACTGTATGACCTAGGAGACCGTCATACATGCGATTTCTACTCGGTGATATATTCTACTCACGAGTTGGCAACCCACCCCCGTTGTGCCACAGTTTTCTTACATGTTCAGCCGTACAGGTTCCGTTGCGGCTTGCTGGCACATCATTTCTTTAGGGTGATTGGTTGGTAGGTGAGTTCACTTACATCATGACCACCGTTGCATATGTACTTTATATTTGTTGTATCTAATTAAAGCTCTATCAACCAGACTTGTATATTTTGTAGATTTAGATGACCACGGTTTATATATTCTTTCGGTCTTAGAGTCGTGCTCTTGTATTCTTTATTGTTAGGATTTTCTTAACGATGCTTAGTTTTCTCGCTTTCTTTCTGAGTTTTGATTCTCGCCCTTCGGCATTGTATATTTATATCATCTTACGTGGTTGTTTCCGCCAATTGGCGAAGAGCTTGCTCCCGCTTGGGAATGCCTTATATATTATTGCTTGTATTCGTTTTTGGGTTAAAAATTACAAAGGAGATGATGCCTGAATTTCAAACGACAAAAAGGGTTTTCAAGTTAGATACAAATATAGCATTTTCATATATTACTACTTATGTATATATAAGAATAAGTTTGATTTCAGTAAACCTTATTTCAAAACTGCACCTCCATTATTTTTCCCATAAAAAGGTTTAGATTTCTGGGCTTTTGGCTTACTTGAATTAGGTGGGGTCCTATAGACTTCACGTGATTCAAGTGCCAGTCACGTGCCTTTTCCGGGTCATGGCAGAAAGCCAAGTTTCTCATGCTGACCTCCATGGATAATGAACATCAGAGGTGGAATGAGAAAATGGACACTGCTTCCATCTTCCTCCATACCAAAGATTTATATGGAGAACAATCTCGTATCGCAAGATATGAGATCTTGAAAAATTGTTTCAAGCAAGATTGGTTGTCGGATTATCTATTGGGGACCATGTCCTAAAGATGATTAATCTTATTGAAGAACTCGCGGACCTACGAGCTAAGTTGGAGAATGAGTTGTATACTGACTTAATTCTGCAATCCCTTCTTTCCACCTATGCCCAATTCATATTGAACTTCAATATGCAAAAGATGGAAGTTACACTTCCTGAGCTCCTCAACACGTTCAGGGTTGTGGAGGGAAACTTGAAGAAAACCAAGAAAACACACGCTCTGTTTGTTGGGGAATTTTCTTCCTTTAAATCTAAGGCTAAGGTCAAGGGGAAGAAGAAGAAGGCCCCTACCAAACCGAGAGGATGTGCACAAAAGGTGCAGGTAAAGGGAAAGGGAAAGGAAAAAAATTAGGGGATCAGCCACAAAGGAGGAATGTTTCTACTGTCACAAGAAGGGACATTGGAATAAGAATTGTCGGGCTTTAAAAGCCAAGATTCAGGATACGAAGCAAGTTGTAGCTTCGGTTTTAGGTCTGTTCGTGATTGAAAACTGTTTCTCTATTAACTCTACTTCCTAGGTATTAGATATCGGATCAGGATCTCAAATCTGTAATTCTTTGCAGGCGCTGAGAATCCGTAAAGTTTTAAGTAAAGGTGATATGACCCTTAGGGTTGGCAACAGATCAAGTGTGAAAGCTATTGCAGTAGAAGAATATCATCTTGGATTAGCGAGTGGACATATTTTGTTGTTGCATAACTGCTTTTGTGTACCCAGTATGATGTGTAATATTATATTTGTATCTTTGTTATCTAATGAAGGATATAATTTTGCACTTAAAAGCAATGTCATAAACATTCACTTGAATCAGGAAATGATTAAGTCGGAAACACTAAATAAGGGAATATACGTACTCAATCAACATCAAGTTTTCAACGTCCAAAACTCATTAAAAAGAAAGACTCTAGAATTAAATCAAGTTTTCTTATGGTATTGTAGACTTGGTCATATCAATGAAACACGATTGACTAAGTTACATAAACATGGATATTTAGATCCGTTTAAATATCAATCATATTGTTGGGTTACGGCAGCGCCCGGCCATCAAACCGTGGCCAAATGCGGAACAAAATTTTTCTAAACTGGCGCTACCATGACCCGATGCCCGGAACTACCCTAAACCCTATACTAGCAAGCAATATAAAAAGTTAGGAATGGTTATACCGAGTTGATCCGTGTCTTTCGGTCTTCAACCTTCATTCCTAGCTCCTGGTGGCTTCCTTGATCAAGCTAGGTCACCGGTCCCACTCCATCGAAGATGATCAACCCGAACGTTTGTGCAACGAGCTTCAACCTCATAACCGAGGTAACTAAGGTATCAAGTTAGCTAAACATGATAGCCTAGGAGATGTAGAATCTAATGATGGATTAAGTTTTCTCTAACCACCCAATGTTTCTTAACACATGAGACATTATGGGTGGAGGAAGAAGATGAAGCATGAAGATGAGAGTGTAGCAACTCAAGAAAGGAAAATGGCTAAGTGTTGTGAGCATGAGTGAGTGTGGCATCAAGTGAAGAAAAGCAAGCATGCTAGCAAGTAAAGAAAAATCCCCTTCCACAAAATATCTCACAACACCAATAATATCAAGCATGGTTCAATAGTGCTACCATGAGTCGCCACTTGAGCCATGCCACTAATAAATGCCAAGTCCACCCCATCCTCCACCTCATTAAACCATTTATCCAAATGGTTAAAGCAATAATGAGGTGGCATGTTCTAGAAACATCTTGTAATGAAATTATAAGAATACCCATCATCCGTATATACATACCCGTATCCGTATCCCGAAAAATACGAATACAAAGAGACGTAAATAATCCATCAATATAATACTAGAATCCGGCTTAAACCAAAGCCACTAGCATTATCCGTCCGAATCATGATACGTGCACAAGTGCACGTAAACGATTGAACCCTGCCGTAAAACCATATGGCCTCTAGATCGTTTCTCCCGAAGCAGGGAAACCCTCTGTATGGGACTCTAAAGACTCATTAATACGCTGGCGGTGGGTTTAACCATAAGCACGTCAGCGACACTAGCTGTATGTAACGGCTATCCAGGTATTGAGCGAAAGGGAGGCCGACGAGCAAACTCATCCTGAACCCCTACTGAGCCTGACAGTGACAATATTCGTACAGTCCGATCTGTTCGTCTAAGAGTATTGCATATCGAGTTTAGGGGGTGGATAAAGTCAGACCACTAATAACGCGACATTTAGTGTCGGTATGAAGCCCATCACCACCTGAGAAACTACCGATCCTAGATCAGTAATTCTCGACTACCTTGGCCAAGGATTTCTGGTGATGGCCACCCGTGCACTCCGCGGCATCAACCCCAATACCGGAAGAGATGAATCCCCGACGATCCGCTCACTGCCTCCATGTGGCTCGAGACTGTACCCAACTAAAACCTGTTTGCACGACTCGTTTGAGCCGTGGTAGGGTAGTAATCAAAGAACGGTGGGAACTCACATGAGACAAATGACGATCTCAGGTCGACAGACTAACCTGTACACATGTCACCTGGGAACTGCTATCTGACAATAGGTATAATACCAACTAGCAGGTTCCCGGCGATTCCGTCCAGTGTACTCATAACCCAATGAACACTTGTACACTATCTTAGGTGAACAAACTAACATCAATAGCTTGTGAGACCAGGCCACCGCCCCTCGTCGGGGTCCCGATCAGTATACACCAGTCTACACTGGAGTATCAATGCCCAGTCTCGAAACTACTACGACTAGGGACATTTAAGGATTTGCTTATAGACCCCTGGCTCCCACATATATGATTGCCATCATAATGCTGGTAGTCAAGCAAGAATCCTATGGGCTCTATCAACATGCAATAATGATGATAAAGACAAACCAGATAGCATACTATCATCTCGAGTAAGACTGTTCTACCGGCATAGGTCCTCCCTCAATCATCATAATCACCTGCTTACGACTACGATAATTGCCTTGAGGGCGCTATAGCCAACAATCTCCTACTTACACTTAAGGCCAATTATTGCGGTGTCGCATACTCACAGCTCGTGTAATACTGAACACCCAACTTCTCTACTAACCAGTTTCGCAAAGCTGGTTTGTGAAACTATTGTGTTCGAGAAATATCCTCAGTGAGTAGATCCGCTCCAGTGTTTTTATCTTTATCTCTCTATATCTCAACTTCGCGGAGAATAACCATCTCCCGAAATGAGCAATACCTTGTCTTAGAATTTGTCTGGATATCTGATGGGACCCAGTTCACAAATGAACTCCAAATCCAGCAAACTTCTTAGACTGTATCATCTACTGAATTTAATCAGTATCCTAAGCCATGCCTTCCTCAGTATCCGCTTGGACCACCTGTCCAACATACTGTCCCTCAGAAGAAGGAAAAACTATAACTCAGACAGCCACTCTGTCATCCAGGTCACCTTAGAAGCATGAAATGATAACCATCTCCTGAAGGAGGCTGCCGTTACCATATCCCTAGAACATCCACTTATGTTCATAACTGCTTCCTAATGTTTCTCCAGGATTGGATTAATATATGCTTATTGCAGCTAGTGCAAAGGCAATATCTGGTGTGGTACTTGACATCACAGGATTGACTCAATTGCCTAAGCAAGTGATATGCCAATCATGCAAATCCCTCCCCCTTTTAGTCTGTAAGACATCCTTTAGAGAGGGTGACTCCATCACCTGCAGGTACACCACCATGCCATGAGTCGTCCATTCTAAAACACTTTAGAATAGTGTCAAGTACCCGAATTGGGACACTTCCCAAATCTAGATCTAAAACCACAGATCTAGTAACCAGAAACCCTGATATTATATCCATATCCTATATGGAGAAACAACTTTTTGACAACCACTGTATAACCGATAGTAGTATAGGAATTTCACTTCCTATAAAGTGCATGTCATCAAAATACTAGGACATCACACCTTACTACCTTCTTACCAGATCCATCTCCTATTCTAATGAGGTCAAAGCCTATGACTGTCATATCAAAAATAGATGATCTATCTCCGCTATATCTGCTTTAGTCTATAAATAGACACAAGCTACTTGTCCTCTATGCTTCCGCTGCTCCCACTGACTACAACAACCCTTCTGGCGGAGTCATATACACGTGCACTTCTAAAACTAGTTTAGAACGACGCTATACTCATCCTCCTACGGAGTATTATAGTCTAGAACAACAACAATGGTAAGTCTGGGTAAACAAGAACATCCTTGTCGCTGTCTCTGAGAAGACCGAATTACTTCTCGGGTGCCTGAGGTTACCCACCAAATCTACGGAGTGGCTAATGGAATGTCAAACCTAATTGAATTCTTAGATTCTATTAAATTTTCAGTAATCGTTTGTGGTTCTGGAATCACTTCCAGTTCTACCATACTCCCACTTCTGTTTTCTGAAAAATCCATTTTACTAAAACTGTGGCGAGTCAAGAACAATATCACTATTGATCTTCCTAATGGTAGAAAGTTAACCCTCGTCAAAACCCGGGATAACCCACAAACTGCCATTACTGAAACGTGTCTCGAGTTTATCCAGATTCTGGTTTTAAGCATCAGACGAACAACTCCCTATACCTTAACATCGTTAAGATATAAATTGATTCTATATATATCCAATATAGAAACAAAAGCATTAATTTAATTGGAACCAGATTCAAAATCATGCAGCTGTCTTCAGTGCATATGAACCAAATGGAATGAGGCATATCAGCATTACTCATCAAGGAGTGCATTCATATATGAGTAATCTGAAAGAGAAGTAGGTTCTCAAAAACCATTACTATCAACGGAATACCAAATACAAGTATCTACATCTTCGACTACCTCGAAAAATCTTGATACTTCAAACAAATGGCTCTCTGCTTTATTCTTATACCTATAACTTCTCAATATCTAGACCTTGCATTTCAATGAAATACTTGTCTAGAACCGAAAAAGTTATGAGTAAACAGAATATAGTACGAGTACCAATCTCTTTGTCCTAATGGACACCGGACAACATACAATACTTTTTATAAGTTCACTGAGTTTAATAACTCAAACCCTGTGCGTCGTAGGTTGAAAACTGTACTATGGTTAAGAAGAATTACACCGCTGTTGAATGCACCTTACCTAATCACCAACTGATATAGGTAAATGTCATAGACATAATTTCAAAAAGTTATATCTCAGTTTATAAAATAAACATACAGATACATCGGTTTGAAATTGGTGCATAATAAAGGATATTCAAAACTAAATATTTACCATCCGGCAAAAAACAGATGATTTCCTCAAATATCACCAATTACAACGAATTCCGATATGATGAGGATCTAATCACCTAATTCCTAATATCTTACTCCCACTCACCATCTGTAACACCATACAAATGTGAGAAACTGATGTGGTAAATACATACCCTGGAGTTAGATTCCAATTGGGAAAACAGATTTCAATTAATATCGCACAATCAGACTGAAACATGAAAATGTTTCGAAGGGGTTAACCTGGTATTCCTAGTAACGCCTCTTCCACTATCCTGATTCATGACAGTAACCATATACTTACCTTCCCTCACTTCAATCCCTTTATTATTTCTTTACTTATTACCTTCTGTACACCTTCTTTAGGCTAATTGGTTTTCTTCCTTCCCTACCCTTTGGCACCAACCTAAGATTTGGAAGAAGACTATCCAATAAGCGTAACAGGTGTACATTCCTCATGCCAGGAGCCCTCGCAACCTGAGAGAAGGTAATGGGAAAAGACATCTGAATAATTCTATTCTATTTCTCCTGAACCGAAAACCATCCTCGAATCTGGAACGAATTCCTTCAAGTTCGTATGTAACTATACGATGGCATGTCCAAGCATTATGAACGTTCGTAGTGATACGAAGTGTTCTGGAGAAATCCAAAATGGATGTGGAAGTGGCAGAGGTATACACGGTTTTGTCGTGAATGATAGTAGTCGCACTTTTCTTTGTCGTTATTCCAATCCCTTTATATGTCTTTACTTATTACCTTCTGTACACCACCTTTAGGCTAATTGGTTTTCTTCCTTCCCCATCTTTCGGCACCTGCCTATGGTCTGGAGGAAGACTGTCCATTAAGCTCAATAGGTGTACCCTCTCCTAATCCTAGAAGCTCTCACAACCTGAGAGAAGGTAAAGAGAAAAGACAACCGAATAATCCTATTCAATTTCTCCAGAACCAGAATCCATTCTCAAATCTGGAACAAGTTCCTTCGAGTTCGTATGTAACTATACGATGGATTTATCCAATAGGAGTGGATGTTCGTAGTGATACGGGGTGTTCTGGAGAAATGCAAAGGTGATATAGAAGTGGCAATGATATATGCGACACCGTGACATTCCAAAAATCCAAAATGTTTAAGAAGGTTCGGTTAACTTGGTTCATGAGTTTTTGTCAAAGGTGGGCCATGGTCGCTGCCAAAGAGAGAGAAAGAGAAAAGAAACACTCTCAGCGTGCACTCTAACCTAGATCAGAATGGTTAATCACTTTATCTAATCAGGATGTCTCACACCGTTTTCTCGAATTCTCCTCCAAACCAAAAGGAGAATTAGTCGTGATCATCTAAAATCACCCGATGAGTAATCCTACTCATCAGTGGGAATCGGGATCCAACTATCATCGCATGATAACTTGATCGAATCCACTCAAGTTACCACACTCCAGAAGGTATGCGCAAACCTGGCAAGTTTCCTGTATGTTTGAAACTCCCGATGTGATTTTTGCCCCAAGCGGCTTATAACTTTGACAAAGGTCAACATATCATAAGTCGCAAGTCAAGTTCAACCTGTCATTGTTCTGGATTAACTTAGACCCACCCGCATGAGCTCTTGACAGAGGTCAACATGACCGTGCGACTGTCCTAAATAATCGTATATCTATGCAACAAACAAGCATTACCCAGCTACCAAGCACTGTGCCTTGACAGAGGTCAACATACACAGCATGAATACTAAGTAATACCTGTAAGAAATGACGGAGGGCTACGACTGGTTTTTGGCGAAAAACTATTAACGTAATGAGCTTGATATCGTTGAAGGAACTCGAGTGGTTTTACAAATATATAGTGGCGAAAACTTTTGCTAAAGAGGTCATTCCCGGTGAAGGGATCTCGGCTCTTTTCTCATCGAATGAGGTGCAGGATATTCTAAACTGAATACCATGATGCAAAGCAAAAGAATCGACTATAGTAAAGTTATTACGTTGACGCCAACTTTTACTCAAGGGGTCACTCCCGATAAAGGGATCTCGGCCCTTGCCTCGTCAAATGAGGTGCTGGATATTCATAACCGAATAGCACTGTGCAAAGCAAAAGAGAACGTCTGTAATGTCAGTTTTTTAAAAAATATGGTTCCAACAACATCATATATGGGCTTGTTTTATCCTTGCATTGATCAAAATCAACGCAGTCCCATCAATTAATCACACCAGAAAAGAACGAAAATATGATATATGTATATGCCATCCGCATTCGCCACTGGGTCCCGTCATCACCCGTTAGGTAACTTAACTAACGACAGAGCGGGGACTAGACTACCGCAGGTGCAAAACATATACAACATCTACTAGTATATATATAAATATATATAACAATCATACCAGGCATGATATAAAGCAACATAACAGAATCTCAGCCAACAACACAGAGTGGTGGATAATCCTGGAGCCCCGGGTTTCACTTGAGCCGCAAATGAGACCCAGCGTTCCCTTATCGTATGGATAGCCTGTGCAATGAAAACCTAGACTCCTAAGAGTGTGGCAAAATACCCGCCAATCCCAGAAGCGAGGCAACGCCAATCATCAACATGAATGGGCCACCCAGCACTTCACAGATTCTGGTAACTTGGGCACCCTTCCGTGGGTCAACCTATACCCCCTACGAATGCGGCGAATAGCCCGCCAATTCTAGAGTAAGGTCCCCTCCGTCTCAACGCCATGAGATGTGGACCCATTTCCCTTTAGAACCCGGTTATTCGTGCACTCCACCGCGGGGTAATCCCAGTACAGAAAAGAAAATAATATGTACAAGCGTGACACCGACCTCAACCCGGTCGTGCCCCAAACAAATAATATACAAACTGGCAGTGATGGCAGTCCACATGTCAGATGCTCGCCCCGCAATATAAAATGTACAAATGAAACTAAACTATACTACCATTGCACCAATGCTGTCCACCATGACGATCCAACCACAATCACATCACAACACAGAACATCAACATGAATGTCACGTTCGCAAAACCTTCTAAAAGAACATATAGCAATTAGATTAGTTGTACCGCTCGAATGAAATTCACGGTCGTAAATAGTAATGCATGTACTGATAAACATTTAAACGGGGTTAAATTATCAACTTCGAAACACCCCGAATTTCCCCTGATCAATAGATGACATAATATCCAAAATGGGCAAAACAAACAATACCAATGAACTAATATTCCAGAGACTAGACTACACCTAAAATTCCAAACCCAAATCTCACTATCAGACCGGCCAGGCCAGAATTTTTTCACATGTGGCCGGGTCAAAACAGTTGGATTCGGTTTGTATTTGGGGAGTGTTCTAGTGGTCATCAAAATAGCCTTCTGCAATTGCTAAATTTTTTTTTTTTTGAAGACTTTAAAAATTGATAGAAACTGGAATATGCAGTGCACTGTTTCGGGGTTGTTTCGGTTTCGATACTTTAACATCGTCTAAACTAGATAGCTGAGGGTTTAAGGGTTGGCTCTGATACCATGTTGGGTTACAGCAGCGCCCCGGCCATCAAACCGTGGCCAAATGCGGAACAAAAATTTTAAACTGGCGCTACCATGACCTGATGCCCGGATCTACCCTAAACCCTATACTAGCAAGCAATATAAAGAGTTAGGAATGGTTATACCGAGTTGATCCGTGTCCTTCGGTCTTCAACCTTCATCCCAAGCTCCTGGTGGCTTCCTTGATCAAGCTTGGTCGCCGGTCTCCCTCCATCGAAGATGATCCACCCGAAGGTTTGTGCAACGAGCTTCAACGTCATAACCGAGGTAACTAAGGTATCAAGTTAGCTAAACATGATAGCCTAGGAGATGTAGAATCTAATGATGGATTAAGTTTTCTCTAATCACCCAATGTTTCTCAACACATGAGACATTATGGGTTGTAACACTTTGAAAATCGTTTAGGTAGTTTTTCGATAATCGGTAAAATAATCAGAATTTTCCGTAAAATGTAAAAATAATTATTTTTCAGTAAAGGCCTAATTATACAAAATTTAGATATGAAATTGCTAGGAATTGGTTAATTAATTGTCACTTAAAAAAATTTAGTCATTTAAATTTTTTCCTTAATTAATTATTTTTAATATTATTTTAAGCTTTTAAATATACATTAAATTAGTGATAAATATAAATTTTAATGGGTAAAATACATACTTAGGAACCATTATAAACTAAAACCTGGTGTTGAAAAAAAAATTATCAACACTTTCCAAGACTTGTTGTTTCTATGGTTTAAAATGAAAATAAAATGAAATTTTAAAAAGGAAATGATATGATAGACATTAAACGAACTTGAGAGATACTTTTCCATGGAAAATTCCACACACTTCTCTCACAACTCCCCCCCCCCCCTCTACCTCTGGCCGAGAACTGCAGCAGGATCCCCCATTCTCCCCATCTTTTTTTTGGATCAAAATTCATCAAAAATCCATTAAAAATCCACAAAAATCCATAAATTCTTCACAAAACTCAAAACAAATCCCTATTCTATCTCTTCTCAAACCCAAATTAGTTTAAGACATGGAGAAAGGAGGCATCTTTGGAGGCTAGTGCAAGCTGGGGTTCAAACTTGAGAGGTATAATTTTAATCTAATTGTTAATTTGTAGTTTAAATATGCTAATTTAGAAATTTAAAGTGTGAAATTTGGTTATAATTGCTTGTTTAGGAAATTCAAGAAAAAGGGTTTGATTTAAAATTAGGGTTTGAAGCATTGCAAGTGGGTTAAATTTACTGTTGTGGCCATCTAGTGGTTTGAATTGGATGATTGTGCTAGATTGTTGTCATTTTATCGCAAATCCGCAATGTTTGCGCCAAATTGCAAATGTTAGTGCTTACTAGGTTTTCGATATAATTAAGTGGTGAATTAATTGCGATATCTTGACGATACTATTAGCATCTCCTACGATATTTAGGGTATGCAAATGCGAAATTTGGTTTAATCGGGTTTTAGTTTTGACGATTGCTCCGAAGCGACGATTCTAGTTAAGGTTAGTGATTGTCGTGTGTGTTCCACGCACCTGGTGCACGTTGTGCCTAACTTGTGGATGTTGATCTTTTCATATTGTGACTTGCATCGTTTTATGATGTGTAATCTTATGTTGTGTGTTATGCAATTTTAGGATCGGTTGCGAAAATATCGGACGCGGCGCGCAAAGGAAAAGCGGTGGTTGGATCAGATTAGCAAGGTGTCCGGGTGAGTAGATGTATACATCTATGGGGAAATCGTCTGGATGGCGCGAGGTGCCCCATAGTTCAAATCACTTTATTACTTTCAAACTATATGCATAGTTAGTTAGTTAACCATCTCATTCATATGCATATCTTTCTAGTTATTCGTCTGTTGGCATTGCATAGGTATCTATATACCTATGTATGATATCACCTCTTAGGACACTTACACCATTACCATTGGCTCATGTTGCACGCGCACTATTCATGTGAACACACATGCATTTGGTAATTGCCATGCCACGAGCACTGTAGAACCTGCTTAGTTCGGTATCAAACACTTGCATCATACATGATACATTGAATTGCATAGCATGTATATACCTCACTTCATCATCATGCTTATATAGATTCCTAGCCATAAATCACATTGCATACCTTTGATATTATAAGCATTTATCATATACAACATGTTGGGTATTATGATTTTCTTGAGGATTTCAGTATTGATGAGATTTCTGGATTTTTGGGAAAACCGCAAGAATTTAACAAACGCTTATTATCATCATTTTTAATATAAAGTTGCGGTTTTCTCGTGATATATGTGTCGTCCACCATGAGTTTTCATGTTTTCTGTTGGATTTCGAGACCCGATTCGAGGAGTGGATGAACCGTCTCGGGTATATGGTGGGCCACGTATGGTACCCCGGGGCAAGAAGATCGAGTTGTAGACGATGAGCCTGGCAGAGGAAGACTACCTACCGGTGATGTCTGGCGCGGCGGATATCCGGAGGATACCGACCGTTGTCGTGAGATTTGATGATATGGGCCGATCCGGACTGACGGAGCCCTAGGTATTGAGATATTGACATAGTGAGACATTGAGACAGATATATCAATATTTTGTGTCGATACTTGACACTGTTTTCGGATGATTTCATTGATGATTCCTTAGCTATTGTACAGATATTGATTTAAGTTAAGAATACAGATATCATCGTACTAAACACTTAAAGATTTCGTATTGATTTTGCATCCATGTGCATACATATTAGTAGCATCGCATCATACTTAGATATGCAGGTTGTGACCCATTGCGTGCATTCTTATGATAGCCTTATTAGATGTTACTTGCTACTCACGAGCTGGCAACTCACCCCCGTTGTGCCACAGTGTCTTGCAGGTCAGACCCGTCAGCCTTGCAGCGGCGGGTGTATCTTTTCATTGGCTTCTTTTGTTCGGACTCCCGACATTGCTCGTAGGTGGGTTGCGAGGACACTTTTGTCTCTTTTTGTGCTATCATTGTATCTAGTATTCTCCATCTACCACTTCTTATTTTGTATATGCGACCTAGTAATGAGACTGAGAGATTTGTGTATATGTGGTTCTTCTAGGGTCGAACTCACTTGAGCCGACATTGTGTTTTTTCTTTTTCTTTTTGCGTTTCTTTATGTTTATTTCCATGATATTACACATATATTGCGTGTGGTTGTGATCCGCCTTGGGTGAAGAGCTAGCTCCCGCTTAGGGGATGCCATTATATCATTACAGGTTTATATATCTTGGTTTATATATCTTGTTGTACCCATTTTGGGGGCTAGTATTTACAAAGGAGACTCTGCCGAAATTTTCGGAAAATTTTGATGTTTTTAAAATAGGGATTAATACAACTTAAATGGTTTAATATCGTTTTCATAAAAGGTTTTCCTTCACTCTTGTTGATTTTGGTTTAGATTTTCTGGGCTTTCGCTGACTTAGGTTACGTTACGTCTTTAAACGTCTCGTAATCTAAGTGTCAGTCACGTTCCGTACCTTCGGGCCGTGACATGGGTGGAGGAAGAAGATGAAGCATGAGGATGAGAGTGTAGCAACTCAAGAAAGGAAAATGGCTAAGTGTTGTGAGCATGAGTGAGTATGGCATCAAGTGAAGAAAAGCAAGCATGCTAGCAACTAAAGAAAAATCCCCTTCCATAAAATATCTTACAACACCAATAATATCAAGCATGGTTCAATAGTGCTACCATGAGTCACCACTTGAGCTATGATATCAATAAATGCCAAGTCCACCTCATCCTCCACCTCATTAAACCATTTATCCAAATGGTTAAAGCAATAATGAGGTGGCATCTTCTAGAAGCTTATTGTAATGAAATTACAAGAATTACCCTCATCCGTATATACATACCCGTATCCGTATTCCGAAACATACGAATACAAAGAGATGAAAATAATCCATCAATATAATACTAGAATCCGGCTTAAACCAAAGCCACTAGCATTATCCGTCCAAATCATGATACGTGTTGGGTTTACCTAGCACCACACAAAGGTTTGTCTTGCATAAAACATACTGCAATTAAAATTTTAGGGTGCTAAGAAAACTAACGTAGGATCAAACTAGAAATTTAGAGTAACAAAACATAGTATCACATACAAAAAGAGAGTCTAACACTAAGTGGGGAGAAATACAACCTTTGTAGACCTCCCCTTTGTGACTCCTTGGATCAACTCGGTGTTTGGACGGGTCCGCTTGAGTCCTTCGTTGTCCACGATGATCCACCACGGAGTACCTTAGCTCAAGCTCCTTGCTTCACTAGAACAAAGTAGGAGTGATGCAAAGAACCTAAACTAGTGGGCTAAACTAGTGTAGATTGGTGATGTGGGTTTGGATATCACTCAACAACCTTTTCTTTTTAAGTTCTTCCCTCACTTTTGAAACCCTAGAGAGCTTGAAGGAGAGAAGAAGGAGATGAGAGGCTAAACATGACTCAAGTAAAGATAATGTGAGACATAATCCCAAGAGAGAATAATAATCCTCATGCTTAACTATGGTTACAAAATATCTAGATATTTTGTGACTTGAGGTTAAGCAAAACCATGGGCTACAAAAACCATGGTCAACAAAACCATAGTATTGATTTTGGTCAACACAAGAGAAAAAAGTTGACTAGTCAACCATGATTTTGTTGCCAGTTTGCTTTTCTCAAATAAACAAAATATGTAAATATGTTACTATGTGAGTCTTGTATTGCCACCACCAATGTATCATCAACCATGACACATGTATGCATGCATGTGTGCATTCATATCAATATATGTATACACTCATGCATGCATCATAAAGAAAAGGTTATATGTAAAATGGATAATGGTCATTAATACTAAATCAACAATTGATTTAATAAACCGGTCATATCACATACGACCCGACCAATAGAAAAAGCCAGATTATAATGCGGTATCATATACACGCATTTAACCAAGCACTCGCGCATATCACCATATGCACCCTACATCGTTTCGCCTGAGCTAGGTGACCCCTTTGTTGGACTCTAAGACTCGTCAATACGCCGGAAGTAGGTGATGATCAAATCAAACATCTACAAGCCACAAGCGGTCAGCAAAATGTAACGGCCACCCGGGTATTGAGCGGGCAGAAGAAAAACAAGCGAACTTGTCATAACTCCTGTCGAGCCAACCGGCAACACTTACCGTACAGTCCGGTCTCTTCGTCAGATATGCTGCATATCGAGTCTAGGGATGGTATCGTCGACCCCAATAACTCAATAAGTCATGCCGATGTATGGCCTATAACAGATCGAGAAACTACTGATAACACTTATAAGTAAATCTCATCAACCCTGACCAGGGATTTCCTGATATAGCCAATCGAGCACAGCGCAACATCAACCCCCAATACCGGGAAAGACGAAACCCCTCCAATCGCTCATTGCCTCCATGTGTCTCGGGACTGTACCCAAAAGCCACCTGTTTGCACGACTCAGTAGAGCCGTGGTAGGGTAGAAATCAAAGCACAGTGGGAGAACACACAAGACTCTATGACGATCTCGGATCTACAGACTAACCTGTACTAGTGTCACCTGAGAACTGCTATCCGACGATAGATATAATACTACATAGGAGTTTTCAGCGAGTCCGTCCATTGTACCCAGTCTCCACTGAGCACCCGTATACAATCTTGGTGTCAAACACCAATGGATATGGGATCATCCATCGCCCATCACATGGGTCAAGAATCGTATACGCTAGTCTACTCTGGAATATCGATGCCCCGTCTCGATACACCCATGACTAGGGACATTTCACGATATGCTTATAAACTACACACGTCCCACTAGTATGATCTGCATCATAATCAAAGTAGTCAAGCAAATATCCTCAGGGATTTATCAACATGTACCAAATGAATAAAAGCATGATCAAGTGAACATGTCAGGATAAAGAGTAACCGGATAGCATACTATCATGTCGAGCAAGAATGTCCTCTGAATATATATATACATGTAAAAATACATCCACTGTCAAATAATGGCCTCTACGACATACATATATCCAACAATCTCCCACTTGCACTAAGGCCAATTATTGGCGTATCTCATACCCAACATCTCAATAAATCGCTCATGTTGCGGCTGAGGGAGGGCCTTGGTGAGTGGATCCGTGGTGTTATTCTTTGTATCTACTCTTTAAATCTCAATCTCGCGGCGATCAACTATCTTCCGAATCAGATGAAATCGCCTCAGGATGTGTCTGAATCGCTGATGGGACCTGGGCTCCTTGGCTAACGCCATAGCCCCATTATTGTCACAATACAACGATATTGGATCAATAATGGTTGGAACTACTCCTAGCTCCGAGACGAACTTCCTCATCCAGACGGATTCCTTAGCGGCATCATTTGCAGCAATGTACTCAGCTTCCATCGTAAAGTCTGCAATGGTATCCTGTATGGAACTCTTCCAACACACCGTCCCTCCGTTGAGGGTAAATACAAACCCAGAGATCGATTTGTTGTCGTCCTTATCACTCTGGAAGATCGAATCGGTAAAGGCCTCGAGATCTCCTTTACCATACACCAAGAACATTTCTTTAGTCCTTCACAAGAACTTAAAAATGATCTTCACAGTTGTCCAGTGATTCTCCCCTGGGTTGGATTGATACCTGCTTACTACACCTAGTGCATAAGCTACATCAGGGTGTGTACATAACATCGCATACAATATAGATCCTACGGCTGAAGCGTAGGGAATAATGTTCATGTGAGCTCTCTCTTCATCAGTCTTTAGGCAAAAGTCCTTGGAGATAGTGACTCCATGGCAAGCGGGTAAGGCATCCCGCTTGGAGTCTTCCATACCAAACCTCTTTAGGATGCTGTTAATGTACCTGGTTTAGGAAAATCCCAATAACCTTTTGGATCTATCCCTATAGATCGAATGCCCAATATGTGTTTAATAGGTGTTGCACACCTCACAAAACTTATGAGGAGGCGGAAGTGGAAAACAATAATTTTTCTTGCATGCAACACCCACATAACCCAAGATTAGTGATTAAACACTAACTAGCAAAAACCATCAAAAGATCTAATCTACTATGATAGTTTTATACCTAATGGAACCGGTCCTTCGGGTATTCACTTGAATGTGACTCCTAGTCTCCTTGTGGTTGCAATGAGCTCGATCTCCGGCCACCTCAAAATCCAAGACGATCCACCCGAGAGCTATCGAACAAGCTACAAACTATTCACAAGAGTTCAACTTAGAGATCAAGTTTGCTAGAAGAGATCACTAAGATGATATAGGGATTAAGTATTGGATTATGATTTTGCTCTAAGCTTTTGATTCATAACTCATGTGAGGTTAAAGCAAAGAGTAGGAAGAAGGAGACAAATGAAGAGAGAGAATGTGAGAATGATAATGAAAAGTTCAAGCATGGAAAAATATCATATGGCTCAAAATGAAATAATTAAAGCATGTAATAAAAAATTGCACCATGCTTCAATAGTAACTCCAAATGAATAAAATAAGAAAGAAGCCATTCCATCATCCAAGCTTAGACTTTCCTAAATTCCATCTTATTTATTTATTTTCACAAAATAAATATCTAATAATGAGGTGTCTCCTTCTAGAAGATATTCATGTAACAATTACAAGAATACCCCTCCACCGTATACCGTATAAGTATACCCGTATTCGAATTCCGAAAAATAGGAATACAATCAATCCAATAATATAATACCGGTATCCGGCTTAAACCAAAGCCTACTAGTATTATCCTTCCGATCATTATTCCGGTAACAATTACACGAACATGATCGAAACCCTGCCGTAACAACTTACGGCCTCTACATCTTTCGCCTGAACCAGGAAACTCTCTGTATGGGACTCTAAAGACTCGAAAGTACGCTGGCAGTGGGTTTAACCATAAGCACGTCAGCGGCACTAACTATGCGTAACGGCTACCCAGGTACATGACGAAAAAGAAGTGGCCGACGAGCGAACTCATCCCAACCCTAACGAGCCTATAAGCAACACTTACCGTACAGTCCGGTCACTTCGTCTGATACGTCGCATATGAAGTCTAGGGATGGTAAATTTCAGAGCCTAGTAACTTTATAAGTCATGCTAATTTACGGCCCATAACGGTTCGAGAAACTACTGATAACACTTATCAGTAAATCTCGAGAACCCTGGCCAGGGATTTGCTGTTATGGCCGATCAAGCATAGCGCGACATCAACTCCCTATATAGGGAGAGACAAAACCCCTCCTATCGCTCACTGCCTCCATGCGATTCGGGACTGTACCCAAAATCCACCTGTTTGCACGACTCAGCAGAGCCATGGTAGGGAGGAAATCAAAGCAAGGTGGGAATCACACAAGACACTATGACGATCTCGGGTCTACAGACTAACCTGTACAAGTGTCACCAGAGAACTGCTATCTGACAATAGGTATATATACCATCTAGGAGTTCTCAGCGAGTCCTGTTCGGTGTACCCATTCTCCAATGAGCATCTGTGTACAATCTTTGATGTCAAACTGGGATCAACCATCGCCCCCAGGATCAAGAAACGTACACACTAGTCTACTCTGGTAATATCGATGCCCTATCTCGATATACCCTCGACTAGGAACAATTAAAGGATATGCTTATAGACTGCTCAGGCCCCACTAGTATGATCTACATCATAATCCCGGTAGTCAAGCATAATTCTAAGGGCTTCATCAACATGTATATAAAGATATGAAATAAAACACATCACACGTTAAGATGAAAATAAACCAGATAGCATACTATCATTTCGAGCAAAGATTGTTTCTGTACATATACATGCCTAGCATCCTATACAATACAGGCCTTTAGGTCATACATATCTAACAATCTCCCACTTGTACAAAGGCCTGTAGCCGGTGCAATAAGTACCCACTGTCTACACTAGAACCAGTTGCCGGCGTACCGCATGCCCAACAGCTCGAACAGTTTCTCAAACTGGACTTGAGGGATGGCCTTGGTGAATGGATCTGCTGTGTTGTCTTTCGTGTCTACTCTCCATACCTCGATGTCCCGGCGATCCACTATCTCCCTGATGAGGTGATACCGCCTCAATATATGTTTGGATTTCTGATGGGACTGCGGTTCCTTTGCTAAAACCATGGCTCTATTATTATCGCAATATAGAGGTATTGGATTAGCAATGGATGGAACCACCTGAAGTTCAGAAATGAACTTCCTCGTCCAGACTGCCTCTTTTGCGGCATTATTAGCAGCAATATACTCAGCTTCCATTGTGGAGTCAGCAACGATATCTTGCATGGAACTCTTCCAATATACCGCCCCTCCATTTAGAGTAAATTCAAACCCTGAGATGGACTTACTATCATCCTTGTCGCTCTGGAAGCTGGAGTCGGTAAAACCCTCCATTGTAGGGTTACTAGGCACTCTCACAAGGTTCTACAAGGAATCAACCATGCCCAATTTAAATTTTAGACGTGCCGAACAACCCTAACCAAAATCTTAGACTAGAGATTAGGCGAAACAAATAGCAAGTAAACAACTTTACATCTAAGAGTTAGGGATTACAACCTTTGTAGTCCGTTCCTTCACATCTAAAGCTCCGTGTTGAGGTCCCTTCGCTGCGATCATCGAGTATCCGGACTCTAGAGAGGCTCCACAAAAGAAAAATGCAAGCTTGCTTCCGATATTCGATAACAAAGATGATCTACCTTGAAGAAACTCAAACCCAAGCTCTAGCTTTGCTAATTAAGTATTAGCAAAGCAAACACCCTAATCTAAATGGCTAGAATAGATTAGGATGAAGAAGTAGGAATTTAGCTCTCATTTATCTTCTTAATCTCACTCATTTTCATCACTAAACTCATTTGTGATGAATAATGAATTGTAGTTATAATTTCAAATGCAACCATGGTTAACTCAAGAAGGACTTAACCATTGTAGAGATTTGACTAAGGTTAATGGGTGTGGGTTAGATTAGGAAATATCAAGCAAAAGATCTAAACAAAATATCTTTGCAAGAAACAAAATAAAAGCTTCTAGAAGCTTCTAGAAAAGTTTAACCCAAATCAAACCCTAACCATGTTTAATCTCCACTAAGCATGTTGCATTAGTAATCATAACTTGTTACAATATTATATATCACATATACAATATTTATTGTAACAAAATAAAATAATACAATTAACTTATATCGCATATATATCAATGTATTACCCGAGTGAGAAAAAGAATCTTTTAGTGAGCTTATATTAGTTAATGTAATTTAATATATCAAATATATAATTATACATTAAATTATTGAATCAACACTTGATCCGATAATCCGGATATTTCACAAATAACCGACTAATATAATCTTTATCGGTTCATCGAATCAACACTTGATCCGATGACCCGGCTATATCACATATACCCGGCCGATATCTCATATCGCAAGAATCTAATACGGTATCATATACACGTATTGTTCTCGGTCCCGCATATATCATATATGTGCTCCAACTCCGTTTTGCCTGAGCCAGGAAACCTCTGTGTAAGACTCTAAAGAATCGTCAATACGCCGGCAATAGGTGATGATCATATCAAACACCCACAAGCTACAAGCGGTCAGCTAATCGTAACAGCCACCCAGGTATTGAGCGATCAGAAGATCAACAAGCAAGCCTGTACTTTCTCCTTTGAATCCAATCAGCAACACTCCCGTACAGTCCGGTCTCTTCGTCTGATATGTCGCATATCTCGCCTAGGGGTGGTAAACGTCAGACCCCAGTAGCTTGATAAGTCGTGTCGATATGAGGTCTATAACAGTTCGAGAAACTACTGATAACACTTACCAGTAAATCTCAGCAACCCTGGCCAGGGATATCCAGTTATAGCCAATCGAACACAGCGCAACATCAACTCCCTATACCGGGAGAGACAAAACCCCTCCTATCGCTCATTGCCTCCATGTGATTCGGGACTGTACCCAAAAGCCATCTTTTTGCACTCCCTCTTGGACGTGGTATGATGGAAATCAAAGCACAGTGGGAATCACACAAGACTCTTTGACGATCTCGAGTCTACAGACTAACATGTACCAGTGTCACCAGAGAACTTCCATCTGACGTGAGGTATAATACCATCTGGGAGTTCTCGGCGAGTCCGTCCAGTGTACCCAGTCTCCGCTGAGCACCCGTATACCTTCTCTAATGTCAAACACCAATGGATATGGGATCATCCATCGCCCATCATATGGGTCAAGAAGCGCATACGCTAGTCTACTCTGGAGTATCGATGCCCTATCTTGGTACTCCCACGATTAGGAATATTTGAAGGAGGTACTTGGCGACTACACTGTCCCCACTTGTATGATCCGCATCATAGTCCTGGTAGTCAAGTACTCATCCTAAGGGCTTTATCAACATGTAACATAGAGACAATCAGATTACATGTTAAGATAAAGAGCAACCAGATAGCGTACTATCATGTCGAGCAAGAAAGTCCTCCCTATATATGTCTAAGCATTCACTACAATATACATCATATATACAGTAAATGCCTCTAGGGCATACATATAACTAACAATCTCCCACTTGCACTAGGGCCATCTGTTGTGGTATCTTATACCCAACAATCAGCTGTGGTTGAAGTATCGCATACTCAACCATCCCATAAAAGTCTCTACTGGGAATTAGGCCTTTGTGAGTGGATCCGCGCTGTTGTCCTCTGAGTCTACTCTCCAAACCTCGATGTACCTGGAGATCAATCATCTCCATGATCAGGTGATACTGCCTAAGAATTTGTCTGGATCTCTGATGGGACGGGGGTTCCTAGGCCTAAGCCACAACTCCATTGTCACACAATGGTAGGAACGAGATTCATCTCATGAACTCATATATATCCAGACTGCCTCTTTGGTAGTATCCTTGGTAACAATGTATCTTGCCTTTAATCGTCTAGTAAGTTACGGTATCTAGCTTGGAACTCTTCCAACATATCGTCCCTCCACTGAGGGCAGAGACAATGCCTGCGACTGACATTCAGTCGTCCTTATCACCCTGGAACCTTTCCAGTGATTCTCCCCAGGATCTATTGATACCATTTCACTACAACTAGTGAGAATCCTAACATCCAATTAGATCTATCTCATAGATCCATAACCCAGGATTTAGGAGGTATCACCTTGATCCTATATAGAGAATCTTTGTGATAAGAGGAGATTGACCGAGCGTAGCATAGGAAACTCCTTCCCTATCAAGAGTATGGCATCCACGTACTCTACGAGGATCACCACCATACTCTCTACTACCTTTTTGTATATACAAGGTTCATCTACCATTTTGATGAAGTCAAACTCTTTGACTACCACATCAAAACAGACGTTCCAACTGCGCGATGCCTGATTTATCACATAAAACAGCATGCTCACGTTTCCGCTGTTCCCACTGTCTATGAGCCCTTTGGCTGTGTACTTATAGACGCTCTCTTCCAAATCATCATTTAGAAAAGCAGTCATGACACCCAACCGCCAGATATCGTAGTCATGGTATGTAGCCGTGGCAAGTAGGATCCGGATGGACTTAAGCATAGCTTTGAAAGTCTCAACTTTTCCATGTACACCTAGTAATCTTCTCAAGATATACTTGCTCCTGATGGGGATTTAACCCTTCAGATAAAGCAACCAAAGTCCATACTTTGTTGGTGTATAAGGATTCCATCTCAGATCTGTTAGACCACGGCAGCGCCCCGGCCGTCTGAACGAGGCCAAAATGCGGAAACAAAAACTTTTCTTTAAACAGAAACCGGTGCTACCGCGGACTATAAACCCGGATCGGACCATTAACCTACTACTAGCTATCTAGAGAAATGGTAGAGAGCTATACTGAGCGATCCGTGTCCTTCGGTCTTCGGCCACCATCCCGATCTTCCCGCGGAATCTCCGGTCTCGATCTCCTCATCGGAAAGGGCACCACATCACCGAGTCTTTTTACGGGCTCCCACCTCTGAACCGAGGCAACTCGGACACGAAGTTGGAAAACCGACGTGTCCAAGTTTGCTGTAGACTAAGTGTAGAAACCTTTGTCTCAAGGGGTTAATGAAGTTGCCATTTTTGGATGGAGGAATGAAAAAGAGCAAGAGGAATGAGCTTGAGGAATTTTCTTTTGCTATGAGAATGAACCAAAATCCCTCTCACCAAAAATAAATCTCCCTCACCACACTATAGTGGCCGGCCCATTCTAAAGAGGAGAGAGGGAAAGGAATAATGTAAGGGAGAAAAATGATGAATTATCATGAAGAATGTCACACCAAAATCCAATCCTAATCCCATCACAAAAAGCAAGTCATGATGAACAAAAGGAAGTCAACCTAGAACCATCATGAAGCAACCACTTACAAAAAACACCCTCCACTTTGCTAATTTGCACATTTGCAAATTACCCCTCCACACCAATTTTCAGCCAAAGAAAGATAGAAAGGAAAATGGCCGAAACGGAATGCAAACTGGTAACTTCAAAAAAGCGATCCCGTAATAAATTACAGGAAAACCCCGCGACTATATATACATACCCGCATTTGTATTCCGACCGAATATAAATGCAATGAGACAAAATCTACACTGTAAAATACTAGGATCCGGCTTAAACCAAAGCCCGCTAGTATAATCCGTCCGATCATGATCCGTGTAATACCGTACGTATATGATCGGAACCTGCCATAAATCCATACGGCCTCTACAGCGTTTTGCCCGAAACTTGAGAAACTGTCTGTGGGGGACTCTAAAGACTCGTCAATATTTTGGCTGTGGATTTAACCACTAGCACGTCAGAGGTAATAGCCGTACGTAACGGGCTACCAATTATTGACCAAAAGGGGGGTCGATGAGCGAACTCATCCTGACACCCTACTGAGCCTGTCAGTGACAATATCCGTACAGTCCGGTCCGTTCGTCTATGATCATCGCATGGCGGGCCTAGGGGGTTGGTAAAATTCAGACCCCCAAAAGCGGTACAAGTCGTGTCGGAGTGTAGCCCAGAACACCCTGAGATACTACTGGAATACCTACCAGTAAATCTCCTGCCTTGGCCAAAGACTTCATGTAAAGGCTCTCCTAGACACAGCGCGACCTCACCCCCAATACCGGGAGAGACGAACCCCTGCAGATCCGCTCACTGCCACCATGTGGCTCGGGACTGTACCCAACTAAAACCTGTTTGCACGACTCCTTTGAGCCGTGGTAGGGTAGTAATCGAAGTACAGTGGGAACTCACACGAGACAAATGACGATTTCAGGTCGATGAACTAACCTGTACACATGTCACCAGGGAACTGCTATCTGACGTCTGGTATAATCCCAACTAGCATGTTCCCGGCGAGTCCTGTCCGGTGTACTCATAACCCAATGAGCACCTGTATACAGCTTAAGTGAACCAACTCACACCAGTGGCTTGTGAGACCGGCCACCGCCCCTCGTCAGGGTCTCGACTGTATACATTAGTCTACTATGGAGTATCGATGCCCTGTCTCGAAAACTCCCACGACTAGGGACCTTTTAAGGATATGCTTATAGACCCCAGCTCCCACTTATATGATCGCCATCATATTGCTGGCCGTTAAGCAAGAATCCTAAGGGCTCTATCAACGCGCAATAGTGACCTGTAAGGTCACTTAAAGCAGTACACGATGATAAAGATAAACCAAATAGTATACAAACCTCTCGAGTAAGACTGTCCTACCGGTATAGGTCCTCCCTCAATCATTGTAATCACGTGCCTGTGATCCAATAATTGACTCTGAGGGCACTATATCCAACAATCTCCCACTTGCACTCAAGGCTAATTATTGCGATGTCGCATACTCACAGCCCGTGTGATACCGAACACCCAACTCCTCTACTAATCAGTCTCACAAAACCCGTTTGCGAAACTATTGTGTTCGAGAAATGGCCTCAGCTAGTGGATCCGCCCTAATGTTTCTTTCTATGTCTCTCTTTATCTCAAGTTCGCGGAGAAACCCATCTCCCGAAATGAGCAATACCTGTCTCAGAATATGTCTGGATATCTGATGGGGCCTAGCTCATAAATGAACTCCAAATCCAAACTTTTTAGACTCTATCGACGACTGAACTTAATCAGTATCCTGCGTAATGCTTCCCTTAGTGTCTGCTTGGATCACCTGTCCAAAACACTGCCCCTCGTCAGAAGGAAAACTATAACTCTGACAGTGCTTGGATCACCTGTCCAAAACACTGCCCCTCGTCAGAGGGAAAACTATAACTCTGACAGTCACTCTGTCATCCAGGTCACCTTGGAAGCCTGGAATGATAACTGTCTCCCGAATGAGGCTGTCGTTATCATATCCCTTGAACATCCACTTATGTTCTAAAACTGCTTCCGAATGTTTCTCCAGGATTGGATCAATATTAACTTACTGCATCTTGTGCAAAAACAACATCTGGTGTGGTACTTGACATCTCATGATTGACTCAATTGCCTAAGCAAGTGATCTGCCAATCATGCACATCCCTCTCCCCTTTAGTCTGTAAGACACCTTCAGAGAGGGTGACTCCATCACCTGCAGGTACACTACTGTGCCAGGAGTCGTCCATTCTAAAACACCTTTAGAATGCTGTCTTAGTACCCTGATTGGGACACTTCCCAAATCTAGATCTAAAACCGTAGATCCAGTAACCAGAATGTCAGATATTATATCTATATCCTATGTGGAGAAACCACTGTGTGACAACCAAAGTATAACCGATCGTAGTATAGGAATTTCACTTCCTACTCTGTGTATGTCATCCATCATACCCTACTACCTTCTTAATAGATCCATCCCCTATTCTGATGAAGTCAAACCTATGACTGTCACATCAGAAATAGATGATCTATCTCCGCTATATCTGATTTAGTCTATAAATAGACATAAGCCACTTGTTCACTATGCTTCCGCTGCTCCCACTGACTACGACAACCCTTTGGCAGAATTATATACACGTGCACTTCTAAAGCTAGTTTAGAACGACGCTATACTCATCCTCCTGCCGAGTTTAACAATCTGGAACAACAACAATGGCAAGTCTGGGTAAACAAGAACCTCCCTGTCACCGTCCTTGAGGCTACCGGAGTACCTCTCGGGTGCCTGAGGTTACCCACCTTATCTGCGGAGTGGCTAATGGAATATCAAGTCAGATTGAATCTTTAGGTTCTTATCAAATTTTCAGTAATCGTTTGCGGTTATGGAATCACTTCCAGTTCTACCATACTCCCATTACTGTTTTCTGGAAAAATCCATTTTACTAAAACTGTGGCGAGTTAAGAACAATATCACTATTGATCTTCCAGATGGTAGAAAGTCAACCCTCGTCATAACCCGGGTCGACCCACAAACAGCCATTACAGAAACGTGCCTTGAGTTATCCAGGGTCTGGTTTTAAGCATAAGCTGGAAAACTCCCCGTACCTTAACATCGTTAAGATATGAACCATTCTATATCCAATTTAGAAATAGAGGCACTGATTTAATTGGAACCAGATTCAAATCATGCAGCTGTCTCCAGTGCATGTCAACTAAATGGAAAGAGGCCGATCGGTGTTACTCAACTTAGGAATGCATCCAGATATGAGTAACCAGAAAGAGAAACAAGTCTCTCAAAACCATTACTATCAACTGAATACTATACACAAGTGTCTACATCTTTGATCACCTTGAAGAATCCCGATACTTGCAACACCTGGTTCTCTACTTTATTCATATACCTATAACTTCTCAAAACTTGGACCTTGTGTTTCTACGAAACACTTGTCAAAAAACTAGAGAAGTCATAAGTAAACCGAATATAGTACGAGGACCGACCCCTCTGTCCTAATGGACACTGGACAACATACAATACTCTGTATAAGTCCCCTGAGTCTAATAACTCAATCCATGTGTGTCGTAGGTTGAAAACTGTACTTATGGTTAAGAAGAATTACACCGCCGTTTAATGCTCCTTACCCAACCATCCACTGATATAGGTAAATGTCATGGACATAATTTCAAAAATGTATATCTCACTCTATAAAAATAGACGTATAGATATATCAATTTGAAATTGGTACATAACAGCGGATATTCAAAACCAAATATTTGCCGTCCGGCAAATAACCCAGATGATTTCCTCAAATATCACCAATTACAACGAATCCCGATATAATGAGGATGATCACCCAATTCCCAATAACTTACTCCCACTTATCATCTGTAAAACCATACAGATGTGAGAATCATACCTGGTAAATACATACCCTGGGGTAAGTGTCTAATTGGGAAATCAGTTTTCTATTAACAATACACAGTGAAACTGAAACATGGATATGTTTCGAAAGGGTATCCGGGTATTCCTAGTAATGTCTCTTCATTATCCAGATTCACAACTGTAACCGTATATTTCTTTGCCACCTCTCCAAATCCCTTCATTTGTCTTTAGTCGTTACCTTCTGTACACCTTCGTTAGGCTAAATGGTTTTCTTCCTTCCCTACCGTTCGGCACCAGCCTATGGTTTGGAAGAAGACTATCCAATAAGCGTAACAGGTGTACTGTCCTAATCCTAGGAGCACTCGCAATGCGAGAGAAGGTGAAGATAAAAGACAACCGAATAAACCTTATTCCTATTTCTCCTGAACCAGAATCCATCCCCGAACTGGAACAAATTCCTTTCGAGTTCGTATATAGCCATACGATGGAGTATCCAAATAACTGTGGATCTTCGTAGTGATACAGAGTGTTATGAAGAAATACAAAGGTGAAGTAGGAGCGGCGATGAGATACTTGGTTTTGGTCGTGAATAGCAGTCGCAATTTACTTTGCCCTCTTACTAATCCCTTTATTTGTCTTTACTTATTACCTTCTGTACACAATCGTTAGGCTAAATGGTTTTCTTCCTTCCCTACCTTTCGGCACCTGCCTATGGTTTGGAAGAAGACTATCCAATTAGCATAATATGTGTACCGTCCTAATCCAAGGAGCACTCGCAACCTGAGAGAAGGTAAAAGGAAAAGACAACTGAATAGTCCTATTCGTTTTCTCCAGAACCAGAAACCATCCTCGAATCTGGAACAAGTTCCTTCGAGTTCGTATATAACCATACGATGGTTTTATCCAATGGAAATGGACGTTCGTAGTAATACGTGGTGTTCTAGAGAAAAAGGGTAAAAGTAGGAGTGGCAATGAGGTATGCAACTCTGACAATCCAAAAGCCAGTGTTTAAGAAGGTTCGGTTAACTTGGTCACTGAGTCATAGTCAAGGGTCGGGCCGTGGTCGCTGCCAAAGAGAGAGAGAGAAGAAACACTCGGCGTGCACTCTAACCTAGATCAGAATGGTTATCACTTTATCTAATCAGGAAACCTCCCACTGTAACCTCAAATTCTCCTCCAAACCTGAAAGAAGAATTAGTCGGGATCACCCGAGGAGTAAACCAACTCATCAGTAGGAATCGGGATCCAACTATCATCGCATGATAATGTGATGGAATCCACTCACGTTATCACACTTCAGAAGGTATGCGCATATCTGGCAAGTTTCAGTTTCTTTAGAAACTCCCGATGTGATTTTTTACCCCATGCTCTTATGACCTTGACTAAGGCCAACAAATCATAAGTCACATGTCAAGTTATACCCGTCATTGTACAGGTTAATTTGAACCCGCCCGTACAAGCCCTTGACTAGGGCCAACAAGGTTGTACGACTGTCCCAAACCAACGCATCTATCTATGGAGCAGAAAAGTAACAAATAGCTACCATACACTATGCCTTGACTAAGGCCAACAAACATAGCATGAATACTAAGTGCTGCCTTTCTGAAATGACGGACGGCTACGAATGGTTTTTGGCGAAAAACCTTTAACGTAATGAACTTGATATCGTTGAAGGAACCGGATAGCTTTTTATGAAAATATAGTGGCGAAAACCGTTGCTAAAGAGGTCACTCCCGGTGAAGAGATCTCGGCTCTTTCCCCGTAGATTGAGGTGCAGGATATTCCAACTGAATACCACGATGCAAAGAAAAAGTAATCGACTATAGTGAAGTTATTGCCCCGACGCAAACTTCTGTCCAAGGGGTCACTCCCGGTGAAGGGATCTCGGCCCTTGCCTCGTCGACTGAGGTGCTGGTTATTCATAACCGAATATCACTGTACAAAACAAAAGAGAACGTCCTTGCAATAACAGCTTTTTTGAAAAATGTTCCAACAACATCAAACAGGTTTGTTTAGCTTGCATTGATCCGAATCAATGCAGTCCCATCAATTGATCACACCAATAAAGAACGAAAATAATGATGTACGTATATGCCATCCACATTCGCCACTGGGTCCCGTCATCACCCGTTAGGTTACTTAACTAACGACAGAGCGGGGACTGGACTAGCGCGGATGCAAAACATATACAACATCTACTAGTATATATATCAATATATAATAATCGCTCAAGGCGTGATAAAATGTAACATCACAGAAATGTAATAAGCATCACAGAACAATACAGATATCTGGGATCCCCGGGTTTCAAAGAGCCGCTACTGAAACCCGACGTTCCCCTGGTCGTGTGGATAGCCTGTGCAATGAAAATCTAGACCCCTACAGGCGCGGCAAGTTACCCGCCAAAACCTGAAGCGAGGCAGCCCCCTTCAACAACGTGAATGGACCACCCAGCACTTCACGGAATCTGGTAACTTGAGCACCCCTCCTTGGGTCAACCTGTACCCCCTACGAGTGCGGCGAATAGCCCGCCAATTCTAGAGTGAAGCCCCCTCCGTCTCAACGCCATGAGATGCGGGCCCGTTGCCCTCTAGAACCCTGCTACCCGTGCACCCCTCTGCGGGGTAATCCTAGTACAGAAAGTAAAATATACAACGGGTACATCGACCCCAGCCCGGTCGTGCCCCAAAAGAATAATATACAAACAGGCAGTGACGGCAGTCCACATGTCGGACGCTCGCCCCGCAATATCAAATATACAAATACAACCAAATTGTACTACCATTGCATCCAGGCTATCCACCACGACAGATCCGCAACATCACAGCACAACACAGAACATCAACGTGAATGTCACGTTCGCAAATCCGTCTAAAAGGGCTATAACAGTTAGACAGGATTTACCGATCAAGTAACATTCACGGTCGTAGATATAATGTAAAAATTGTGAACTAACATGTTTAAAATTTTCGATCGACAAAAATTCCCGAAGTGGGCCCCAAGCACAACTGTAGCACTCAAAATAAATCTAGGCCCAAACAGAATATACCATAAACCCCAATTCCAAGTCAGAGACCTACTGAAGAAATTTGGTGCACTGTGGCTATAGTACGGTGGCGGATCCGCGGCCAAAATGTGGTTTTGGCCGCGGATCCGCCGCGCTACAGTAAAATCAGCCAACCAAATTTCTTCAGTTCTCTTGAAAAAGCCTGAACATATTTCTGCAATATACCAAATAATTTTTTGACAACAAAACAGAATCGACAGAATCTGACGCTTTTGAAATTGTCGTTTTTGGAAATTTCATTCGATCGAGTTCTAAACACGTTAGAGCAAGCTAGAAAAGGTTAATGGCGTGTCTCTGATACCATGTTAGACCACGGCAGCGCCCCGGCCGTCTGAACGAGGCCAAAATACGGAAACAAAAACGTTTCTTTAAACAGAAGCCGGTGCTACCGCGGACTATAAACCCGGATCGGACCATTAACCTACTACTAGCTATCTAGAGAAAGGGTAGAGAGCTATACCGAGCGATCCGTGTCCTTCGGTCTTCGGCCACCATCCTGATCTCCCAGCGGAATCTCCGGTCTCGATCTCCTCGTCGGAAAGGGAACCACATCACCGAGTCTTTTTTCGAGCTCCCACCTCTGAACCGAGGCAACTCGGACATGAAGTTGGCAAGCCGACGTGTCCAAGATTGCTGTAGACTAAGTGTAGAAACCTTTGTCTCAAGGGGTTAATGAAGTTGCCATTTTTGGATGGAGGAATGAAAAAGAGCAAGAGGAATGAGCTTGAGGAATTTTCTTTTGCCATGAGAATGAACCAAAATCCCTCTCACCAAAAATGAATCTCCATCACCACACTATAGTGGCCGGCCCATTCTAAAGAGGAGAGAGGGAAAGGAATAATGCAAGGGAGAAAAATGATGAATCATCATGAAGAATGTCACACCAAAATCCAATCCTAATCCCATCACAAAAAGCAAGTCATGATGAACAAAAGGAAGTCAACCTAGAACCATCATGAAGCAACCACTTACCAAAAACACCCTCCACTTTGCTAATTTGCACATTTGCAAATAACCCCCTCCACACCAATTTTCAGCCAAAGAAAGATAGAAAGGAAAATGGCCGAAACGGAATGCAAACTGGCAACTTCAAAAAAGCGATCCCGTAATAAATTACAGGAAAACCCCGTGACTGTATATACATACGCGCATTTGTATTCCGACCGAATACAAATGCAATGAGACAAAATCTACACTGTAAAATACTAGGATCCGGCTTAAACCAAAGCCCGCTAGTATAATCCGTCCGATCATGATCCGTGCAATACCGCACGTATATGATCGGACCCTGCCATAAATCCATACGGCCTCTACAGCGTTTCGCCCGAAACTTGAAAAACTGTCTGTGGGGGACTCTAAAAACTCGTCAATACTTTGGTTGTGGATTTAACCACTAGCAAGTCAGAGGAAATAGCCGTACGTAACGGGCTACCAAGAATTGACCAAAAGGGAGGTCGATGAGCGAACTCATCCTGACACCCTACTGAGCCTGTCAGTGACAATATCCATACAGTCCGGTCCGTTCGTCCATGAGCATCGTATGGCGGGCCTAGGGGGTTGGTAAAAGTCAGACCCCCAAAAGCGGTACAAGTCTTGTCGGAGTGTAGCCCAGAACACCCTGAGATACTACTGGAATACCAACCAGTAAATCTCCTGCCTTGGCCAAGGACTTCGTGTAATGGCTCTCCTAGACACAGCGCGACCTCACCCCCAATACCGGGAGAGACGAACCCCTGCAGATCCGCTCACTGCCTCCATGTGGATCTGGACTGTACCCAACTAAAACCTGTTTGCACGACTCCTTTGAGCCGTGGTAGGGTAGTAATCAAAGTACAGTGGGAACTCACACGAGACAAATGACGATCTCAGGTCGATGAACTAACCTGTACACATGTCACCAGGGAACTGCTATCTGACGTCTGGTATAATCCCAACTAGCATGTTCCCGGCGAGTCCTGTCCGGTGTACTCATAACCCAATGAGCACATGTATACATCTTAGGTGAACCAACTGACAACAGTGGCTTGTTAGACCGTCCACCGCCCCTCATCGGGGTCACGACTGTATACACTAGTCTACTTTGGAGTATCGATGCCCTGTCTCGAAAACTCCCACGACTAGGGATCTTTTAAGGATATGCTTATAGACCCCAACTCCCACGTATATGATCGCCATCATATTGCTGGCCGTCAAGCAAGAATCCTAAGGGCTCTATCAACGCGAAATAGTGACCTGTAAGGTCACCTAAAGCAGTACATGATGATAAAGATAAACCAAATTGTAACGTTTTGAAAATCGTTTCGGTGAAATTTTAAAAAAAACGGTAAAATAAGGGGGTTTTCTGTACAAAGTCAAAATACAAATATCTTTATTATAAAATTAAATATACATATTCTAGCTATGAATTTGGTAGTATTTGGTGTTTATTGAGTCACTGGTGAAATTTCAAATTTTCTGAAAAATTTTCCGAAATTAATTATTTTAATATTATTTTAAGCCGTCACTAATACATTTAATTAGGGAAAATCACAAATTAGAATGAGTTGAAACAAATTTTGTGTATCATAACACATTAAACAAAATTTTATCATATAGTTTTTGAAATGAAATGGTTTGCCAAAACGGTTTAGAAAATATCGAAGAAAAAGGCTTTTTTCGGTGAAATTAGTGTTAATGGGAATTGGGGTAATACATTTATCTTTTTTCCTCACCCACACTCACCCACACCCTCTCTCCCCTCTCCAAATCAGCAGCCCCAAGTGCCCCCTAATTTTCCCACTTGAATGGCTAAAAGAAAAGAAATGAAAATAAATGAGAAGAAAAGGTAATATATATAAGTATTGGTTGGGTTGACTTGGACTTTCTTTGACTTGACTTTTCTCCCCACACCCACACACTTCACTCGCATCCTTCCCCATTTCTGGCCGAGCCCTCCCTAAGTGCAGCCCCCCAATTTTCTCCTCTCATTTCCTCATCAAAAACCTATCAAAAACCTCCAAAATTCCATCACAAATCAAGCTAAAACCCAAATCCAACTCTTACCCATTTTTCCTTGACCTATTCTAGTGTGGATCTTGGAGCAAGAAGCAAGTTTGTGAGGCTAGGTTGGATGTTGATTCAAGTTTTGTGAGGTATAAATCCTTGTTCCATGGTTTGTTTGTTGCTTAGTTACTTAATTGTTGCTATCATACCTCATTTGAAGCTATTTAGGTGTTTAATTAGGTTTAATTGCTTGGTTGGAAAAATTCAAGAAAAGGGTTTGTAAATCAAATTAGGGTTTTCTTCATTGGGTATTGATCTTGATGTGGGGATTAACATGTTAATGTGATGCTAAAACTAACCTAGTTGCTAGTTTACTAATTGATGCTTGTAATTGTTAAAATTGGAATTTTATGCAAACTAGGTTTTGGAAATTTATTGCAAATGTTAGACTAAAAGTCTAATTAGGTTTTTCATGACTTCATTAACATTATTAAGTGTAGTTTAATGCTTTAGATCATGCAAATCTAAGCTAGATTGTAGTTTGTGCATTTTTGCTATGAAATTGTTAAAATTTAGGTATTTTGTAAACTAGAATTTTAGGGTTTTTGGAATTTAATGAGATTAAATTATGGGAATTGTTTTTATGACTTATTTAAGATATTTAGTGAATATTGTGGCCGCTAGATTCGTTTATACATCGAGTTTTGTACTAAAACGGTGATTTGTGCTTGCTAGATTTTCGGGAAAATGACTTTTTAAGTGAAATTGGGGGTTTTGTGAATTTTAAGCTATTTTATATTATAATTAGTGCTTGTAATTGTACAAATGAGTGTGTTGGGAGCTTTCTCGATGGTTTGGCGTTTGTACGCCGACGTCGAGCGTTTTTGGGTCGATTTGTGAAGGCAACCATAGGTTTTGACCTATGTGGGATTCGTGCGTCGTTTTGGTCATGAGTCGGATTTTAATGCGATACGGTGCGTTATGATATGTAGGTACTCCATGTGTACTTCGAGACGACAAGCAAGCGCGTGGCGACGTCGGCACCGGCGACCGAGGACCAGGTGAGTAGATTTATATCTACAGGGAGAAGTCGGGTGGATGGCGTATAGCACCCCCGCAGTTCGTGGTGATGTATACGAATACGTATACACACATTTATTGATTATATTTTGTTTGAGTTTATTGATGATAAATATGGATGGTTTAGTATCGTGAAACCCTAGAGTAGTGGTCGCACCATACATGCACACACCCACCCATACTTGCATACATTCTTCTTCCATTTGTGTTTACGGGAATATATATATAGTTATGTGTTCACATGGGTATGGGACTATGTGTTCACATACGGATTTGAGGATGATACTTGGGTTTGAGATAAGTCGATAAGATTTGTGTTGAGGTTGTGATATCGGTGATATGGCAGGATTCGTATTTGAGATACGTCCTGATATTATAGCGGGTCTTTGAACGACGATACGGGTGAATAGTGCTATAATCAAAATGGTCGACATGTGATCGTGATATGAGATATGATATGCTAGGATATTGATATTAGGCCGTATCGGGCGATGTATACCCTTGATGATGCTATGTGCTGACGGTATCGGTTTGTACGAGATTGTCGATCTGTAGTCAGATCATGAGTATATTGAGGATATTAGTATTGTACTAGACATAGGTCAGTACCCCAGACTATGATCTTGAATAAAGAGGATACCAGAGGAATGGTGTGAGGAATATGATATTGACCCGTACCCAGATTTGGGGATGTCGTACGACGGATTTACGTACGAGCTATATCTTGATGATCGATCCGCACTCTTGACTTGAGATGTCTGATTGTAGATATGGTATCGGATATGATATTATTGAGGCGGGATCACCGACTAATATATATACAGGTATGTATATGGATCGACTCAGATGTTAGGCGGTTTCCTTACCTGTAGTCCAGCTTGTTAGCTTAGCCATTTAGTTTAGTTTAGTAGTTAGATTAGATTCGATTCTTACCTATTTCAAAAACTAACGAATCATGATTATTTTAAAAGACAGCCCAAGGGATCCTACGGATATTTCAAAAGACGTATCTTTTCATAAAAACACCGTAGCCCCTATTTTCAAAACCCCATGGTTCGTGTTATTTCAAAAGGCACCATTTGTAGGACTTATATTAGATTAATACAGGTTAGTTACAGTTGCGTCTTGTATTCAGCTCCCGCTTATTATTGTGGTTCGCTTTGCATCGCATACTTATGTTATAATTTCTTATTGCAATGTTGATATCATATTGTTAGGACACCAGCACCATTACCGATGATGCGTATGTACCACGTACACTTACTTGCCGGCTCACACACATCTTCATCGGTAATTGCCATGTCACGTACACCTTAGAAAATATTATTGCTTGACTTAGCTTGTTAGTTAGTAATTTGACATGATATTAGTGTACCTGCCTTATATGCCAGCTTAACATTGTAGTTATTACTTGCCACTTCATGCATACTGTTATTCATTGTTATGCCTATATTCATGGTTTTACATGCTATTGATGATTTGGATTCGGATTTCCATGAGATTTTCTGGATTGGGGGGGGACCGCAAAACTTATATAAACTGATTTCTCTCTTTTTAAATAAAAAGTGCGGTTTTTCCCATGATGTATGAGTCGTCCACCATGAATTTGCTGATGGATTTCGAGACCCAATTCGAGGAGACGGATGAACCGTTTCGGGTACATGGTGGACCCGGTAAGGTACCCCGGGGCAAGAAGCGCGTGATGATGATGATGTGAGCCTGGCAGGGGAGCACTACCTACCGGTGATATTACCCGACGCGTCGGATATCCGGAGGATACCGTCGTGGTCTTGAGATGGATGGTAGGGGCCGGTCTGGACTGACGGCGCCCTAGTTTTTGTGTTTGAGACATTGAGATTTCGAGATATTGAGGTACAGAGACTGTGATACAGAGATATCGAGATATTGGGATTACGTTTTGTGCCGATGCTAGGCACTGTTTTATGCTGATTTCATTTATGATATCTCATTTAAAAATACAATGGAAATCTCACTAAATTATGAAAACGGTTTCTTCATTTACATGTATTCTGTTTTCATGCATTCATACCTCATTCATATGATATATTGCTACCTGAGGCACTGACACGGGCACATGAGATTACACTCGGGTTGGATATTTACCCTAGCCTTGTTATAGATTGCATGTTATATATATAATTGAGGATATATATTATGATCATTGACCTAGGTTGCGTTATTTATACGATTTCTTTCCGTAGATGTTTTTTCTATTCACGAGTTGGCAACTCACCCCCGTTGTGCCCCAGTTCCTTGCAGGTTTGCCGTACATGTTTCTTTACGGCTTGCGGGCATAGTTTCCTTCGGGTGATTTGCTAGTAGGTGGGTTTACTTGTATCGTACCCCCCATTATATAACTTGTATATTATTACTCTGTTGTATCTAGAAGTTCCATCAACCAAACATGTATTTATTTTGAGATAGAGACCAGTGATGTTATTCCTTCGACCTTAGAGTCGCGCGTTATATTTCTGTGGTTTTCTTGTGGTTTTGAGTTTCCTTTGAATTTTAATCCTCGGCGTTGGCGTTGTATATTATATTGCTTGTGTGGTTGTGACCGTCGATTGACGAAGAGCTAGCTCCCGCTTGGGGATGCCTTTTTATTGATTTCGTATACTATTCATGTTGTATCCCGTTTGGGAGCCAGTATTTTCAAAGGAGACTCTGCCGAAATTTTCAGGAAAAACTTGATGTTTTTAAAACCGCATAACTCGGCTTATGCTATTAAAACTACTTGATTTTAAATTGGTTTTCCTTCACTCTACTACTTTTCTAGGTTTGGATTTCTGGGTTTTCGGTTTACTTAGATTACGTACGCCTCAAGACGTTCGTAGTTTAAGTGCCGGTCATGTTCCGTACTTTCGGGTCGTGACAAAGTTGGTATCAGAGCGTTAGGTTTTACCTTCGGAGCGTAGGATGACCCTTGGTTGATGGAATAGGTGACTAAAGTAGAGTGACGTACCGTGGGTATATTCCGCGGCATACTTACGATACGCTACTCCACTTAAGAAGCCTTAGGATGTACATTTCTTTGTTCAGTATTATATTCATTCCTGATCTAGCCTCATCGGTACCAGTTATGGTTTTGCTGCCACGATTACGGGCAGGGAGAGCTACGGCTAGAGTTGCGGTCAGCACGAGCTCGTTACGAACGAGGACTGACCAGGGCGTGATTCCGGCGACACACGATTGCAGAGATGTATCTTTTTATTGTGTTTTCGCGCCACGAGCGTTGATGGATCGCTGTATGAGATTACTCGGACGGGCAGATCAGCACCAGAGGATTGAGCCAATGATAGAAGGTCGCCGGTCATCGAGGATGAATGACTAGGACATGTGGATCGTTCGCCTACCCCGATGCGAGGTCATCAGATAGATTGTTTCCAGCCAGAGACGACTTCACGCGGAGACGTTGGGAGTCGACAGAGACGATCGAATGTCAGAAACATATTATTCCAAGTTTAAAGTATTCGGAAGGGCATGCAGGCAATTCTATGGACCCTCTAGAAGAATGAAACCCTAACTCGACTTAATGACCGTGTGAAAGCCTTTGAACCTTCGGCTTTGCGGCAGTTCTACGACGCCATTAGTGAGGCTTGGGTTTGCCCTTCTACGGCTGGACCACCGATGCTGTGGTATGTACCCGATACTATTAAACTGTGCCCAAGATGTTGAGCTCTTGGGGGATTATGAGGTTTTGACGACTTGATCGGATGGCTCGACTTAATTCGGATGCTAGGTGGTGAGATGCATTCTTGGGAGACTCCAGATACAAGGATAGCCGTTAGAGCTCAGTCCATGCAGCCACGACGAGACGAGTCCGAAGCGGTCGACATTAGAGAAAGGTGAAGTAAGAGGTTCGTACCAGATCTAGAAGAAACGACGTTTCACTCCGCCGACATCAGAGATGCGATACGCATGCCAAGGCATTGTACTTGGAGATACCTTTCAGAAGGAGTCGCGATGAGTATGCAGCCGTTCCGAAACGAGAACAGATCCAGTAAGGGACGATGACTTCCGGACAGTTCGGCAAAGACGAGATTTGCGAGAGATCTCGACAGGACCTTTCTGGAATGAATTACAAGAAGACTTGGACCCAGGAGTGGTCATGTTACGCACACCGGCAGGCCAGAGCTCAGGTTCGTCGATGAGACATGCTATGAGTGACCATGACAGTTGGCCAGAGATTCTTGGAGGATGTGCTTGAGCGGGACTATTCCGCCATACTTGATTTTGGTATTATGAGCGATCTATTTGCATGATTGATTTTGATGATGGAGTTTCGTGATATTTGTTTCCATGGACCATGGTTGCACCTACTGAGTATTCACGATTTTTGCACAGTTGTTGCACTTGAGATAGTTTTCGTGCCTTGGTTCCTCATGTTTGTGATTATATGGATTTCATACAGTTGAGTTGATTGTGCGTATATACACATACGATTTGGTTTTTGCACTCGGTATGATTCACATATGCTTGCAGTGCAGTGATACGCATTTTGTGCACTTAGATGCACTGGACTTCGATTTCGATTGTGATACTCGATATTTGTTTTGTACACCTTGTGCACCTGATTTGATTTTGCACATGTTCGGCGCTTGATATTGGATTTCATGATTTCGTGCATGATGGATGCACCTGCCTTGGATTTTCGCACATGCTGAGCGCATGTTTTGAGATGTGATTTTGGTGCACACCAGATGCACTAAATCGAGATTATTCGTGCATGTCAGATGCACCTGATTTTGCTGTCAGGCACACATGTTGCCTATGACAGATGTTTCATGCACACTCGATGCACTTAGATATTGTTTCTGTGCATATGTATGGCACATATATGGATTTTGATTTCCGTGCGCACCAGACGCACGTAGTATTCATACGCGTATTTTGGGATTGATTTTTCTTATAGAGCAGTACGTTTTTATGATATTTGCTAAGTGTTTTCATACTAAGCAGGACTAGTCAGAGGACAGCACCTGAATGTATTTTGCATGCATTAATAGCTATTGAAGGGAATTTCAAAAAAAAAGCGAGCTATAGTCTCAGTATTTACCTACGTGTCTGATATGACGCGAAACGTTTAAAACAAGGAAAACCCTTCTAAATTGTTTCCCAAAACGGCGGAACGTACATTTCAAACAAAGATATATATATGTATATAGTTATTTTCTTATGATAGACGTCCGCCACTGTGCAGTGTTATGTGCATTGCACAGCAACTTTAAGAGATTTGACATGCATTTCCTTCAGATAATTACATATATAGATTTGATATTTACGTGTATAGTTTCGAGTTATATCATATTGGTTTTGGTATTGGATTTGACATTGTGTCTTTACCATGACTCCGATGATTGCGGGATGCTTGACGGAGTTTTGATTTTGAGTTATCTGCTTATTACCCATGCGCATGTATTGCGCTATGATGCGTTTTATGTACTTATGATTTCGGAGCCCGACGACTTGATGGTTTTGCTTAGATGTTTTTGTATTTGGGGGGAGTTGAATTTAAATTCGGGGACCGAATTTCTTTAAGTGGGGAAGATTGTAACGTTTTGAAAATCGTTTCGGTGAAATTTTAAAAAAAACGGTAAAATAAGGGGGTTTTCTGTACAAAGTCAAAATACAAATATCTTTATTATAAAATTAAATATATATATTCTAGCTATGAATTTGGTAGTATTTTGTGTTTATTGAGTCACTGGTGAAATTTCAAATTTTCTGAAAAATTTTCCGAAATTAATTATTTTAATATTATTTTAAGCCGTCACTAATACATTTAATTAGGGAAAATCACAAATTAGAATGAGTTGAAACAAATTTTTTGTATCATAACACATTAAACAAAATTTTATCATATAGTTTTTGAAATGAAATGGTTTGCCAAAACGGTTTAGAAAATATCGAAGAAAAAGGCTTTTTTCGGTGAAATTAGTGTTAATGGGAATTGGGGTAATACATTTATCTTTTTTCCTCACCCACACTCACCCACGCCCTCTCTCCCCTCTCCAAATCAGCAGCCCCAAGTGCCCCCTAATTTTCCCACTTGAATGGCTAAAAGAAAAGAAATGAAAAGAAATGAGAAGAAAGGGTAATATATATAAGTATTGGTTGGGTTGACTTGGACTTTCTTTGACTTGACTTTTCTCCCCACACCCACACACTTCACTCCCATCCTTCCCCATTTCTGGCCGAGCCCTCCCCAAGTGCAGCCCCCCAATTTTCTCCTCTCATTTCCTCATCAAAAACCTATCAAAAACCTCCAAAATTCCATCACAAATCAAGCTAAAACCCAAATCCAACTCTTACCCATTTTTCCTTGACCTATTCTAGTGTGGATCTTGTTAGTGTATATGCCCTAGAGGCCATTACTGTATCATACTAGTTTGTATATTACTTAATGGATGCTTGGGATATTCACCTTGTATATACAATCTTGCTCAAAATAGTAGTATGCTACTTGGTTTGTTTCTACTTCAATGTGTACTTGTGTTTATTTCAGTATATCACTTATACGCATTAGTGGAGCCCTTAGGATCTTTGCTTGATTACCAGCGTTGTGATGGCAGTCACACTAGTGGGGGCTGGGTAATCTATAAGCACATCCTTATTCAGGTCCCTGGTCGCAGGACTATCGAGACAGGGCATCGATACTCCGGAGTAGACCAGCGCATGCGCTTCTCATCCCAGTGTGGGAGACGGTCTGTCCCACAGCCGTCAGTACGTCGTACTTGAGATAGTATGCGGGTGCTCGTTAGGTTACGGGTACACTGGACAGGACTCGTCGGGAACTGACTAGTTGGTATTATACCTATCGTCAGTTATCAGTTCCCAGGTGACATGAGTACAGCTTAGTCCGCTGACTTGACACTGTCACTTCGCCTCGGGTGTGTTCCCACTGTACTTTGATCACTACCCTACCACGGCTCAAAGGAGTCGTGCAAACAGGTGGTAGTTGGGTGCAGTCCCGAAGCACTTGGAGGCAGTGACGGTTAGACAGGATTCGTCTCTCCCGGTATTGGGGGTTGACATCGCGCTGTGTCTAGGAGAGCCATTACACGAGTAGTCCCTGGCCAGGGCAAACGAGGTATACTGGTAGGTTTCCAGTGTTATCTCAGGGTGTATTGGGCTTCACTCCGGCACGACTTGTACCGCTATTGGGGGACTGACGTTTACCGCCCCCTAGGCCCGCCATGCGATGTATCAGACGAACAGACCGGACTGTACGGAGAATGTCACGCTCAGGCTCAGTAGGAGTTCAGATGGGTTTCGCCTCGTCGGTCTTCTTGTCGGCATTACCTGGGGACCGTTACGCACAGCTAGTGCCGCTTGCGGTCTGTGGTTAAACCCACTGCCAGCGTAGTGTCGAGTCTTTAGAGTCCCACACAGAAAGCTTTTCGCCTTTAGGCAAAAGAGTAGAGGTCGCATGGTATTGCGACAGGTCGCATGGTTTTGCGACAGGGTTCGGTCACATCCGTGCACTTGTGCACGTACAGTATCCGGACAGTTTACACTAGCGGGCTTTGGTTTAAGCCAGATCCTAGTGTACCTTATGGGATTGGATTTATCCAGTTTGCATTCGTGTTCCTCGGAACGCGGATGCGGGTGTGTATGCACAGTTGACAGGGAGGCAGAGGCAGTGGATTCTCATTAGGGTTGTTGACAGTTGACCGTTGACTTTTGACTTTTTGCTCAACCCTAATGAGAATATGATTTGTGATTAACTATTATATTAATTAAGTATTATGGTGATATGGTTGTTGACTTGTTGACTTTGGTGACTTGTTGACTTTTGTTGACTTGTTGACCGGTTGACTAGGCTTGACTAGTTGACCATCATGATGACCATGGTTATCATTTCATGCCAAAGACTTTTTTCTTGCTTGCTTTTTTGAGTAAAATGAGTGCATGATATGATAACCTTATGGTTGCTTCTAACCATCACAAAAGGACTTTTTTGATATGATGAGTTATGATCACTTTGGATTATGAGAGGGTGAAAGGAAAAAGAGAGCCTCATTCTTTCTTGCTCATTCTCTCTCTTGTTCTTGAGCTCTCCTCTTGCTCTCACCCTCAACCTCTTCCTCCCTCTCTTGATCTATGGTTCTCTTGTCTCATGAGTTGAGAATCAAGAACCATAGATAAAATCCCATTCTAAATCATCTCTACTCATTCTAGTTCACTAGGTTTAGCAAACCAAGTGAACTAGTTTCTTCAAAGAACGAAGAAGGAGCTAAAGGTTGGAGCTTTCAAGTGGATCTATCTTCGGCGTACGGAGACAACGAGAAGGAGCCATCGAACCACCATCGGAGCTTGAAGAGAAGGAGTTCAAGTTTAGGTATAACCATCTTCATCCGAGTAGCTAAATATCTTTAGCTTAGTTTGCTAGTTTTAGTTTAGACAACGATCCCGACCATAGTTTAGTCCATGTTGCCTCTTGCGATAAAAATTCGTTTTTTATACCGTTTCCGCCTCCCCGTAAGAACCGGGGGTCGCAACGTGGACTTACAGTGGTATCAGAGCCTAACTAAACTTAAACTAGCTTGGTAGTGAAGTGTAACGAAGTTCGGAACCGAAAAAAATCACAAAACCGGATAATCACAAAAACTGAGTTTCTGTTGAAATTTTTTCTGCTCAAAATGAAAAACTTTATACTCCTAAATTCGGCTCAGGGTTTTGTGTGAACACCCAAGAAAAACGATACAGTGATTCGCCTAAAGTGCCGCGCTTCCGCCGCGTGATCCTTCTTAGACGCCGCGGAACCGCCGCGACTTGGTGTCTTCTCTGCATCGTTTTTCGTGCAGTGTGTTTGTGTGTTGGTTTTGGGATTTTTAAAATATATTATATGTGCCCAGATTTTCCAGAAAAGAAATTTCCTTTTGGGGTCCTATAATTCCGTATTTTTTCCGAACTTCACTGCACTTTGACTATGATGGTTATATCTGTGATGCTTGCATGTATTGAACGTCGGCTAATCGCTATAAGTCGATTAGTCGGGGTTATACATGATCTGTAATGTGCTGGAATGTGTATATGAATGTGTTGGACTGTCGCGGGTGAATAGCCGGGGTGGATGTGAGATGAGCTTTTGTTTTTCTTTCATTCATTGTAAATGTAAATTGATGTAATAATTATTATTTGTTTGACCGCACAACCGGGTCGGGGTTGTAGCCGTCATTGTATAATTCTTTTTACTGTTTTTGCTCCTAGGATAGACCCATGGAGGGGTGCACAAACTACCGAGTACTTGGCGGGTAGTTTGCCGCACCCGTAGGGGTCTTGGGTGGGGTATTTGGCTATTCACCGCGACCGTGTTATCCGCTTTTCGTTTCAGGCTCGAAAGGATTGCGGATTGCTAGTATATCCAATGCATTCATCTGTGATCTGTAATGTCTATCATTGCTTATTATTTAGGCGTTGCTTATGTTTTACAGACGCGCTAGCCCAGCCCCCGCTCTGTCGTTAGTTAAGTAACCTAACGGGTAATGACGGGGCCCAGTGGCGAATGCGAATGGCATAAGCGTACGTCATATTTTGGTTGTTTTCTGCAATGGTAGGGTTAAATGATGGGACGCATTAAAAGAACTAATGCAAGAATATCACGCATTAAAAGAACTAATGCAAGATAATAAACCAAGTTAAAGTCGTTGGAACACTTTCGAAAAACCACTCGGTTCTTTTCAAAACAAACTTTTAAAATACGGAGTTTGAGCCACTCCATTTAAAAGCTATCTCGTTCCATCGACCAAATCAAGTTCACTACGTTCACGGTTTTGCCAAAACCATCCGTAGCCCTCCATCATTTCAGTTAAATATTCGGTAGTATTCAAGCTATGTATTTTGACCTCACGCCAAGGCATAGTGATTGGTAGCTGCCGGATATTTATCTGTTGCATAGATAGAATGCGTTGGTTTGAGACAGTCGTACTGCCATTTTGGCCTACGTCAAGGGTATGTACGGGTGGATTCAAATTAACCTGGATAATGATGGGACGAACTTGACATGTGACTTATGACATTTTGACCTCACGCCAAGGTCATAAGAGCATGGGGCAAAAATCCACATTGGGAGTTTCATAAGTGCTGAAACTTGCTAGATTTGCATACCATTTGGAGTGTGATGATTCTGGTAGGATTCCTTCAGTTTCGTCACGCGATGATATTTGGATCCCGATCCTACTGTGAGTATATGCTACTCCTCGGGAAATTTCTCACTTAACGATCAATGCTATAAACCTAGTAGGTGCCTAGAAAGGTGTTAGCGGGGCTACGCCCCCAGGGAAAAGAGGTTCTCTAATTAAGGAACTTCGCGAAAGCGTTGGAAAACCTCCCTCGAAGTACCGACACCGGCCTGGCTGAACGGTTAAGCAAGTATTGTACGGTGGGATTGATCCTGACTAATTCTTCCTTTATGGTTTGAGGAGGGATTCGAGAAACAGTGGGAGCCATCCTGTTTAGACAAACTAAAAACCACTCTAAACTTGCAAGAGCATCATGCTGAGTGTTTCTTCTTCTCTCTCCTAATTGCAGCGACCAATCAACATGACTGGACTTAAGTTACTCCTAGATAAAAACAAACTGACAGGGCCAAACTACAAAGATTGGCTCAGGAATGTCACGATAGCAATCACTTATGACAAGCTGGGGTATCTTCTTACCACCAAAGCTCCCCCTGTCCCTGGTCCAACTTCCAGCGTCGCGGATAAGGAAATCCGTAAGACTTGGGAGATTGATAGCGCGAAGGCCAAATGCCTCCTGCTTGCCTCGATGGACAACGAACATCAGAGGAGGCATGAGAATATGGACATGGAGTCCATATTGCTCCATACAAAAGAACTGTATGGAGAGCAATCACGTATCGCAAGATACGAAGCGTCGAAAAAGTTGTTTTCGACAAGAATGGCCGTCGGATCATCAGTAGCCGAGCATGTGCTAAAGATGATCGGCTTCATTGAGGAGCTCGCTGACCTAGGGATCACATTGGAGAGTGAGCTATATACGGATATAGTTCTCCAGTCCCTTCCTTCCACTTACGCCCAGTTTATACTGAACTTCAACCTACAAGAAAAAGAGGTTGAACTATCAAAGCTCCTCAACATGCTGAGGAGCGCAGAGGGCACCCTACAGAAAGGTAGGGAAACATCCACTTTGTTTGTAGGAGGATCATCTTCTTCTAGGTCCAAGGCGAAAGCCAAGGGAAAGAAGAAGAAGGCCCCCGCCAAACCAAGGGGCGGTGTTGGTAAAGTGGATACGAAGGGAAAAGGCAAAGCAACAAAGATAGCGGGGAAGCTTGTGGATAAGGAAGAATGCTTCTATTGTCATAAGAAAGGACACTGGAAGAATGATTGCAGGGCCTGGAAGGCCAGAACACAGGAATTGAAGCAGGTTGCAGCTTCAGCTTCAGGTGTGTATGTTATTGAAAACTGTCTTTCAATAAACTCTACTTCCTGGGTATTGGATACCGGATCAGGATCTCATATCTGTAATTCTTTGCAGGCGTTGAGAAACCGTAGTGTTTTGAAAGCAGGTGACATGACCCTCAGAGTTGCAAACGGAGCTAGCATGGATGCTAAAGCCGTGGGGGACTATCACCTGGGAATGTCAGATGGACATGTTTTGGTTTTGCGTAATTGCTTTTTTGTACCCAACGCAACTTGTAATATCATTTCTGTATCTTTAGTTTCTAAAGAAGGTTATGAATTTGCGTTTGTAAGTAATGTTGTAAACATTCACCTTAATCAAGTTTTGATTGGGTCAGGTACATTGAGTAATGGTATATACGTGTTAAACCAACCACAGATTTTCAACGTCCAGAATACACACAAAAGAAAGTCTCCAGAAATAAATCAGACTTTCTTATGGCATTGTAGATTGGGTCACATCAATGAGAGAAGGTTGACTAAGTTACATACAGAAGGATATTTGAATGCGTTCGAATATCAATCGTATGCCACTTGTCAATCTTGTCTCAAAGGAAAGATGACAAAGACTCCATTTACTGGACAAGGAGTAAGAGCGAGCGAGCTCTTGGGACTCGTACATAGTGACGTGTGCGGTCCAATGTCTACACATGCCCGAAGCGGACATTCTTACTTCATTACTTTTACGGATGACTTCTCAAGGTACGGTTATGTCTTCTTAATGAAACATAAGTCCGAGGCCTTTGGAAAATTCCAAGAGTATAAGAATGAAGTAGAGAAATAGACCGGCAAAAGTATTAAGATTCTAAGATCGGATCGAGGTGGAGAATACTTAAGTGCCGAATTCCTGGACTATTTAAAAGAGAACGGAATTCTCTCTCAGCTTACTCCTCCATACACCCCGCAACATAACGGTGTATCGGAGAGACGGAACCGCACCCTATTGGATATGGTGCGGTCCATGATGAGTAACGCTGAGTTGCCGCGATCATTCTGGGGATATGCGCTAGAATCAGCAGCATACCTTTTGAACCGAGTTCCGACTAAGACTGTGCCTACCACCCCATATGAAATATAGAGTGGGAAGAAACCCTATCTTCAATATCTGAAGATCTGGGGATGTCCAGCTTTTGTCAAAAAGCAGCATGCGGACAAACTTGAGGCACGCTCAGTACTGTGCAAGTTTGTGGGATACCCAAAGAACACCAGGGGGTATCTTTTCTACTACGCAGAGGAACAAAAAGTCCTTGTTTCTCGTAATGCCCACTTTCTAGAACACCAGTTCTTGGAAAAGGAAATTAGTGGGAGCGCAGTAGAACTAGAAGAAATTCCAGAACCACAGACTATTACTGAAAGGTTAGTGGAACCAGAGGGTTCAACAGAACAGGACATTCCTACGCCGCTCCGCAGGAGTAGTAGGCAGTCTCATCCGCCCGAGAGATACTGCGGTTTTCTCATAGACGGGGATAGAGAGGATTGCATCATAGATTATGATGAGCCTACTAGCTTCCAGCAGGCCGTTCAGAGCATTGACTCAGTGAAATGGCTGGATGCAATGCGGACCGAAATGGAGTCCATGTACACCAACAAGGTATGGACGTTGGACATTGCTCCAGACGGGGTAAAACCCGTAGGATGCAAGTGGATCTTCAAAAGGAAGATTGGTGTAGATGGACAGGTTGAGACCTATAAAGCTAGGCTGGTAGCAAAGGGTTTTCGTCAAAGACCTGTCTTGGACTACGACGAAACCTTTTCTCCAGTAGCCATGCTGAAATCCATTCGGATCCTTCTTGCCATTGCTGCCTTCCACGATTATGAGATCTGGCAAATGGACGTAAAGACAGCTTTTCTAAATGGAAATTTAGAGGAGTGTGTCTATATGGACCAGCCAGAGGGTTTCATTCAGAGTGGGAGCAGCGGAAAGGTGTGCAAGTTGCTTAAGTCCATCTATGGACTAAAGCAGGCATCGCGGAGTTGGAACATCTGCTTTGATGAGACGGTCAAAGAATTTGGCTTTATCAAAAATCCAGATGAACCATGCATCTATAGTAGATTTGTAGCGACAACTGTAGTATTCCTCGTTTTATACGTGGATGACATTCTCTTAATAGGAAATGACATTCCTATGCTACAATCTGTCAAGGGGTTCTTGTCACACAGGTTCTCCATGAAAGACCTGGGTGATGCCTCATACATTCTGGGTATCCGGATCTACCGTGACAGATCCAAGAGGATATTAGGACTTTCACAGTCCAGGTACATCGACACCATACTGAAGAGGTTCAGTATGGAAGATTCCAAGCGCGGTAACCTACCGGCTTGTCACGGGATCACCCTCTCTAAAGAGATGTCTCCCAAGACTGATTTGGAGAGGGATCGCATGTCTATTATACCCTACGCTTCTGCGGTAGGCTCTATAATGTATGCGATGTTGTGTACCAGACCGGATGTAGCTTATGCACTGAGTGTGGTAAGCCGGTATCAGTATAACCCAGGGGAGAAACACTGGATAGCGGTAAAGAACATTCTCAAGTACCTGAGAAGGACTAAGGAGATGTTCTTGGTGTATGGCGGAAAAGACCTCCAGATCGAGGCCTTTGCTGACTCCAGCTTCCAGAGTGACAAGGATGATTCCAAGTCCATGTCGGGTTTTGTCTTTACCCTCAATGGAGGGGCGGTGTGTTGGAAGAGTTCCAAACAGGAAACCGTTGCAGACTCGACGATGGAAGCGGAATACATCGCTGCATCTGATGCCGCAAAAGAAGCTGTCTGGATGAGGAAGTTCTTGAAAGAACTTCAGGTGGTTCCGTCCATTGTTGATCCAATACCTCTGTATTGCGACAACAACGGGGCTATAGCTTTAGCGAAGGAACCCAGGTCCCATCAGAAATCCAGGCACATCTTAAGGCGGTATCACCTGATCAGGGAGATCGTAGATCGCCAGGAGATCGAGGTTCGGAGAGTCGCTTCAGAAGACAACACTGCAGATCCATTCACTAAGGCCTTGCCCCAGACTCAGTTCGAGCGGCTGATCGAGATGATAGGTCTTCGATACGCCAGTACATGGCCTTAGTGCAAGTGGGAGATTGTTAGTGTATATGCCCTAGAGGCCATTACTGTATCATACTAGTTTGTATATTACTTAATGGATGCTTAGGATATTCACCTTGTATATACAATCTTGCTCAAAATAGTAGTATGCTACTTGGTTTGTTTCTACTTCAATGTGTACTTGTGTTTATTTCAGTATATCACTTATACGCATTAGTGGAGCCCTTAGGATCTTTGCTTGATTACCAGCGTTGTGATGGCAGTCACACTAGTGGGGGCTGGGTAATCTATAAGCACATCCTTATTCAGGTCCCTGGTCGCAGGACTATCGAGACAGGGCATCGATACTCCGGAGTAGACCAGCGCATGCGCTTCTCATCCCAGTGTGGGAGACGGTCTGTCCCACAGCCGTCAGTACGTCGTACTTGAGATAGTATGCGGGTGCTCGTTAGGTCACGGGTACACTGGACAGGACTCGTCGGGAACTGACTAGTTGGTATTATACCTATCGTCAGTTATCAGTTCCCAGGTGACATGAGTACAGCTTAGTTCGCTGACTTGACACTGTCACTTCGCCTCGGGTGTGTTCCCACTGTACTTTGATCACTACCCTACCACGGCTCAAAGGAGTCGTGCAAACAGGTGGTAGTTGGGTGCAGTCCCGAAGCACTTGGAGGCAGTGACGGTTAGACAGGATTCGTCTCTCCCGGTATTGGGGGTTGACATCGCGCTGTGTCTAGGAGAGCCATTACACGAGTAGTCCCTGGCCAGGGCAAACGAGATATACTGGTAGGTTTCCAGTGTTATCTCAGGGTGTATTGGGCTTCACTCCGGCACGACTTGTACCGCTATTGGGGGACTGACGTTTACCGCCCCCTAGGCCCGCCATGCGATGTATCAGACGAACAGACCGGACTGTACGGAGAATGTCACGCTCAGGCTCAGTAGGAGTTCAGATGGGTTTCGCCTCGTCGGTCTTCTTGTCGGCATTACCTGGGGACCGTTACGCACAGCTAGTGCCGCTTACGGTCTGTGGTTAAACCCACTGCCAGCGTAGTGTCGAGTCTTTAGAGTCCCACACAGAAAGCTTTTCGCCTTTAGGCAAAAGAGTAGAGGTCGCATGGTATTGCGACAGGTCGCATGGTTTTGCGACAGGGTTCGGTCACATCCGTGCACTTGTGCACGTACAGTATCCGGACAGTTTACACTAGCGGGCTTTGGTTTAAGCCAGATCCTAGTGTACCTTATGGGATTGGATTTATCCAGTTTGCATTCGTGTTCCTCGGAACGCGGATGCGGGTGTGTATGCACAGTTGACAGGGAGGCAGAGGCAGTGGATTCTCATTAGGGTTGTTGACAGTTGACCGTTGACTTTTGACTTTTTGCTCAACCCTAATGAGAATATGATTTGTGATTAACTATTATATTAATTAAGTATTATGGTGATATGGTTGTTGACTTGTTGACTTTGGTGACTTGTTGACTTTTGTTGACTTGTTGACCGGTTGACTAGGCTTGACTAGTTGACCATCATGATGACCATGGTTATCATTTCATGCCAAAGACTTTTTTCTTGCTTGCTTTTTTGAGTAAAATGAGTGCATGATATGATAACCTTATGGTTGCTTCTAACCATCACAAAAGGACTTTTTTGATATGATGAGTTATGATCACTTTGGATTATGAGAGGGTGAAAGGAAAAAGAGAGCCTCATTCTTTCTTGCTCATTCTCTCTCTTGTTCTTGAGCTCTCCTCTTGCTCTCACCCTCAACCTCTTCCTCCCTCTCTTGATCTATGGTTCTCTTGTCTCATGAGTTGAGAATCAAGAACCATAGATAAAATCCCATTCTAAATCATCTCTACTCATTCTAGTTCACTAGGTTTAGCAAACCAAGTGAACTAGTTTCTTCAAAGAACGAAGAAGGAGCTAAAGGTTGGAGCTTTCAAGTGGATCTATCTTCGGCGTACGGAGACAACGAGAAGGAGCCATCGAACCACCATCGGAGCTTGAAGAGAAGGAGTTCAAGTTTAGGTATAACCATCTTCATCCGAGTAGCTAAATATCTTTAGCTTAGTTTGCTAGTTTTAGTTTAGACAACGATCCCGACCATAGTTTAGTCCATGTTGCCTCTTGCGATAAAAATTCGTTTTTTATACCGTTTCCGCCTCCCCGTAAGAACCGGGGGTCGCAACGTGGACTTACAGATCTTGGAGAAAGAAGCAAGTTTGTGAGGCTAGGTTGGATGTTGATTCAAGTTTTGTGAGGTATAAATCCTTGTTCCATGGTTTGTTTGTTGCTTAGTTACTTAATTGTTGCTATCATACCTCATTTGAAGCTATTTAGGTGTTTAATTAGGTTTAATTGCTTGGTTGGAAAAATTCAAGAAAAGGGTTTGTAAATCAAATTAGGGTTTTCTTCATTGGGTATTGATCTTGATGTGGGGATTAACATGTTAATGTGATGCTAAAACTAACCTAGTTGCTAGTTTACTAATTGATGCTTGTAATTGTTAAAACTGGAAATTTATGCAAACTAGGTTTTGGAAATTTATTGCAAATGTTAGACTAAAAATCTAATTAGGTTTTTCATGACTTCATTAACATTATTAAGTGTAGTTTAATGCTTTAGATCATGCAAATCTAAGCTAGATTGTAGTTTGTGCATTTTTGCTATGAAATTGTTAAAATTTAGGTATTTTGTAAACTAGAATTTTAGGGTTTTTGGAATTTAATGAGATTAAATTATGGGAATTGTTTTTATGACTTATTTAAGATATTTAGTGAATATTGTGGCCGCTAGATTCGTTTATACATCGAGTTTTGTACTAAAACGGTGATTTGTGCTTGCTAGATTTTCGGGAAAATGACTTTTTAAGTGAAATTGGGGGTTTTGTGAATTTTAAGCTATTTTATATTATAATTAGTGCTTGTAATTGTACAAATGAGTGTGTTGGGAGCTTTCTCGATGGTTTGGCGTTTGTACGCCGACGTCGAGCGTTTTTGGGTCGATTTGTGAAGGCAACCATAGGTTTTGACCTATGTGGGATTCGTGCGTCGTTTTGGTCATGAGTCGGATTTTAATGCGATACGGTGCGTTATGATAAGTAGGTACTCCATGTGGACTTCGAGACGACAAGCAAGCGCGTGGCGACGTCGGCACCGGCGAGTGAGGACCAGGTGAGTAGATTTATATCTACAGGGAGAAGTCGGGTGGATGGCGTATAGCACCCCCGCAGTTCGTGGTGATGTATACGAATACGTATACACACATTTATTGATTATATTTTGTTTGAGTTTATTGATGATAAATATGGATGGTTTAGTATCGCGAAACCCTAGAGTAGTGGTCGCACCATACATGCACACACCCACCCATACTTGCATACATTCTTCTTCCATTTGTGTTTACGGGAATATATATATAGTTATGTGTTCACATGGGTATGAGACTATGTGTTCACATACGGATTTGAGGATGATACTTGGGTTTGAGATAAGTCGATAAGATTTGTGTTGAGTTTGTGATATCGGTGATATGGCAGGATTCGTATTTGAGATACGTCCTGATATTATAGCGGGTCTTTGAACGACGATATGGGTGAATAGTGCTATAATCAAAATGGTCGACATGTGATCGTGATATGAGATATGATATGCTAGGATATGGATATTAGGCCGTATCGGGCGATGTATACCCTTGATGATGCTATGTGCTGACGGTATCGGTTTGTACGAGATTGTCGATCTGTAGTCAGATCATGAGTATATTGAGGATATTAGTATTATACTAGACATAGGTCAGTACCCCAGAGGAATGGTGTGAGGAATATGATATTGACCCGTACCCAGATTTGGAGATGTCGTACGACGGATTTACGTACGAGCTATATCTTGATTCTCGATCCGCACTCTTGACTTGGGATGTCTGATTGTAGATATGGTATCGGATACGATATTATTGAGGCGGGATCACCGACTAATATATATACAGGTATGTATATGGATCGACTCAGATGTTAGGCAGTTTCCTTACCTGTAGTCCAGCTTGTTAGCTTAGCCATTTAGTTTAGTTTAGTTGTTAGATTAGATTCGATTCTTACCTATTTCAAAAACTAACGAATCGTGATTATTTTAAAAGACAGCCCAAGGGATCCTACGGATATTTCAAAAGACGTATCTTTTCATAAAAACACCGTAGCCCCTATTTTCAAAACCCCATGGTTCGTGTTATTTCAAAAGGCACCATTTGTAGGACTTATATTAGATTAATACAGGTTAGTTACAGTTGCGTCTTGTATTCAGCTCCCGCTTATTATTGTGGTTCGCTTCGCATCGCATACTTATGTTATAATTTCTTATTGCAATGTTGATATCATATTGTTAGGACACCAGCACCATTACCGATGATACGTATGTACCACGTACACTTACTTGCCGGCTCACACACATCTTCATCGGTAATTGCCATGTCACGTACACCTTAGAAAATATTATTGCTTGACTTAGCTTGTTAGTTAGTAATTTGACATGATATTAGTGTACCTGCCTTATATGCCAGCTTAACATTGTAGTTATTACTTGCCACTTCATGCATACTGTTATTCATTGTTATGCCTATATTCATGGTTTTACATGCTATTGATGATTTGGATTCGGATTTCCATGAGATTTTCTGGATTGGGGGGGGGGGGGAACCGCAAAACTTATATAAACTGATTTCTCTCTTTTTAAATAAAAAGTGCGGTTTTTCCCATGATGTATGAGTCGTCCACCATGAGTTTGCTGATGGATTTCGAGACCCGATTCGAGGAGACGGATGAACCGTTTCGGGTACATGGTGGACCCGGTAAGGTACCCCGGGGCAAGAAGCGCGTGATGATGACGATGTGAGCCTGGCAGGGGAGCACTACCTACCGGTGATATTACCCGACGCGTCGGATATCCGGAGGATACCGTCGTGGTCTTGAGATGGATGGTAGGGGCCGGTCTGGACTGACGGCGCCCTAGTTATTGTGTTTGAGACATTGAGATTTCGAGATATTGAGGTACAGAGACTGTGATACAGAGATATCGAGATATTGGGATTACGTTTTGTGCCGATGCTAGGCACTGTTTTATGCTGATTTCATTTATGATATCTCATTTAAAAATACAATGGAAATCTCACTAAATTATGAAAACAGTTTCTTCATTTACATGTATTCTGTTTTCATGCATTCATACCTCATTCATATGATATATTGCTACCTGAGGTACTGACACGGGCACATGAGATTACACTCGGGTTGGATATTTACCCTAGCCTTGTTATAGGTTGCATGTTATATATATAATTGAGGATATATATTATGATCATTGACCTAGGTTGCGTTATTTATGCGATTTCTTTCCGTAGATGTTTTTTCTATTCACGAGTTGGCAACTCACCCCCGTTGTGCCCCAGTTCCTTGCAGGTTTGCCGTACAGGTTTCTTTACGGCTTGCGGGCATAGTTTCCTTCGGGTGATTTGCTAGTAGGTGGGTTTACTTGTATCGTACCCCCCATTATATAACTTGTATATTATTACTCTGTTGTATCTAGAAGTTCCATCAACCAAACATGTATTTATTTTGAGATAGAGACCAGTGATGTTATTCCTTCGACCTTAGAGTCGCGCGTTATATTTCTGTGGTTTTCTTGTGGTTTTGAGTTTCCTTTGAATTTTAATCCTCGCCGTTGGCGTTGTATATTATATTGCTTGTGTGGTTGTGACCGTCGATTGACGAAGAGCTAGCTCCCGCTTGGGGATGCCTTTTTATTGATTTCGTATACTATTCATATTGTATCCCGTTTGGGAGCCAGTATTTTCAAAGGAGACTCTGCCGAAATTTTCAGGAAATACTTGATGTTTTTAAAACCGCATAACTCGGCTTATGCTATTAAAACTACTTGATTTTAAATTGGTTTTCCTTCACTCTACTACTTTTCTAGGTTTGGATTTCTGGGTTTTCGGTTTACTTAGATTACGTACGCCTCAAGACGTTCGTAGTTTAAGTGCCGGTCATGTTCCGTACTTTCGGGTCGTGACAAAGTTGGTATCAGAGCGTTAGGTTTTACCTTCGGAGCGTAGGATGACCCTTGGTTGATGGAATAGGTGACTAAAGTAGAGTGACGTACCGTGGGTATGTTCCGCGGCATACTTACGATACGCTACTCCACTTAAGAAGCCTTAGGATGTACATTTCTTTGTTCAGTATTATATTCAATCCTGATCTAGCCTCATCGGTACCAGTTATGGTTTTGCTGCCACGATTACGGACTTGTGTTTCAACAGGAACATATGTCTGAATCTTGAGAGATCATCAGTGAATGTAATGAAGTACAAAGAACCGGTCCTGGCATATGTAGACAGGGGACTTTCATACATCAGCATGTATCAATCCCAAGAGTTCACTAACTCTTTCTCTGTTTCTTAAACGGACCTGTGGTCATCTTATCTTTGTGACATGACTGGCAAGTTTTTTGCAAGATGTAAATCCAAACTAATTTAAATATGCATCTTTATGTAACTTCAGCTAGTCGGGTCGTATTGATATGACCTAGTCTATAATGCCTCAAGAAGGATTCTTTCATTTCTGAACTCTTCCTCTTGTGTGTGTTCTGTACGTTAAGAACTGTGGTTTGATTTAGAACGTCTATGCTTTTAGATAACGTGCCTGAACCGATCAACACTTGATATAAGAAATGTTCAAAACATTATCCAGCAATAAAAAATTATATCCTTCTTTACTAATATAGAGACTGATATGATGTTGTATATCAGGTTCGGTATCTAATAACATTCGTTCAGAATCAATGTATTCTGGTAATACAGGGTGATAACTTCCAACAGTCTTGGCTGCAACACTTGCATCATTTCCAACTCTTGAAACTTATGACCCGTTCTCAGTTCTCTACCTATCTGTAGCCCATGTAACAAATTACATTTGCGGGATCCTGATCCGATATCTCATACCCAGGATGTAAAGGATACTGAGAAACAGTTCTCGGTAATGAAAACACCCGAAGAAGATGCATCAGCATGCACTTTCTTCGTTTGGGTGGCACGGGAATTCTGGTAATCCCCTATTTCCTGCTCTGTCTTATAACAATTTTAAGTTGGAGCGGGACCAACGTTCCCTAGCACAGTATAACAAGCAGGTTCGGTCAATTCATCCGTATTATTATCTTGATTAAGGCATGACATGGTCGCTACCTGGAGAGAGATAGAAGAAAACACTCAGCGTGCGCTTTTACAAGATTAGATTGGTTATTAATATATCTAATCAGGATGTCTCCCACTGTTTTAGTCAAATCTTCCTTCAAACCCTAAAAGGAAAGACTAGCCAGGATTAATTACACTCTACAAGTTCGCCAATCTTTCAGTTAGGCTAGTGCCGGTACTTTAAGCGAGGTTCCCCGCGCTTTCGCACGGACCTAATTAAAGTAAACCTCGTTTTCCCAGAAGCATAACCCTGTTGACACCTTTCTAGACACCTACTTGATCGACTAATTGTAATGTGTAAAACTCTCCCAGGAGTAACTCTTACTCGCAGTGGGTATCGGGATCCAACTATCTCATAGAAGGTATGCAATCTCATTGCAAATTTCAACACTTGAAATTCCCGATAATATTTTGCCCCTAGCGTCCTATGACCTTGACGCAGGCCAACAAACCATAGTCCGCTAGTCAAGTTCAACCCGTACATTTCCTGATTGAATTAAACCCACCCGCACGACCCTTGACGCAGGCCAACAAAGTCGCACGACTACCCTAATCCAATCGCATCGTATGTTGCAGATAAGCACTAGTTAGCTACCGCACACTACACCTTGACGCAGGCCAACAAACGTAGCACGAATACTAAATACTACTTATCTGAAATGACGGAGGGCTACGACAGGTTTTTAAGAAAACCCTTTGCGTAATGAACTTGATATCGTTGTAGAATCGAGTGATTTTTAATGGAATGTTTTTTAGGCCTTTTCTAGTTTTGCTAAAGAGGTCACTCCTGGTGAAGGGGTCGTCGGCTTTTTCCTTATCGAATAAGGTGCAGGATATTTCACAAATATCACTATGCAAAGCAAAAACTATAGAAACAATCAAAAGACAAACCGAGTTTGTGGCATCTGCTAGTTTCACTAAAGAGGTCACTCCCGGTGAAGGGATCTCGGCTCTTTCCTTATCGAATAAGGTGCTGGATGTTCTACAAGGAACACCGCTATGCAAAGCAAGAACTAGAGCTACCAGTTTTTAAACAAGTTTCTACAGCATCTTTAGGTTTCTTTTAGTTTCATTAATCTCATTAATGAAGTCCCATTTTATTATGCTTCACAAGCATCACATTTGAAACGAAATCTGCAATATAACATATATCTCATATATATAATATAAACATTTGTCTCAGGCAGTAATATGATCTCATCACAGAACATTGCAGCAGAAGATAACATATGAAATATTGGATATACTAGGATTTCCGTGTTTTATGCGAGCCTGTATAAAACGCGGATTACACGGTCGCGATGAATAGCCAAACCCACATCCCTAGACCCCTACGAGAGCGGAAAGCAACACTGCCAATTCTAGGGTTAGGAGACCCGGTCTTGGCTCCTCGAGATGGTCTCCCACTGGACCCTAGAACCCGGTTACATATGATCCTCGCCTTGGGTCTACCTAATGCGGAAAAGTAAATAATATACAATGGAGACATCATCCTCAGCCCGAAAGTGCCCCAATAAAAGAATATTACATACAATGAATTTTACATGAATGAAAATAAAAACCCTCATCGCACATAAAACCCCCGGCTATTCAAAACGCGACGATCCAATACAACATATCACAGCAACACATAATATCACATATCATCAATGTAAGTAAACATGCGTATCCCAATTGTCGTTGATGTATAGCAACGAAACCGGCGATACACCGTATATTACACTTACGGTCGCAGAAAAGTAAGTGTAAAACTACAACAGTTGGAATCCGCAACCCCCTTTAGACATCACATGCCTAACCAAATGAATTCCTTAGACATCGCATGCCTAACAATTATAAACCCCGCATTTTAGCCTCATTATCGAAAACACTTTTCAATATCGAGTCGGGCAATTCAACAAGATTCCCGACATCCTGATCGAATGCTCGTCGCAAACTTTAGTAGACAGCCGCACCCCCGGATGCCGTCGACGAATTGCACTAAGGCGGAACACCGTTGTCGCGAGCACCCGAACGGATGCTTTTGGCGACGGGGTTCTCCTACAGTCACTTGGTCGGGGCTATGGGGCGTGGCTATCTATTAACTTTACCCGGCGAGTATCCGCGTACGCTACGTGATTGCGACGGACTTTTGATCGCATCAAAATCCCATGGCAACCGATCAAATGAGACTAAACTGCTAGATTTATAACATTCAAATTAGTTATCTCATAACTGCTTGTGGATTCCAAATATTGTATCACATTCCAGATAAATAGACAATGTTAAACTTTCCGATCGAATAAACAAACACCCAAGATTTCCCAAATAGCTCAACACTTGAGCGGAGTTCAAAAAATATCCATCACATGCCACAGTACCGATGGTCCAACCGTAGAAGGGTCAAACCAACGCCTCACATGTGGCAACGCCGTACTGCCCCATGTAAGTCCACGGTAGCGCCCCGGCCGTCTAACAGACGCTAAAATGCGGAACAAAACTTTTACGACTGGCGCTATCGCGTATTTTAACCCGGATCTGCCATTAAAACTAAACTAACAAAATACAAAGTGGGTAGAAATGTTATACCGAACGATCCGAGTCCTTCGGTCTTCAACCATCATCCCACGCTTTGTTGCGGCTGCTCCGATCTCCTGAATCTCCAGTCTTCTCGTCCAGGTGGCACCATGTCGACGGATCTTTAAACGGGCTCCCGCCTCTGAACCGAGGCAACTCGATCATCAAGTTTGCTAAAAGAGATGATCAAGATTGATGTAGAGAATGAGTAGAACACTTTGTCTCGTTACGTCCAAAGCTATGGACGAACGGTTAATGAAGTTGCCATTTGGAATCGGGTAAATGGAAATTGAGCTATATGAAATTTCCATGAACTAAACTATCATAATCTTTTTACAAGCAACCTCTTTTTTTTTCCAAGGAATGGCCGGCCACATACTTATATGAGGGAGGTGAGTGTAAGAGAGAGGAGAGGGCGATTATAAGCATTAATGAACTCATGAGTCATAAAATACACCTTGCATAACATTAATTGCATACATTGAACCAAAACACTTAGTCATCCATTCATTAAAAGCTCCATTAATGCACTAAGCCACCTCACCATCCTAGTCACCCTCTAGAAACATCTAGAACCTTCCACACTCATGAAGAAAAGATAAATCCGTATTTAACCGAATGTTAAATACGGGTGATAGAAAACGGGAAACTGGCAACTTCCAAAAGTGATCCTGAAACGAATTTCGGGATAACCCCGTAATAGTATAAACATACCCGCATTTGTATTACGACCGAATACAAATATAACTGAGACAAAGATATTATATCTATACAGTATAATACTTGGGTCCGGCTTAAACCAAAGCCTACAAGTATTATCTGCCAGAAATATGACACGTGCGTAAACGCACTTGCATTTTCCGAACCCTGCCATAAAACCATACGGCCTCTACAACGTTTCAGCCGAACTTGGGAAACTGTCTGTGGGGGACTCTAATGACTCATCAACACACTGGCACTGGGTATAACCACTAGCACGTCAGAGGTACAAGCTGTACGTAACGGTTGCCTATGTATTGATTGGAAGGGAAGCTGACGAGCGAACTCATCCAGAAACCCTACTGAGCCTGACAGTGACAATATCTGTACAGTCTGGTCCATTCGTCTATGAGTATCGCATATAGGGCCTAGGGGGCCGGTAAACGTCAGACCCCCAATAGCTGTATAAGTCGGGTCAGAGAGCAGCCCAGAACACTCTGAGATACTACTGGAATACCTTCCAGTAAATCTCGATTACCCTGGCCAGGGATTTCGTGTAATGGCTCTCCTAAACACAGCGCGATCTCATCCCCAATACCGGGAGAGACGAATCCCCGACGATCTGCTCACTGCCTCCATGTGGCTCGGGACTGTATCCAAAAAATACCTATTGGCACGACTCCTTTGACCCATGGTAGGGTATAAATCAAAGCACAGTGGGAACTCACACGAGACAAATGACGACCTCAGGTCGATGAACTAACCTGTACACATGTCACCAGGGAACTGCTATCTGACGCTAGGTATAATACCATCTAGGAAGTTCCCGGCGAGTCCAGTCCGGTGTACTCATAACCCAATGAGCACCTGTATACATCTTAGGTGAATCAATTAACACCAATGGCTTGTGAGACCGGACACCGCCCCTCGTCGGGGTCTCGAATGTATACACTAGTCTACTCTGGAGTATCGATGCCCTGTCTCGAAACTCCCACGACTAGGGACACTTTAAGGATGTGCTTATAGACCCCAGCTCCTACATATATGATCGCCATCATGCTGCTGGCAGTCAAGCAAGAATCCTATGGGCTCTATCATGATGATAAAGACAAACCAGATAGCATACTATCATCTCGAGTAAGACTGTTTTATCGGTATAGGTCCTGCCTCAATCATTGCAATCACGTACCTGCGATCCAATAATTGACTTTGAGGGCACTATATCCAACAATCTCCCACTTGCACGTAAGGCTAATTATTGCGATGTCGCGTACTCACAGCTCGTGTGATACCGAACATCCAACTCCTCTACTAATCAGTTTCACAAAGCTCGTTTGCAAAACTATTGTGTTCGAGAAATAGCCTCAGTGAGTGGATCCGTCCTGATGTTTCTTTCTATGTCTCTCTTAATCTCAAGTTCGCGGAGAATGCCATCTCCCGAATTGAGTAATACCTGTCTTAGAATATGTTTGGATATCTGATGGGACCTAGTTCATAAATGAACTCCAAGTCCAGCAAACTTCTTAGACTGTATGATTAACTGAATTTAATCAGTATCCAGCACTATGCCTCCCACAGTATCCTCTTGGACCACCTGTCCATAATACTGTCCCTCGTCAGATGGAAAACTATAACTCTGACAATCACTCTGTCATCCATGTCACTTTTGAAGCCTGGAATGATAAACGTCTCCCCTAAGGAGGCTGCCGTAATCAAATCCGTAGAACATGCACTTATGTTCTAAAACTGCTTTCTTATGTTTCTTCAGGATTGGATTAATATAAACTTATCGCATCTAGTGCAAAAACAACATCTGGTGTGGTACTTGACATCTCACGATTGACTCAATTGCCTAAGCAAGTGATCTGCCAATCATGCACGTCCCTATCCCCTTTAGTCTTTAAGACACCTTTAGAGAGGGTGACTCCATCACCTGCAGGTACACAACAAAGCCAGGAGTCATCTATTCTAAAATACTATTAGAATACTGTCAAAGTACCCATATTGGGAAACTACCCAAATCTAGATCTAAAACCATAGATCCAGTAACCAGAATGTCAGATATTATATCCATATCCTTTGTGGAGAAACAACTGTGTGACGACCAAAGTACAACCGATCGTAGTATAGGAATTTTACTTCCTACTCTGTGTATGTCATCCAAATACCAGGACATCACACCCTACTACCTTCTTAACAGATGCATCCCCTATTCTGATGAAGTCAAACCCATAACTGTCACATCAAAACATAAATGATCTATTTCCGCTATATTTGCTCAAGTCTATAAATAGGCATAAGCTACTTGCCCACTATGCTTCCGCTGCTCCCACTGACTACGACAACCCTCTGGCAGAATAATATATATACGTACACTTCTAAAGCTAGTTTAGAACGACGCTATACTTATCATCCTGCCGGGTCTCATAGTTTGGAACAACAGTAGTGTCAAGTCTGGGTAAACAAGAACCTCCCTGTCACGTCCCTAAGGCTACCGGAGTACCTCTCGGGTGTCTGAGGTTACCCACCATGTCTGCGGAGTGGCTATTGGAATGTCAAACCAGATTGAATATATAGGTCCTATTAAATTTTCCGTAATCGTTTGCGGTTCTAGAATCACTTTTAGTTCTACCATACTCCCACTATTGTTTTCTGAAAAAATCCATTTTACTAAAACTGTGGCGAGTCTAGAACAATATCACTATTGATCTTCCAGATGGTAGAAAATCAACCCTCGTCAAAGCCAGGGTCAACCCACAAACTGCCATTACAGAAACGTGCCTTGAGTTATCCAGTGTCTGGTTTTAAGCATAAGCTGGAAAACTCCCCGTACCTTAACATCGTTAAGATATGAACCATTCTATATCTAATATAGAAATAGAGGCACTAATTTAATTGGAACCATATTCAAATCATGCAGCTGTCTCCAGTGCATATCAACTTAATGGAGAGAGGCTAATCAGCATTACTCAACTTAGGAATACATCCAATTATGAGTGACCTGAAAGAGAAATAAGTTTCTCAAAACCATTACTATTAACTGAATACCAATCACAAGTATCTACATCTTCAATCTCTTTGAAGAATCCCGATACTTGCGACACTTGGTTCTCTACTTTATTCTTATACCCACAACTTCTCAAAACTTAGACATTGTATTTCTACGAAACACTTGTCTAAAAGCTAGAGAATTTATAAGTAAACAGAACAGAGTACGAGGACCAACCCCTTTGTCCTGATGAACACTGGACAACATACAATACTCTGTATAAGTCCTCTGAGTTGAATAACTCAAAACCTGTGCATCGTAGGTTGAAAACTGTACCCAGGCGATTTCCTCAAATATCACCAATTACAAAGAATTTCGATATGATGAGGATGGTCACCTAATTCCCAATAGCTTACTCCTACTCATCATCTGTAAAACCATACAGATGTGAGAAGCATACCTGGTAAATACATACCCTGGAGTATGCATCTAATCGGGAAATCAGTTTTCCATTAACAATGCACTGAAATACAAAAAATGTTTCGTAGGGGTATCCTGATATTCCTAGTAATGCCTCTTCCATAATCCAATTCATGACTTTAACCGTATATTTCTTTGCCATCTCCCTAAATCCCTTTATTTGTCTTTATTCATTACCTTCTATACACCATCATTAGGCTAAGTGGTTTTCTTCCTTCCCTACCATTCGGCACCAGCCTATGGTTTGGAAGAAGACTATCCAGTAAGCATAATAGGTGTACCCTCCTTAACCAAGGAGTACTCGCAACTTGAGATAAGGTGATGATAAAAGACAACTGAATAATACCTTATTCAATTCCTCCCGAACCGGGAAAAAAAGCAAAGGTGAAATAGGAGTGGCGATGAAGTACGCGGTTTGGTCGTGAATGATAACAATCGCAATTTACTTTTGCCCTCTTTCTTATTCCTTTATTTGGTCTTTAGTTATTACCTTCTGTACACCCTACTTAGGCTAATTGGTTTTCTTCATTCCATACCTTTCGGCATCTGCCTATGGTTTGGAATAAGACTATCCAATAAGTGTAATGGGTGTACTCTCCTAAACTAAGGAGCCCTCGCAACCTGAGAGAAGGTGATAATAAAAGACAACTGAATAAACCAATTCTATTTCTCCTGAACCTGGATCCATCCTCGAAGAAGTCCCTTCGAGTTCATATATAATCATACGATGGATCTATCCAATGGAAGTGGATGTCCGTAGTAATACGGGGTGTTCTGAGAAATACAAAGGGTAAAAGAAGGAGCGGCAATGACTTATGCAACTAGGACAATCCAAAAGCCAGTATTTAAAGAAGTTTCGGTCAACTTGGTTACCGAGTCATAGTCTAGGGTCGGTCAAAGGTCACTGCCAAAGAGAGAGAGAAAAGAAACACTCTGCGTGCACTCTAACCTAGATCAGAATGGTTATCATATTATCTAATTAGGAAACCTCCCACTGTAATCTCAATTCTCCTCCAAACCTGAAAGAAGAATTAGTCGGGATCACCCGAAGAGTAAACCAACTCATCAGTGGGAATCGGGATCCAACTCTCATCGCATGATAACGTGACGGTATCACACTCCAGAAGGTATGCTCAAGTTTTTGCAAGTTTCCTGTATGTTTGAAACTCCCGATGTAATTTTTATCCCGTGCTCTTATGACCTTGACGTAGGCCAATAAATCATAAGCCACATGTCAAGTTCTACCCGTCGTTGTCCTGATTAATTTAGGTCATCGTACATGCCCTTGACGTAAGCCAACAAGGCTGTACGTCTGTCCTAAACTAATGCATCTATCTATGCAACAAATGAATACCCCAGCAGCTACCAAACACTATGCCTTGACGTAGGCCAACAAACATAGCTTGAATACTACTGACCATCCATAAGAAATGACGGAGGGTTACGGCTGGTTTTTGGCGAAAAACCTTTAACGTAATGAACTTGATCTCGTTGAAGGAACCTGATAGCTTTTTATAAAAAATATAGTGGCGAAAACCTTTTGCTAAAGAGGTCACTCCCGGTGAAGGGATCTCGGCTCTTTCCTCGTGGAAAGAGGTGCAGGATATTCTCACTAAATACCACGATGCAAAGCAGCTTGTAATCGACTATATTGAAGTTATTACCCTGACGTAAACTTCTGCCCAAGGGGTCACTCCCGGTGAAGGGATCTCGGCCCTTGCCTCGTCGAATAAGGTGCAGGATATTCAAACTGAATACCGCTATGCATAACAAAAGGAAACGTCTTTGTAATAACTCCTTTTAAAATTTGTTCCAACAACATCAAATATAGGTATGTTTTATCCTTGCATTGATAAGAATCAATGCAGTCCCATCAAATGATCACAACAGAAAAGAACGAAAATAAAATGTACGTATATGCCATCCGCATTCGTCACTGGGTCCCGTCATCACCCGTTAGGTTACTTAACTAATGACAGAGCGGGGACTAGGCTAGCGCGGGTGCAAAACATATACAACATCTACTAGTATATATACCAATATACAATAATCGCTCCAGGCGTGATAATATGCAACATTACAGAAAAGTAATAAGCATCACAGAACAAAACAGATAATCTGGGATCCCCGAGTTTCACAGAGCCGCTGCTGAAACCCGACGTTCCCCTGGTCGTGTGGATAGCCTGTGCAATGAAACCTAGACCCCTACGGGTGCGGCAAGTTACCCGCCAAAACCTGAAGCAAGGCAGCCCCCTACAGCAAAGTGAATGGACCACCCGGCACTTCACGGAATCCGGTAACTTGAGCACCCCTCCTTGGGTCAACCTGTACACCCTACGAGTGCGGCGAATAGTCTGCCAATTCTAGAGTGAGGCCCCTCTGCCTTTCAAAGCCATGAGATACGGACCCGTTGCCCTCCAAAACCCGGCTATCCATGCACTCCGTCACGGGGTAAACCTAGTACAGAAATAAAAATATGTACAACGGGTACATCGACCTCAGCCCGGTCGTGCCCCAAAAGAATATTATACAAACAGGCAGTGACGGCAGTCCACAAGTCGGACGCTCGCCCCGCAATATCAAATGTACAAATAAATTCAAACAGCACTTCCATTGCACACTGCTATCCACCACGACATATCCGCAACATTACAGTACAACACAGAACATCAACGCGAATGTCATGTTCGCAAACCCGTCTAAAAGAACTATAGCAATTAGACGCGGTTTACCGCTCAAATGACATTCCCGGTAGGAGATATAATATAAGTACTGCATACTAACAAGTTTAAAATTTCGATCGACAAAACTTCCCGAAGTGGGCCCCACGTACATCTGTTGTACAGTAACAAACACTGGGCCCAAAAGAATATCATCAGAAACCACAATTTCCCAAGATGAAAGCCCAGAAGAAAAATGGCCCACCAATTCACCAAGACGGCCGCGCTTTCGCGGTCAAAGGTAGGCATTGACCGTAGATCCGTGGCCGTACGGTCGAATTGGGGGATCGTTTTTCTACTGTTTCCATAGAAAAGCCTGCTTATATTTCTGGTGTGGTTAAAATAATTTTTAGAACAGATTTAAAATCAACAGAAACTTTGAACATGGAAATTGCAGTTTTAGAAATTCGGTTCGATCGATGTTTTAAACGCGTTAGCACAAGTTAGTATAGCTTAATGGTGAGGCTCTGATACCACGGTAGCGCCCCGGCCGTCTAACAGACGCCAAAATGCGGAACAAAACTTTTACGACTGGCGCTATCGTGTACTTTAACCCGGATCTGCCATTAAAGCTAAACTAACAAAATACAAAGTGGGTAGAAATGTTATACCGAACGATCCGAGTCCTTCGGTCTTCAACCATCATCCCACGCTTTGTTGTGGCTGCTCCGATCTCCTGAATCTCCAGTCTTCTCGTCCAGGTGGCACCATGTCGACGAATCTTTAAACGGGCTCCCGCCTCTGAACCGAGGCAACTCGATCATCAAGTTTGCTAAAAGAGATGATCAAGATTGATGTAGAGAATGAGTATAACACTTTGTCTCGTTACGTCCAAAACTATAGGCGAACGGTTAATGAAGTTGCCATTTGGAATCGGGTAAATGGAAATTGAGCTATATGAAATTTCCATGAACTAAACTATCGTAATCTTTTTACAAGAAACCACTTTTTTTTCCAAGGAATGGCCGGCCACATACTTATATAAGGGAGGTGAGTGTAGGAGAAAGGAGAGGGTGATTATAAGCATTAATGAACTCATGAGTCATAAAACACACCTTGCATAACATTAATTGCATACATTGAACCAAAACACTTAGTCATCCATTCATTAAAAGCTCCATTAATGCACTAAGCCACCTCGCCATCCTAGTCACCCTCTAGAAACATCTAAAACCTTCCACACTCATGATGAAAAGATAAATCCGTATTTAACCGAATGTTAAATACGGGTGATAGAAAACGGGAAACTGGCAACTTCCAAAAGTGATCCTGAAACGAATTTCAGGATAACCCCGTAATAGTATAAACATACCCGCATTTGTATTACGACCGAATACAAATATAACTGAGACAAAGATATTATATCTACACAGTATAATACTTGGGTCCGGCTTAAACCAAAGCCTACCAGTATTATCTGCCCGAAATATGCAAGTGCGTAAACGCACGTGCATTTTCCGAACCCTGCCATAAAACCATACGGCCTCTACAACGTTTCGCCCGAACTTGGGAAACTGTCTGTGGGGGACTCTAATGACTCATCAACACACTGGCACTGGGTATAACCACTAGCACGTCAGAGGTACAAGCTGTACGTAACGGTTGCCTATGTATTGATTGGAAGGGAAGCTGACGAGCGAACTCATCCAGAAACCCTACTGAGCCTGACAGTGAAAATATCTGTACAGTCTGGTCCATTCGTCTATGAGTATCGCATATAGGGCCTAGGGGGCCGGTTAACGTCAGACCCCCAATAGCTGTATAAGTCGGGTCAGAGAGCAGCCCAGAACACTCTGAGATACTACTGGAATACCTTCCAGTAAATCTCGATTACCCTGGCCAGGGATTTCATGTAATGGCTCTCCTAAACACAGCGCGATCTCACCCCCAATACCGGGAGAGACGAATCCTCAACGATCTGCTCACTGCCTCCATGTGGCTCGGGACTGTACCCAAAAAATACCTGTTTGCACGACTCCTTTGACCCGTGGTAGGGTATAAATCAAAGCACAGTGGGAACTCACACGAGACAAATGACGACCTCAGGTCGATGAACTAACCTGTACACATGTCACCAGGGAACTGCTATCTGACGCTAGGTATAATACCAACTAGAAAGTTCCCGGCGAGTCCTGTCCGGTGTACTCATAAGCCAATGAGCACCTGTATACATCTTAGGTGAATCATCTAACACCAATGGCTTGTGAGACCAGCCACCGCCCCTTGTCGGGGTCTCGAATGTATACACTAGTCTACTCTGGAGTATCGATGCCCTGTCTCGAAACTCCCACGACTAGGGACACTTTAAGGATGTGCTTATAGACCCCGGCTCCCATATATATGATCGCCATCATACTGCTGGCAGTCAAGCAAGAATCCTATGGGCTCTATCATGATGATAAAGACAAACCAGATAGCATACTATCATCTCGAGTAAGACTGTTTTATCGGTATAGGTCATGCCTCAATCATTGCAATCACGTACCTGCGATCCAATAATTGACTTTGAGGGCACTATATCCAACACCCCAAACCCTAAGCTTTAGAGGCGGTTCAGACGGTCACATAATCGAGTTAAGGCTTGTGTTCTTCTAGAGGGTCCACCGCGTTACTTGCACGACTATGAATTTTCTTTAATTAAGAAAAAAATCCAACACTTGGAAATTTTCCGGCAGGGGAAAAAGTGAGTTATTGATATCCGTTCAAACTTTTTAACACGTTCTAAAATTACTCGGAAAAACTTAAACAAGGTTAAACTTTCTGATCGAATCAACGAATAAAAAAGATCTCCAGAAAACTCAACACTTGAGTAAAATAAAAAATTCCCAGAAGCATGAAAAAGTACCCAAGAATCATACCTAGAAGTACGAGCCCCTGACTCCTCATTATGGCCGCGGAACCGCCGCCAAACCCATGGTTTGACCATGGTTCCGCGCTCCAATGATGGATTTGGGGTATCGTACTTCACAGTAATTCTTAGATTTCCCTGCTTATTTTTCTGGGTATTTTTAATATGAAAAAATCAACATTTTTAAAAATTTCCAGAGAAGGGGTTCGTGTCGGGGTTTCGGGGTTCGATCGGAATTTAAACTTCGCCTAGACTTCGCCTAAATCTCTATCTTGGCTCCGATACTACTGTAGGGTTACTAGGCACTCTCATAAGCTTCTAAAAGGCATCAACAATACCCGATTTAAATTTTAGACATCCCGAATAACCCTAACCAAGATCTTAGACTAGAGATTAGACGAAACAAATAGTAAGTAAACAACTTTACATCTAAGAGTTAGGGATTACAACCTTTGTAGTCCGTTCCTTCACTTCTAAAGCTCCGTGTTGAGGTCCCTTCGCTGCGATCATCGAGTATCCGGACTCTAGAGAGGCTCCACAAAATAAAGATGCAAGCTTGCTTCCGATCTTCGATAACAAAGATGATCTACTTTGATGAAACTCAAACCCAAGCTCTTGCTTTGCTAATCAAGTATTAGCAAAGCAAACACCCTAATATAAATGGCTAGAATAGATTAGGATGATGAAGTAGGAATTTAGCTCTCCTTTATTTTCTTGATCTCACTCATTTTCATCACTAAACTCAAAGCTAGAAAGCTTTGCAAGGAAGAAGAAGAAGATGAACTCATTTGTGATGAATAATGAATTGTAGTTATAATTACAAATGCAACCATGGTTAAGTCAAGAAGTGAAAGGTTCCTAGGCACTCTAGTGAGGTCTCACAAGGCATCGAACATGCCAATTTCAAAAATAATGGTGCCGAGAAACCCTAGACTACGGAATCGTCGGCTAGAAGTCTAGGCGAAAAGATAAACTAGTTAACTACTTAACTAAAAGTTAGGATGCTACAACCTTTGTAGATCCAGATATCCACTTCCTAAGCTCCACGTGGGCGTCCTCTCGCTGTCCATCGTGAATCTTGGACTCTCGCGACGGCTTCATCGGAGAAACGAGCGGAATTGGTCGTCGGCTTCGTGTCAAAGACGATCTACGTCGAGGCATCACAAGTTCAAGCTCCGACTTCACAAAGTTGTGAAACTTATGAAGTAAACACCCAAAACAACTTGGCAAGAGGTAGAGGGTGAAGAAATAGGAGGTGGGTTCACTTTAGAATTGGATTTATCTCACTTTAGCTCAAGTTGCCATTGATGGACCTTGAGCTTTTCTTGAAGAAGAAGATGAAGATGAAGAAAGAATAGATCATAAGTCTTATTGTAAATGATAAAATAAATCAATACTTATCATTTACAAACCATAGTTTAGTGTAGAGAATAGACCATGGTTAGTTGGATAGGTTAGGGTTAAGCATGAAGACAAGGATGGTTAAGAAGTCAAAGCTTCAACTAAAGACAAACTTCTCCACCATTCTTATCTCAACCTTTTTCAAATAAATAAATGAAGAAATAAATAAATAAATATGCAAAACCCTAATTATCAAATTAACCATGGTTTAATTCTATATACTTAACTAAATAATCAAGTATCATCAAACATGATACATCTATGTGCACAAAAGTATATCACATATACAATTTGCACATCAAGTGAGAAAATCCATATAAAGTGAACCAATACTAGTTAATGCAAAGTAATATATCAAATATATAATTATACATCAAATCATTAAATCAACATTTGATTCAATGATCCGGTCATGTCGCACATAACCGACTAGTATTCAATGTATCGATTTATCGAATCAATGATTCGATAACTAGGTCATATCGAATATAACCAATCAAAACATATATCGCGAGAATGAAATGCGGTATCACATACACGCATTATTCTCGGTCCTGCACATATCTCATATGCACTCCTATGTCGTTTCGCTTGAGCCAGGAAACCTCTGTGTAGGACTCTAAAGACTCCTCAATACGCCGGTAGCAGATGATGATCATATCAAGCACACACAAGCCGCAAGCGGTCTGCTAAACGTAACGGCCATCTGGGTATTGAGCGATCAGAAGATCGACGAGCTAGCCCGCTCACACTCCTGTGAATCCAACCAGTAACACTTACCGTACAGTCCGGTCTGTTCGTCTGATACGTCGCATATCAAGTCTAGGGGTGGTAAACGTCAGACCCCAATACTCGATAAGTCGTGCCGATGTGAGGCTCATAACGGGTCGAGAAACTACTGGTAACACTTACCAGCAAATCTCTGATCAGCTCTGGCCAGGGACTTCCCTGTTACGGCCAATCGAGCACAGCGCAACATCAACCCCCAATACCGGGAGAGACGAAACCCCTCATATCGCTCATTGCCTCCATGTGACTCGGGACTGTACCCAAAGACCACCGTTTTGCATGCCCTCATGGACGTGGTAAGGTGGAGATCAAAGCACAGTGGGAATCACACAAGACTCTATGACGATCTCGGGTCTACAGACTAACCTGTACAAGTGTCACCTGAGAACTGCCATCTGACGTGAGGTATAATACCATCTGGGAGTTCTCGACGAGTCCGTCCAGTGTACCCAGTCTCCACTGAGCACCCGTATACCATCTCTGATGTCAAACACCAATGGATATGGGATCATCCATCGCCCATCACATGGGTCGAGAAGCGTATACGCTAGTCTACTCTGGTATATCGATGCCCCGTCTCGATACACCCACGACTAGGGACCTTGAAGGATGTACTTATGGACTACCATGTCCCCACTAGTATGATCTGCATCATAGTCCAGGTAGTCAAGTACACATCCTAAGGGCTTTACCAACATGTAACTATAAGACAGTATAAAGAGACAAGTGTACATGTTAAGATAAAGATCAACCAGATAGCATACTATCATGTCGAGCAAGAAAGTCATCTCTATATATGTCCAAGCATCCAATATAATATACATAATCTGTACAATACTGGCCTCTAGGGCATACATACAACTAACAATCTCCCACTTGCACTAGGGCCAGCTGCTGTAGTATCTCATACCGAGCATCCCGAAGAGTCTCTCAAACTGTATCTGGGGAATGGCCTTCATGAGTGGATCCGCCGTGTTGTTCTTCGTGTCAACTCTCCTGACCTCGATCTCCCGGCGATCAACTATCTCCCGGATCAGGTGATACCACCTCAGAATATGCCTGGATCGCTGATGGGACCTAGGTTCCTTGGCCAAAGCCACCGCTCCATTGTTATCGCAATACAAAGGTATTGGACGCTCAATGGATGGAACCACTCCAAGTTCAGTAATGAACTTCTTGATCCAGACAGCTTCTTTAGCAGCATCGTTGGCAGCGATGTATTCAGCCTCCATCGTCGAGTCTGCCACGGTTTCCTGCTTGGAACTCTTCCAGCTAACCGCCCCTCCGTAATGGGTAAAGACAAAGCCCGACTGCGACTTAGAGTCGTCCTTATCACTCTGGAAGCTCGAATTGGTAAAGGACTCCACTTGGAGCTCTCCGTTACCATACACCAAGAACATATCTCTAGTCCTTCGCAAGTACTTGAGAATGCTCTTCACAGCTGTCCAGTGACTCTCTCCAGGATCAGCTTGATACCTGCTCACTATACTTAGTGAGTATGCTACATCGGGTCTGGTACATAGCATCGCATACATGATAGAGCCTACTGCCGAAGCATAGGGTATCCCTTGCATGCGAGCTCTCTCCAAATCAGTCTTGGGAGACATCTCTTTGGAGAGAGTGACTCCAGAGATTGTGGGTAAGTTCCTACGCTTGGACTCTTCCATACTAAACCTCTTTAGTATGGTGTCAATGTACCTGGATTGGGACAATCCCAAAATCCGTTTGGATCTATCTCTATAGATCCTAATCCCCAATATGCAGGAGGCATCACCAAGATCTTTCATTGAGAATCTTTGTGATAAGAAGAGCTTGACCGATTGCAGCATAGGAATATCATTTCCTATCAAGAGTATGTTGTCCACGTACAATACGAGGAAGACAACCTTACTCTCTGCAACCTTCTTGTAGATACAAGGTTCATCTGGGTTTTTGACGAAATCAAACTCTTTGATAACGACGTCAAAGCAGATGTTCCAACTCCGCGATTCTTGCTTTAATCCATAAATGGATTTAAGCAGCTTGCACACCTTCCCGCTGCTCCCACTGTCTACGAAGCCCTCTGGCTGAGTCATGTACACGCACTCTTCTAAATCACCGTTTAGAAAGGCGGTCTTAACATCCATTTGCCAGATTTCGTAATCATGATATGCAGCGATGGCAGCATGATCCGGATGGATTTAAGCATAGCCACTGGAGAAAAGGTCTCGTCATAGTCCACACCTGGTCTTTGACGAAAACCCTTTGCTACAAGTCTAGCTTTGAAAGTCTCCACTTTCCCATCTACACCAAGTTTCTTCTTAAAGATCCACTTGCTCCCAATGGGTTTTACCCCTTCAGGAGCAACTTCCAAAGTCCATACTTTGTTGGTGTACATGGATTCCATCTCGGACCGCATAGCATCCAGCCATTTCACTGAGTCCCCACTCGTGATGGCCTGCTCGAAGCTAGTTGGGTCATCATCCTCCATGATGCAATCCTCGCTCCCACCGTCCATGAGAAAACCGTAGTATCTCTCAGGTTGGCGAGGAACCCTACTAGATCGGCGGAGTGGCTGGGGTTCATCGGGAACTACGGAATCCTCTGGTTCCACCAGATCTTCTGTTGTAGCTTCTGCAGCTGGAACCTCTTCCAGTTCTACCTCATGACCACTAATCTCTTTTTCAAGAAATTCCTTTTCTAAAAAGGTGGCATGCCGAGAAACAAACACTCTTTGTTCCTCAGGGTGGTAGAAGATATACCCTCGCGAATGTTTGGGATATCCAATAAACTTACACAGAATAGACCTTGCCGCGAGTTTGTCCGGATTTTGCGTTTTTACATAGGCCGGACAACCCCATATCTTAACATAATTAAGACATGGTCTCTTTCCTTTCCATATCTCATATGGAGTGGTCGGCACGGTTTTGGTGGGAACCATATTCAATAGGTCTGCAGCTGTTTCCAGTGCATATCCCCAGAAGGAAATAGGTAACTCAGCTGTACTCATCATAGAGCGCACCATATCTAATAGGGTGCGGTTCCTCCGTTCTGATACACCGTTGTGCTGTGGTGTATATGGAGGAGTCAGCTGAGAGAGAATCCCATTCTCTTTTAGGAAGTCCAGGAATTCATTGCTCAAGTATTCACCTCCTCGATCAGATCGAAGGATTTTAATACTTTTTCCGGTTTGGTTCTCGACTTCTTGTTTATATTCTCTAAATTTCTCAAAAGCTTCTGATTTGTGTTTCATCAGGAACACATATCCGAATCTAGAGAGATCGTCAGTGAATGTAATGAAGTACGAAGAACCATCCCTGGCATGTGTAGACATGGGACCGCATACATCACTATGTATCAGTCCCAAGAGTTCGGTAACTCTTTCTCCGTGTCCCGTAAACGGAGTTTTGGTCATCTTGCCTTTGAGACATGACTGGCAAGTGTCATAAGATGAAAATTCAAACGGATTTAAATATCCATCTTTATGCAACTTAGCTAGTCGTGTCGCATTGATGTGGCCCAGTCTACAATGCCACAAGAAGGATTCATTGAGTTCAGAACTCTTCCTCTTGTGTGTGTTTGTTATGCTCAGAACTGTTGATTGATTTAGAACATAAATGCCATTGCATAACGTGCCTGATCCAACCAACTTTTGGTTACGGAAAATGTTCATAACATTGTCCTGTAATACAAAATTATATCCTTCTTTACTTAATAAAGAAACCGATATAATGTTGCATATCAGGTTCGGCATGTAATAGCATTCGTTCAGAACCAATGTATTACCAGTTGGTAATACAAGGTGATATTCCCCGACAGTCTTGGCTGCAACAATTGCACCATTTCCTACTCTTATGTCTTTATCACCTTCTCCAAGTTCTCTACCTTTCCTAAGCCCATGTAACTGATTACATATATGGGATCCTGACCCGGTATCCAATACCCAGGACGTAGAGCAAATGGAGAAACAGTTCTCAGTAACGAACACACCCGAAGAAAATGCATCAACATGTACTTTCTTCAATCGGGTGGCATGGGAATCCTGGTATTCCCCTACTTCCTGTTCATTCCTATAACTCTTATAGAAAAGAACGGAACCAACGTTCCCCAGCACAGTATAACATGCGGGTTCGGTCAATACATTCATATTATTATCTTCATTAGGGCATGAAATGGTCGCTACCTGGAGAGAGAGAGAAGAAAACACTTTAGCGTAAGCTCGTGCAAGATCAGATTGGTTATTATCTTATCTAATCAGGATGGCTCCCACTGCTTTTTATCAAATCTTCCTTCAAACCCTAAAAGGAAAGACTAGCCGGGATTAATTACACACTACAGGTTCGCCAATCTTTCAGCCAGGCCAGTGTCGGTACTTTGAGGGAGGTCCCCCGTACTTTCGCACGAACCTAATTAATGTAAACCTCATTTTCCCAGAGGCGTAACCCCGTTGACACCTTTCTAGACACCTACTTGATCGGCTAATTGCAATGTGTAAAACTCTCCCAGGAGTAACTCTTACTCGCAGCGGGTATCGGGATCCAACTATCTCATAGAAGGTATGCAATCTCATTGCAAATTTCAACACTTGAAATTCCCGATAATATTTTGCCCCTAGCGTCCTATGACCTTGACGCAGGCCAACAAACCATAGTGCGCTAGTCAAGTTCAACCCGTCATTTCCTGATTGAATTAAACCCACCCGTACGACCCTTGACGCAGGCCAACAAAGTCGCACGACTACCCTAATCCAATCTGCATCATATGCATAAGCAGATAAATACTAGTTAGCTACCGCACACTACGCCTTGACGCAGGCCAACAAACGTAGCACGAATACTAACTACTACTCATCTGAAATGACGGAGGGCTACGCCAGGTTTTTCTGAAATCCATGAGCGTAATGAACTTGATATCGTTGTAGAATCAAATGATGTTTTGAAATGGAGTGATTTTGAGGCTTTTCTAGTTTTGCTAAAGGAGTCACTCCCGGCGAAGGGATCTCGGTCATTTCCTCGTCGAATGAGGTGCGGGATATATCATATATATCGCTGTGCAAATCAAAAACCCAAAAGCAGTCAAAAGCAAACCGAGTGTGTAGCATCTGCCAGTTATTGCTAAAGGAGTCACTCCCGGTGAAGGGATCTCGGTCCTTTCCTCATCGAATAAGGTGCAGGGTATATCATATATACCGCTGTGCAAAGCAATAACTGTAGCTACCTGTTTTATTTTAAAATTCGATTCCACAACATCTTAGGTTTCTTATCTTTCATTAATCACATTAATGAAGTCCCATCATTTAAATACCTAAACATCACAGATAGATATGACGTACACTTATGCCATCCGCATTCGCCTCGATGTCCCCTCGTGCACCGTTAGGTTAGGTAACTAACGACAGAGCAGGGCAGGGCTAGCGCGGGTGTAAAACATAAGTAACGTCTATATAATATATCATATATACTATATACTATATCCATCACAGAGTTACAACACAGATATCGCAGCAGAATAAACATATGAAATATTGGATATACTAGGACGTCCGTGTTTTCAATACGAGCCAGTATAAAACACGGATTCCACGGTCGTGATGAATAGCCAACCCACACCCCTAGACCCCTACGAGAGCGGCAAGCAACCCTGCCAATTCTAGGGTTAGGAGACCCGGACTCGACTCCTCGAGTTGGTCTCCCACTGGACCCCAGAACCCGGTTACTTATGCTCCCCTCCTTGGGTCTATCCTAATGCGGAAAAGTAAATAATATACAAAGGGTGACAACTTCCGCTACCTGGAAGTGCCCCAAATAAAAGAATATTACATACAAGTTTTTACATGAATGAAAATGAAAAACACTCATCTCACATAAAAACCCCCGGCTATTCGAACACGACGATCCAATATAACATATCCAGCAACACATAACATCACATGTCATCAACGTAAGTAAGTATGTATACCCCAATTGTCTTTGACATATAGCAATGAAACCGGCGATATGAACATACTACACTTACGGTCACAGAAAAGAAAGTGTAAAACTACAACAATTGGAATCCGCAACTTCTTTAGACATCGCATGCCTAATCAAATGAAATACTTAGACATCACATGCCTAACAGATATAAATCCCGCATTTTAGTCTCATTATCGAAAACTCTTTTCAATATCATCTGGGACTAAACTGCTAAATTTATAACATTCATTCAGTTATCTCATAACTGTTTGTGAATTCCAATTATTGTATCACATTCCAGATAAATAGAAAATGTTAAACTTTCCGATCGAACAGTCGAATACCCAAGTTTTCCAGATACAGTCCAACACATGAAATAAGTCTAGCAACATTCAGTTCGTGCCTCAGTACCAACGGTCCAACCGTAGAAGGGTCAAGCCAACGCCTCACATGTGGCACGCCGTACTGCCCCAAACCCGAAGGTTCAAAGGGTAGTTCAAGACGGTCACATAATCGAGTTAAGGTTTGTTGTCTTCTAGAGGGTCCATCGCGTTACTTGCACTACTTAGAACGTCGTTAAACTACGGAAAAATCCAACACTTGGAAATTTCCCTACAGGGGAAAAATTGGGTATTTATATCCGGTCGAACTTTTTAACATATTCTAAAAATTATCCGGAAATACACAAAAGACGAAATTTGATAATCCGGTCGAAACACCGAAGCTCTAAAACAGCCCAGAAAATTAAACTCTGGAATAATTATTAAAAAATACTCATAAAGCTCAGCTGCAGAAACTATGAATTACTGTGCATTGGAGGAGGGATGACGTCATCAAGCCGCCGCGGAACCGCCGCCTAAGCTGGCTTAGGCCGCGGTTCAGCCGCGCTTATTACTGTTCATTGGATGAAATTTGCATCGTAATTCTTATAATTCCCTGCTAAATTTTTTAAGCATTTTTAATATTGAAAAATCCCAGATTTTAGAAAATGTACAGAGAGCATGTTTGGTTTAGGGTTTCGGGTTCGTTCGGGCTCCAAATCGCGTCTAGACTTCGCCTAAGGCTCTAGCTAGGCTCTGATACCAGTGAAAGGTTCCTAGGCACTCTAGTGAGGTCTCACAAGGCATCGAGCATGCCAATTTCAAAAAAAATGGTGCCGAGAAACCCTAGACTACGGAATCGTCGGCTAGAAGTCTAGGCGAAAAGATAAACTAGTTAACTACTTAACTAAAAGTTAGGATGCTACAACCTTTGTAGATCCGGATATCCACTTCCTAAGCTCCACGTGGGCGTCCTCTCGCTGTCCATCGTGAATCTTGGACTCTCGCGACGGCTTCATCGGAGAAACGAGCGGAATTGGTCGTCGGCTTCGTGTCAAAGACGATCTACGTCGAGGCATCACAAGTTCAAGCTCCGACTTCACAAAGTTGTGAAACTTGTGAAGTAAACACCCAAAACAACTTGTCAAGAGGTAGAGGGTGAAGAAATAGGAGGTGGGTTCACTTTAGAATTGGATTTATCTCACTTTAGCTCAAGTTGCCATTGATGGACCTTGAGCTTTTCTTGAAGAAGAAGATGAAGATGAAGAAAGAATATATCATAAGTCTTATTGTAAATGATAAAATAAATCAATACTTATCATTTACAAACCATAGTTTAGTGTAGAGAATAGACCATGGTTAGTTGGATAGGTTAGGGTTAAGCATAAAGACAAGGATGGTTAAGAAGTCAAAGCTTCATGAAGCTTCAACTAAAGACAAACTTCTCCACCATTCTTATCTCAACCTTTTTCAAATAAATAAATGAAGAAAGAAATAAATAAATATGCAAAACCATAATTATCAAATTAACCATGGTTTAATTCTATATACTTAACTAAATAATCAAGTATCATCAAACATGATACATCTATGTGCACAAAAGTATATCACATATACAATTTGCACATCAAGTGAGAAAATCCATATAAAGTGAACCAATACTAGTTAATGCAAAGTAATATATCAAATATATAATTATACATCAAATCATTAAATCAACATTTGATTCAATGATCCGGTCATGTCGCACATAACCGACTAGTATTCAATGTATCGATTTATCGAATCAATGATTCGATAACTAGGTCATATCGAATATAACCAATCGAAACATATATCGCGAGAATGAAATGCGGTATCACATACATGCATTATTCTCGGTCCTGCACATATCTCATATGCGCTCCTATTTCGTTTCGCTTGAGCCAGGAAACCTCTGTGTAGGACTCTAAAGACTCGTCAATACGCCGGTAGAAGATGATGATCATATCAAGCACCCACAAGCCGCAAGCGGTCTGCTAAACGTAACGGCCATCCGGGTATTGAGCGATCAGAAGATCGACGAGCTAGCCCGCTCACACTCCTGTGAATCCAACCAGTAACACTTACCGTACAGTCCGGTCTGTTTGTCTGATACGTCGCATATCAAGTCTAGGGGTGGTAAACGTCAGACCCCAATACTCGATAAGTCGTGCCGATGTGAGGCTCATAACGGGTCGAGAAACTACTGGTAACACTTACCAGCAAATCTCTGATCATCCCTGGCCAGGGACATTACCTGTTACGGCCAATCGAGCACAGCGCAACATCAACCCCCAATACCGGGAGAGACAAAACCCCTCCTATCGCTCATTGCCTCCATGTGACTTGGGACTGTACCCAAAGACCACCGTTTTGCATGCCCTCATGGACGTGGTAAGGTGGAGATCAAAGCACAGTGGGAATCACACAAGACTCTATGACGATCTCGGGGCTACAGACTAACATGTACAAGTGTCACCTGAGAACTGCCATCTGACGTGAGGTATAATACCATCTGGGAGTTCTCGGCGAGTCCATCCAGTGTACCCAGTCTCCACTGAGCACCCGTATACCATCTCTGATGTCAAACACCAATGGATATGGGATCATCCATCGCCCATCACATGGGTCGAGAAGCGTATACGCTAGTCTACTCTGGTATATCGATGCCCCGTCTCGATACACCCACGACTAGGGACCTTGAAGGATGTACTTATGGACTACCATGTCCCCACTAGTATGATCTGCATCATAGTCCAGGTAGTCAAGTACACATCCTAAGGGCTTTACCAACATGTAACTATAAGACAGTATAAAGAGACAAGTGTACATGTTAAGATAAAGATCAACCAGATAGCATATTATCATGTCGAGCAAGAAAGTCATCTCTATATATATCCAAGCATCCAATATAATATACATAATCTGTACAATACTGGCCTCTACGGCATACATAAAACTAACAAGAAAGACTTAACCATTGTAGAGATTTGACTAGGGTTAATGGGTGTGAGTTGGGTTAGGAAATATCAAGCAAAATATCTAAACAAAATATCTTTGCAAGAAACAAAATAAAAGATTCTAGAAGCTTCTAGAAAAGTTTAACCTAAATCAAACCCTAACCATGTTTAATATCCATTAAGCATGTTGCATTAGTAATCTAAACTTGTTACAATATTACATATCACATATACAATATTTATTGTAAAAAAATAAAATAATACAATTAACATATATCGCATATATATCAATGTATTACCCGAGTGAGAAAAAGAATCTTTTAGTGAGCTTATATTAGTTAATGTAATTTAATATATCAAATATATAATTATACATTAAATTATTGAATCAACACTTGATCCGATAATCCGGCTATTTTACAAATAACCGACTAATATAATTTTTATCAGTTCATCGAATCAACACTTGATCCGATGATCCGGCTATCTCATATATACCCGGCCGATATCTCATATCGCGAGAATCTAATATGGTATCATACACACGTATTGTTCTCGGTCCCGCACATATCATATATGTGCTCCTACTCCGTTTTCCCTGAGCCAGGAAACCTCTGTGTAGGACTCTAAAGAATCGTCAATATGCCGGCAGTAGGTGATGATCATATCAAACACCCACAAGCTGCAAGCGGTCAGCTAAACGTAACATCCACCCAGGTATTGAGCGATCAGAAGATCAACAAGAAAGCCTGTACTTTCTCCTTTGAATTCAATCAGTAACACTCCCGTACAGTCCGGTCTCTTCGTCTGATATGTCGCATATCTCGCATAGGGGTGGTAAACGTCAGACCCCAGTAGCTTGATAAGTCGTGTCGATATGAGGTCTATAACAGTTTGAGAAACTACTGATAACACTTACCAGTAAATCTCAGCAACCCTGGCCAGGGATTTTCAGTTATAGCCAATCGAACACAGCGCAACATCAACTCCCTATACCAGGAGAGACGAAACCCCTCCTATCGCTCATTACCTCCATGTGATTCGGAACTGTACCCAAAAGCCACCTTTTGCACGCCCTCTTAGACGTGGTATGATGAAAATCAAAGCACAGTGGTAATCATACAAGACACTATGACGATCTCGGGTCTACAAACTAACCTGTACCCGTGTCACCAGAGAACTGCCATCTGACGTGAGGTATAATACCATCTGGGAGTTCTCGGCGAGTCCGTCCAGTGTACCCAACCTCCACTGAGCACCCGTATACCTTCTCTGATGTCAAACACCAATGGATATGGGATCATCCATCGCACATCATATGGGTCAAGAAGCGCATACGCTAGTCTACTCTAGAGTATCGATGCCCTATTTCGGTACTCCCACGACTAGGAACATTTGAAGGATGTACTTGGCGACTACACTGTCCCCACTTGTATGATCCGCATCATATTCCTGGTAGTCAAGTACTCATCCTAAAGGCTTTATCAACATGTAACATAGAGACAATCAGAGTACATGTTAAGATAAAGAGAAACCAGATAGCGTGCTATCATGTCGAGCAAGAAAGTCCTCCCTATATATGTCCAAGCATCCACTACAATATACATCGTATGTACAGTAATGGACTCTAGGGCATACATATAACTAACATCCATTTGGAGATCTCCGTTACCATACACCAAGAACATTTCTTTAGTTCTTCTCAAGTACTTCAGAATGTTCTTAACAGCAGTCCAGTGTTTCTCCCATGGGTTGGATTGATACCTGCTTACTGCACTCAGTGCATAAGCTACATCTGGGAGAGTACACAACATTTCATACATTATAAATCCTACCGCCGAAGCGTAGGATATAATGCTCATGCGAGCCCTCTCCTCATCAGTCTTTGGAGACATCTCTTTGGAGAGGGTGATCCCGTAACAAGCGGGTAAATTACCTCGCTTGGAATCTTCCATACTAAAACTCTTTAGTATGGTGCCAATGTACCTCGATTGGGATAATCCCAATAATTTCTTAGATCTATCTCTATAGATCTGAATACCCAGAATGTACGAGGAATCACCCAGGTCTTTCATGGAGAACCTATAAGTCTATGTTACCCACCACGGAAGTTTACGGGGAGGCGGAATAGGTAAAAATCAAAATTTTCTTTGCAAGATAATATAGACTAGCCATTAGGATCTTTGCTAAACATTAACTAACAAACAAACTAGAAGTGTTAACTACTATGTTAGAAGATTATACCAAAAGCTTGAACTCCTTCTTCTCCTTGTTGTGGTCCTCCTTGTTGTGAGCTCCTTGGAGTGGTTGTGGATGGTTCCTCCTCACCGGCTTTTCCACGTCAAAGAAAATCCACCCGAAGGCCTCTACCTTGAGATCCAACCTCTATAATGAAGTAACTAGAGTGCTTGGTGTGCTAAACTAAGAACCCTAGAGTGAATAAAGAAGCGTTTTGGTGATTTGGTCTCAAAAGCTCTTGATTTTCAACTCATGAAACACTTGAGCTTTGAGAGAGGAAGAGGAGAGAGTAACCATGAGAGAGAATGTGTCATGATAAAGGGTGAGCTCTCATATTAGGGAAAAAGAATAATCAAAATTTTATTAAGATAATTGTCATGGTTGATGTTGATTTGATCATTATCATGTCACAATTAATGCTAAGCACAAATATCTTTTGCTCAACAAAAATATCTAAGTCAACAAGGGTCAACATGGTCAAATGGTCAAACCAAATTAGCCATAACACAATTATCTCTAATAAAATATTAATAATCAATTTCCCCATCTCATTAAGGTTTTAATTAAGTCACTGGTCAAAACCTTAATGAGGTGTCTCTTTCTCTGCCTCTGTCAACTGTATATACATACCAGCATCCGTGTTCCGAAGAACACGAATGCAATGAGACTGAACCAACCCAAAATCAGATACTAGGATCTGGTTTAAACCAAATCCCACTAGTACCAACTACCCGAACACCAAACACGCACAAGTATGCGTATGTGAACGAGCCCTGTCGTAAAACCATACGACCTCTACCTCATTTCGCCCAAAGGTGAACAACCCTCTGTGTGGGACTCTAAAGACTCGACACTACGCTGGCAGTGGGTTTAACCATAGGCCCAAGCGGTACTAGCTGTACGTAACGGTCCCCAAGTAGATGTCGATAAGAAGGCCGATGAGAAAAACCCATCCGAACTCCTACTGACCCTGAATATGACAATCTCCGTACAGTCCGGTCTGTTCGTCTAAGAGCGTCGCATATCGGGCCTAAGGGGGCGGTAAAGGTCAGTCCCCTAATAGCGGTATAAGTCGTGCCGGAGTGTAGTCCAAAACACCCTGAGAAACTACTGGATTACCTACCAGTAAATCTCGCTTGCCCTGGCCAGGGACTTTGTGTAATGGCTCTCCAAACACAGCGCGATGTCAACCCCCAATACCGGGAGAGAAGAATCCTGTCTAACCGCCACTGCCTCCAAGTGCTTCGGGACTGCACCCAACTACTACCTGTTTGCACGACTCAATAGAGCCGTGGTAGGGTATTAATCTAAGAACAGTGGGAACAAACTTGAGGCGAAGTAGTAGTGTCAAGTCAACGGACTAAGCTGTACTCATGTCACCTGGAAACTGATAACTGACGATAGGTATAGTACCAACCAACAGTTCCCAACGAGTCCTGTCCAGTGTACTCATAACCTAATGAGCACCTGCATACTATCTCCAGTACGATGTACTGATAGCTGTGGGACAGACCATCTCCCCAACTGGGACGAGAAGCGTACACACTAGTCTACTCTGGAGTATCGATGCCCTGTCTCGATAATCCTACAACTAGGGACCTGTATAGGGATGTGCTTGTAGACTACCCAACCCCCACAAGTGTGACTGACATCACAATGCTGGTAATCAAGCAAAGATCCTAAAGGCTCTATCAATATGTATTAGCGATACGTTAAAAGAAACATATACACATATTAAGATAGATACAAACCAAGTAGCATACTACCATATTGAGCAAGACTGTTATAAATCCGTGTATATATCCCAACCTTCCAAAATGTAATATACAAACTAGTACTATACAATAATGGCCTCTAGGACATATCACACTAACAATCTCCCACTTGCACTAAGGCCATGTGCTGGCATATCGTAGACCTATCATCTCGAATAGCCTCTCGAACTGCGTCTGAGGAATGGCCTTTGTGAATGGATCTGCATTGTTATCTTCTGTAGCAACCCTCCGAACCTCAATCTTCTGGCGATCCACGATCTCCCTGATCAGGTCATACCACCTCAAGATGTGTCTGGACTTTTGATGGGACCTGGGTTCCTTTGCTAAAGCTATAGCCCCGTTGTTGTCATAATACAGAGGTATTGGATCAACAATGTACGGAACCACCTGAAGTTCTATTAAGAACTTCCTCATCCACACTGCTTCTTTTGCGACATCAGAAGCTGCGATATACTCCGCTTCCATCGTCGAGTCAGCAACGGTTTCCTGTTTGGAACTCTTCCAACAGACCGCCCCTCCATCAGGGTAAAGACATAACCCAACATGGATTTGGAGTCATCCTTGTCACTCTGGAAGCTGGAATCAGCAAAGCCCTCGAGCTTGAGGTCTTTTCCGCCGTAGACCAAGAACATTTCCTTAGTCCTTCTCAGGTACTTGAGAATGTTCTTTACCGCTATCCAGTGCTTCTTCCTAGGGTTTGACTGATACCGGCTTACCACACTCAGTGCATAAGCTACATCTGGTCAGGTACACAACATCGCATACATTATAGAGCCTACAGCAGAAGCGTAGGGTATAATAGACATGCGATCCCTTTCCAAATCAGTCTTGGGAGATATCTCTTTGGAAAGGGTGATTCTGTGACAAGCCAGTAAATTACCGCGCTTTGAATCTTCCATACTGAATCTTTTCAGTATGGTATCAATGTACCTGGACTGCGAAAGTCCCAACATCCTTTTAGATCTATCACGATAGATCCGGATTCCCAGAATGTAAGAGGAATCACCCAGGTCTTTCATGGAGAACCTGTGTGACAAGAACCCTTTGACAGATTGTAGCATAGGAATGTCATTTCCTGTCAAGAGAATGTCATCCACATACAAGACAAGGAATACAACAGTTCATGCTACAATATTACTATAAATGCATGGCTCATCTGGATTTTTGATAAAGTCAAATTCTTTGACCGTCTCATCAAAACAAATGTTCCAACTCCGCGATGCCTGCTTCATTCCATAAATGGACTTAAGCGACTTGCACACTTTCCCGCTGCTCCCACTCGGAATGAAACCCTCTGGCTGGTCCATATAGACACACTCCTCTAAATTTCCGTTAAGAAAAGCGGTTTTTACGTCCATCTGCCAAATCTCATAACCATGGAAGGCAGCAATGGCAAGAAGGATCCGAATGGATTTGTGCATAGCCACTAGAGAAAAGGTTTCGTCATAGTCCAAGCCAGGTCTTTGACGAAAACCTTTTGCAACAAGTCTAGCCTTATAGGTTTCAACCTGTTCATCTACACCAAACTTCTTTTGAAGATCCATTTGCAGCCTACGGGTTTTACCCCTTCTTGAGTAATGTCCAAAGTCCATACTTTGTTGGTGTACATGGACTCCATCTCGGTCCGCATTACCTCCACCATTTTACTGAGTCGGTGCTCTGAATGGCCTGCTGGAAATTAGTTGGCTCATCATTATCAATAATACAATCCTCTCTATCCCCGTCTACGAGAAAACCGTAGTATCTCTCAGGCAGATGAGACAGCCTACTACTCCTGCGGAGAGGTGCAGAAATGTCCTGTTCTTTTAAAACTTCTGGTTCCACCAAGCTTTCAGTAATAGCTTGTGGTTCTGGAATTTCTTCCAGTTCTATTGCACTCCCACTTGTTTCTTTTTCTAAAAACTGATGTTCCAGAAAGTGGGCATGACGAGAAACAAAAACCTTTTGTTCCTCTTCGTAATAGAAAAGATACCCCCTGGAGTTCTTTGGGTATCCCACAAACTTACACAGTACTGAGCGTGCCTCGAGTTTGTCCGCATGCTGCTTTTTGACAAAAGCTGGACATCCTCATCTTCAGATATTGAAGATAGGGTTTCTTCCCATTCCACATCTGATATGGTGTGGTAGGCACAGTCTTAGTAGGAACCTTTTTCAAAAGATATGCAGCTGATTCTAGTGCATAGCCCTAGAAGGATCACGGTAACTCAGCGTTACTCATCATGGAACGTACCATATCCAATATGGTTCGGTTCCGTCTCTCCGATACATTGTTGTGCTGTGGTGTGTATGGAGGAGTAAGCTGAGAGAGAATTCCATTCTCTTTTAGGTAATCCAGGAACTCGGCACTTAAATATTCACCATCTCGATCAGATCTCAGTGTCTTGATACTTTTGCCAGTTTGTTTTTCTACTTCATTCTTATATTCCTGGAATTTCTCAAAGGCCTCGGATTTATGCTTCATCAAGAAAACATGTCCATACCTGAAGTAATCATCCGTAAAAGTAATGAAATAGGAAAAACCACTTCTTGCATGTGTAGACATTGGACCACACACGTCGCTGTGTATGAGTCCCAAGAGCTCGTTCGCTCTTATTCCGTGTCCAGTGAACGGAGTCTTTGTCATCTTTCCTCTGAGACATGATTGACAAGTTGCATAAGATTGATATTCGAACGGATCCGAATATCCTTCTTTATTTAACTTGGTTAACCTTGTCTCATTGATGTTTCCTAGTCTACAATACCATAAGAAAGCAGGATTTAATTATGGAGACTTTCTTTTGTGTGTATTCTGCATATTGAAAATCTGCGGTTGGTTTAACACATATATACCGTTGATTAATGTACCCGACCCAATCGAACTATGATTAAGGTGGATGTTTACAACATCGCTTACAAATGCAAAATCATAACCTTCTTTAGACATTAAAGATACAGATATGATATTACAAGTCGAACTGGGTACAAAATAACAGTTGCGCAAAACCAAAACATGTCCAGTAATCAATCCTAAGTGATATTCCCCCACGGAAACAGCATCCATGCTTGCTCCGTTTGCAACTCTGAGGGTCATATCACCCGCCTTCAAAACTCTACGGCTTCTCAGTGCCTGCAAAGAATTACAGATATGAGATCCCGATCCGGTATCCAATACCCAGGAAGTAGAGTTAATTGACAGACAGTTTTCAATTATATACACACCTGAAGCCGAAGCCACAACTTGCTTCGGGTCCTGGTTCTTGGCCTTCCAAGCCCTGCAATCTTTCTTCCAGTATCCTTTCTTATGACAATAAAAGTACTCTTCCTTTCCCACTGTAGGTCCCGCTACCTTTGCCTTTCCCTTGGCTTCCACTTTACTAACACCTCCTCTCGGTTTGGTGGGGGCCTTCTTCTTCTTTCTTTTGACTTTCACCTTGGACCTAAAAGAGGAAGCTCCTCCAATAGACAGAGCGGGTGTTTCCCTTGCTTTCTGCAGGATGCCCTCTGCACTCCTCAACATGTTGAGGAGTTCCGGAAGTTCAATTTCTTTATCTTGCATATTAAAATTCAAGATAAACTGGGCATAGGTGGAAGGAAGGGACTGGAGAATCAAGTCTGTAGACAGTTCATTCTCTAACGTGGTCCCGAGGTCCGCGAGCTCCTCAATGTAGCCAATCATCTTAAGGACGTGTTCCCCTACAGATGATCTGAAGGCCAACCTCGCTTGAAATAGCTTCTTCGAGGTCGCGTATCTTGCGATACGAGATTGCTCTCCATAAAATTCCTTGGTATGGAAAAATATGGATTCTCGTGCCTCCTCTGATGTTCATTGTCCATAGAGGCAAGCACGAGGCATTTGGCCTTCACACAATCAATCTCTCAGGTCTTACGGATTTCCTTATCCGCGACACTGGATTATGGACCTGGGACGGCGGAGGCCTTAGTGGTAAGGAGATACCCCAACTTGTCATAAGTGATTGCCATTTTGACATTCCTGAACCAATCTTTGTAGTTTGGCCCTGTCAATATATTTTTATCTAATAGTAACTTAAGGCCCGTCATGTTGTTGGTTGCTGCAATTAGGAGAGAGAGAAGAAACACTTTAACATGATACTCTTGCAAGTTTAGAGTGGTTTTTAGTTTATCTAAACAGGATGGCTCCCACTGTTTCTCGAATCCTTCCTCAAACCATAAAAGAAGAATTAGTCAGGATTAATCTCACCGTACAATACTTGCTTAACCGTTCAGCCAGGCTAGTGTCGGTACATCGAAGGAGGTTTTACGACGCTTTCGCGAAATTCCTTAATTAAATAACCTCTTTTCCCTGTGGATGTAGCCCCGCTAACACCTTTCTAGACACCTACTTGGTTTATAGCATTGATCGTTAAGTGAGAAAATTTTCCGAGGAGTAGTATATACTCACAGTAGGTCGGGACCCGAATATCATTGTATGATAAAGTTGAAGAAATCCTACCAAAATTATCACACTCCAAATGGTATGCAACACTGGCAAGTTTCAGTTTCTTTAGAAACTCCCGATGTAGATTTTTGCCCCATGCCCTTATGACCTTGACGAAGGCCAACATATCATAAGTCACATGCCAAGTTATACCCGTCATTATCCAGGTTAATTTGAACCCATCCATAGGCCAAATAAGCAATACGACTGTCCCAAACCAACGCATCTATCTATGCAACAGATAAATATTCAGCAGCTACCAATCACTATGCCTTGGAGAAGGTCATGCAGGGTTACCTAAGATGGCAGCAAGGTTTCGGGAGGCATCGTCCATGCCAAATACAAAAAATTGCCGTTTTAGCTAACCCTAACAAAGAATCGTTAACTAGAAGTTGACGGAAAGTAATGCAAACAACTTTGCATATGAAAAGTGAGAAAGGAATACAACCTTTATAGACCGGTCCTTCAGTTCTATAGCTCCGTGTAGTAGTCCCTTCGCTGCGATCGTGAACTCCTGACTCTAGAGAGGCTCCCATGGAGAAACGAACATGCTTGCTTCGATGTCTTCGAGACCGAAGATGATCTACGTCAAGGAGACACTAACCCAAGCTATCTCTTCACTAATTATGGAATTAATGAAGCAAACACCCTATACTAAATGGCAAGTAGTAGAGGATGATGAAGTAGGAAGTGGGCTCACTTTAGATTTCATTTTCTCACACTTTTTCTCATATCTCCATTGAAGTTAGAAAGCTTTTTAGGAAGAAGAAGAATGAATGAATGAACTTATCATATGAGTTATCCAAATGAATTATTGCAACCATGGGTGAGTTAAGCCCTCATGCCTAACTCATGTAGAGAATAAACCAAGGGCTAAGGTTAAAGGTTGGCTTAACTAATATCCTAAGGAATGACAAAAAGGGGACTTTGTCAATGTTTCTACAAGCTTCATCCAAGCTTGACAACATTGAACAAGTCTTCTCTCTTTTGTTATAACTTAAGAAATAAATAAAACTTTAACTTAACCCTAGCATGGTTTAAGTCTCATACACCCATCTTGCTATGTATCATCAAGCATGAAACAAAATAATGTACACTTGCATATATCACATATATACAATGTGCACAAACCAAGTGAGAAAAGAATCATAAGTGAGATAATACTAGTTAATGTAATGTAATATATCAAATATATAAATATATATTAGATTATCAAATCAACTCTTGATTTAATAATCCAGCTATAGAATATATAACCGACTAAAATCATATGTAACAACTTATCGAATCAACACTTGATCCGATAACCCGGCTATATCGCATATAACCGATCAATGTCACAAATCGCGAGTATAGAATACGGTATCTCATATCGTATTAATCTCGGTCCCGCACATATCACATATGTGCTCCTACTCCGTTTCGCTTGAGCCAGGAAACCTCTGTATAGGACTCTAAAGACTCGTCAATACACCGACAGCAGGTGATGATCATATCAAACACCTACAAGCCGCAAGCGGTCTACTAAATATAACGGTCACCCGGGTATTGAGCGATCAGAAGATCAACAAGCAAGACTGCTCGTACTCCTACGAATCCAATCAGTAACACTACCGTACAGTCCGGTCTCTTCGTCTGATATGTCGCATATCTCGTCTAGGGGTGGTAAACGTCAGACCCCAGTAACTCGGTAAGTCATGTCGATATGAGGCTCATAACGGGTCGAGAAACTACTGGTAACACTTATCAGTAAATCTCTAAAGCATCCCTGGCCAGGAACTTCCTGTTATAGCCAATTGAGCACAGCGCAATATCAACCCCCAATACCGGGAGAGACGAAACCCCTCATATCGCTCATTGCCTCCATATGATTCGGGACTATACCCAAAAGCCACCGTTTTGCACGTTCTCTTAAACGTGGTAAGTTGGAAATCAAAGCACAGTGGGAACCACACAAGACTCTATGACGATCTCGGGTCTACAGACTAACCTGTGCCAGTGTCACCAGAGAACTGCCATCTGACGTGAGGTATAATAGCATCTGGGAATTCTCAGCGAGTCCGTCCAGTGTACCCAGTCTCCACTGAGCACCCGTATACTGTCTCTGATGTCAAACACCAATGGATATGGGATCATCCATCGCCCATCTACATGGGTCGAGAAACTATACGCTAGTCTACTCTGGTATATCGATGCCCTGTCTCGATACACCCACGACTAGGAACAATTGAAGGATGTACTTAACGACTACTATGTCCCCACTAGTATGATCACGATCATAATCCTGGTAGTCAAGTACTCATCCTAAGGGCTTTATCAACATGTAACATAGAGACAATCAGTGTACATCTTAACATAAAGAGCAACCAGATAACATACTATCATGTCGAGCAAGAAAGTCCTCCATATATATGTCCAAGCATCCACTACAATATATATCGTATGTACAGTAATGGCCTCTAGTGTTGGATATAGTGCCCTCAAAGTCAATTATTGGATCGCAAGTACGTGATTGCAATGATTGAGGGAGGACCTATACCAGTAGCACAGTCTTACTCAAGATGATAATATGCTATCTGGTTTGCCTTTATCAGTCGTGTACAGCTTTAGGTGACATGATCACTATTACACGTTGATAGAGCCCTTAAGATCCTGCTTGACTACCAACAGTATGATGGCGATGATATACGTGAGAGTTGGGTAGTCCAAAAGCACATCCTTAAAATTGGTCTCTAGTCGTGGGAGTTTCGAGACAAGGCATCGATACTCCGGAGTAGAATAGTGTATACAGTCGAGACCCCGACGAGGGGCGGTGGCCGGTCTCACAAGCCATTGGTGTCAGTTGGATCACCTAAGATGTATACAGGTGCTCATTGGGTTATGAGTGCACCGGACAGGACTCGCCGGGAACCTGCTAGTTGGTATTATACCTAGCGTCAGATAGCAGTTCCCTGGTGGCATGTGTACAAGTTAGTTCATCGACCAGAGGTCGTCATTTGTCTCGTGTGAGTTTCCACTGTGCTTTGATTACTACCCTACCACGGCTCAAAGGAGTCGTGCAAACAGGTTTTAGTTGGGTACAGTCCCGAGCCATATGGAGGCAAGTGAGCGGATCGGCAGGGGATTCGTCTCTCCCGGTATTGGGGGTGAGATCGTGCTGTGTCTAGGAAAGCCATTACACCAAGTCCTTGGCCAAGGTAGGTGAGAATTACTGGTAGGTACTCCAGTAGTTTCTCAGGGTGTTCAGGGCTACTCTCTGACACGACTTAAACCGCTATTGGGGATCTGACGTTACCAGCCCCCTAGGCCCGATATGCGATGCTCATAGACGAATGGACCGGACTGTATGTATATTATCACTGATAGGCTCAGTAGGGTTCCAGGATGAGTTCGCTCATCATCTTCCGTTTCGGTCAGTACATGGGCAGCTTAGTGCCGCTGACGTGCTTGTGGTTAAACCCACTGCCAGGGTACTGACGAGTCTTTAGAGTCCTCCATAGATAGTTTCCCAAGTTCGGTCGAAACGTTGTAGAGGCCGTATGGTTTTATGGCAGGGTTCGAAAATGCACGTGCACTTGTGCACGTGTCATATTTCGGACAGATAATACTGGTGGGCTTTGGTTTAAACCGGATCCAAGTATTATATTGAGTCGGAATATTTTAGTCTCTCGTATTCGTATTCGGTCGGAATACGGATACAGGTATGTATATACAGGTGAGGGGTATTCTCGTAATCCGTTACGAGAATATTTTAGAAGATGCATTTCTTTTTGGATTAATCATTTTGGTTTAAATGATTATTAGTTTTGGAAAGGGTGACTCATTTTGGTGACACATTTCTTCTAGCATGTTCATTAGTGACTCATGCTAATGAGTCACTAAGTGGGTCATGATAAAATTAATGGTGTTTTGTTTTGGGTATGGATATTTTAGGAGATATTTTTATAAGATATTTTCTTTGGTTTTTGATAAATACAACCTCACATATCTATTCACAAAAGCATGAGAAGAAACCACAAGTTATTATGCTTGAGTTCTTGCTCTCTTGATAGTTTTCTTGAGTTCACAATTTCCAATCCTTAGCATCTTCTTCAACCTCCACCCTAACCCTCTCATGTGATGAGAACCCTAAGGTGTTTAAGACAAAGTATTCTACTCATTCTCTACTTCATCTTGGTCATCTCTTTTAGCAGACTTGATGACCGAGTTGCCTCGGTATAGAGACAGGAGCCCGTTTAAAGATCCGTTGACGTTGTGCCATCTCGATGAGGAGACAAGAGATCGGAGTTGCCGCGAGGAGCGTATGATGATGGCTAAAGACCGAAGTACTCGGACCGAAGTACTCGGAGCGATAATGGAAAGATCCGGGTTATAGTATCCGATAGCGCCAGTTGTAAAAGTTTTTGTTCCGCGTTTAGCGTCAGAATGACGTCCGGGGCGCTACCATAGACTTACATGGTATCAGAGCCACGCCATTAACCTTTACTAACTTGTTCTAACATGTTCAAAATATCGATCGAACGAAATTTCCAAAACCGTACTTTTCATGTTAAAGTTTCTGTTAATTTTTTAAACTGGTCTAAAAATCATTTTGAGTATCTCGGAAAATCGAGCAGGCTTTTTTAAGACTCTGGAAGAAATTTCGTAGACTGAAGCTTCCAGAGCGCCGCGGAACCGCCACACAAGCCATGTATTGGCCGCGGTTCCGCCGCCGTTTTGGAGCAACAGTATACCATTTTTCTTCTGGGTGTTTTTCATGTGGAATTGTGGTTTCTGGAATATTTTGTTTGGGCCCAGATTTTTTTTGAGTACTGCAGTTGTACTTGGGGCCCACTTCGGGAAGTTTTGTCGATCGGAATTTTAAACGTGTTAGTTTACAGTATTTACATTATATCTCCGACCGTGAATGTCATTCGAGCGGTAAATCGTGTCTAATTGCTATAGTCCTTTTAGACGGGTTTACGAACGTGACATTCACGTTGATGTTCTATGTTGTGCTGTGATGTTGCGGATTTGTCGTGCTGGATAGCTGTGTGCAATGGTAATGCAGTTTGGATTTATTTGTACATTTGATATTGCAGGGCGAGCGTCCAACATGTGGACTGCCGTCACTGCCTGTTTGTATAATATTCTTTTGGGGCACGACCGGGCTGACGTCGATGTACTCGTTGTACATATTTTTCATTTCTGTACTAGGTTTACCCCACGACGGAGTGCACGGATAGCCGGGTTCTGGAGGGCAACGGGTCCGCATCTTATGGCTTTGAGAGGCAAAGGGGCTCACTCTAGAATTGGCAGACTATTCGCCGCACTCGTAGGGGGTACAGGTTGACCTAAGGAGAGGTGCTCAAGTCACCGGATTCCGTGAAGTGCAGGGTGGTCCATTCACTTTGCTGTAGGGGATGCCTCGCTTCAGGTTTTGGCGGGTAACTTGCCGCACCCGTAGGGGTCTAGGCTTCATTACACAGGCTATCCACACGAACAGGGGAACGTCGGGTTTCAGTAGCGGCTCTGTGAAACCCGGGGATCCCAGATTATCTGTATTATTCTGTGATGCTTATTACTTTTCTGTAATGTTGCAAATTATCATGTCTGGAGCGATTATTGTATATTGGTATATATACTAGTAGATGTTGTATATGTTTTACACCCGCGCTAGTCCAGTCCCCGCTCTGTCGTTAGTTAAGTAACCTAACGGGTGATGATTTGACCCAGTGACGAATGCGGTTGACATATACGTACATTTTATTTTCGTTCTTTTCTGGTGTGATTAATTGATGGGACTGCGTTGATTCTGATCAATGCAAAGGAAAACAAACCTGTTTGGTCGTTGTTGGAACAGTTTTAAAAAGTGTTATTACAAGGACGTTTTTCTTTTATTTTGCACAGTGGTATTCAGTTGGAATATCCTGCACCTCATTCGACGAGGCAAGGTGTAACGTTTTAAAAATAATTAAATAAACAAAATCGTTTAAGTGAATTTTCTGATTTTCGGCAAAATTAGCAGCCTTTTCCGTAAAAAGTCAAAATAGGTATTTTTCATTTTAGACCTAATTATACAAAATTTAGATAAGATATTACTATAAATTGGTCACTAAAATGTCACTTAAAATTTTCTATTTAATTAAAAAAAAATCCTTAATTAATTATTTTTAATATTATTTTAAGCTTTTAAAAATATATTTAATTAGTGATAAATACAAATTTAATTGGGTAAATTACATAATTAGGAACCATTATAAACTAAAATTAAGTGTAACAAAAATTTTAGCAAAACATTTCAAGTTTAGTTGTTTATGGTAAAATGGGTTGGAAAATGAATTTAAATAGGGTTTTTTATGTAAAAGTTGATATGATGGACATTAAATGAGCTTGGAAAAGGCTTTTTGTGTGGAAATTTCTACACAAATCTCTCACCAAGCCCTCCTCTACCCTCTGGCCGAGCCTCACAGCAGGAAACCCCCCTCATTTTTCCCCATTCTTTTTTGCATCAAAATTCTCGCAAAAATCCTCCGAAATCCACAAAAATTCGCACTTTTCCTTCACAAATTCAAACCAAAACCTTAAGCCATCCCTTCTCAAACCCTAGTTGGTCTAAAGCAAGGGGAAAAGAGGCCACTTTGGAGGTTTAGTGCAAGGGAATCAACACTTGTAAGATATAATCCTAATCTAGTTGTTTAATTGTAGTTTAGTTTGCTAGATTAAAAAGTTTTAGTGTGTAATTTGGTTATGAATTCTTGTTTAGGAAATTCTAGTAAAGGATTTGTGTTGTAATTAGGGTTTTCATTCTTGGGTATTAATCTAAATTTGTAGTTTAACATATTAGGAAATGTTAAACCTAATCTAGTAGCAAAATTGCTAGTTGTTGCATTTAAATTGTTTGAATTAGGTTCTTTTTGCAAACTAGATTTTTACAAAACATATAATTAGGTTAGATAAAATTAAAATTAGGGTTTTTATTATTAGATTGTGGTGTTAATGTGTAGATTAATAGGTAAATTGAGTGTGAAGCATAATCTAATTACAAATTTCTAGTTTTCACTTTAAAATTGTCACAATATTGCTATTTTTATTAAACTAGGTTTTGAAAATTTATTTAAAATGAGGGATTAAAAATAAAGCTAGGGTTTTAGCACATCCTTAAGGTTTCAAGGAGGGGGTTTAACAATTTGAAATATGCAAAATCAAGTGTAATTGTGGAATTGTAAAACTTTTTCTTAAAAATATCGAAATCGGGCAAGTTTGCAAACTAGAATTTCGATTTAATACAAATTAGGGTGTTAAAAATATAGTAATGGTTTCTATAATTAAGTTATGCTATTTAATGAGCATTATGACCATTAGTTTCATTTAAACATCAAGTTTTGAAGTAAAACGGTAAATTGGCGTTTTCGGGTTTTACGAAATCGGACGATTTGATCGATTTTAGGGTTTCGATAAATTAAATCATGTTTTATATTATAAGTAATGAGTTTTAAAACTACGAGTTGTTTGTTGGTGTTTTATCTCGATCAATCGGCGTTTGTACGCCGATATTGAGCGATATTTAGTTCTTTTGCATGAGCGGGTCATAGGTTTTAACCTATGCGTGTTTCGTGCGTCGTTTTGGTTTTGTTCGTGATTCAGTTTACGATATTATATTGTTTGCATATGGGTACGCCTCACGTGGACTTCGGACGAGGAAGAGGAGGAGGGCAACATCGTTTTTGGCAGATAAGGACCATGTGAGTAGATGTATATCTACGGGGGAAGTTGGGTGGATGGTGTTTAGCACCCCCGCAAATGTAGAATAGGAATAGTACTTATTGTCATTAGGAAGTCAGACGTGACCTTAGAATCTTGGTGAGTAGGACCCTAGTAGTAACCTTAGGTTGGACTAGATTGATTTAGAAAGACCTTACCAGAGGATGAATTTCTTGGAGGAGATTCGTAAGTTTCAGGTAGATACACACACACGCACACACAGAAACTCGACGTGGTGTATACGTGTTTGTATATATATATAGGACTAGGTGTAGGTATATATATACACAACACGTATATGTGATACAAGGATGTGATATGATACGTGGGGATGAAACAATATATCTGGGCTTGATGCCGTGATTCTTGGCTATACAGTCGTGTTATGATGTTAGCGGATCATTAGAAAATGAGATAATGGATATTTATACATAGACAATAATAGGTGGTGATGATTTTGAGGTACATGAGACTCTAGAATAGAACCCGGACTGTAACCTGTGACTTGATTACGATATGAGATATATGTAACTTGATTATGATATGATATATACATATATGTGACTTAATCACGACTTGATATGTGTGACTTGATCAAGATATGATATATGTGACATGATATTTCTGTGGACCAATTGACAATGTATATTTACGCTGACATGATATATGATTGATGATATTGGGATGCATACGATTACAGTACAGTACCATTGATCCTGACATTATTTGATGATGATATTATACGAATGATGATGTACGTAGGTGATACTTGACCCGTACCCCGATATTGGTGTAGGGTTCCTAGGCACACTAATGAGGTCTCACAAGGCATCAACCATGCCAATTTCAAATTTTATGGGTGCCGAGAAACCCTAATACGGATCGTTAACTAGAATTTTAGGCGAAACAACGAGCTAGTTAACAACTTAACTAAAGTGTAACGGAAATACAACCTTTGTAGATCCGGTCCTCCAGCTCCACGGCTCCGTGATGAAGTCCTCTCCGCTGTCCAAATGAAATCCCGGGCTCTAGCGTCGGCTTCATCGGAGAAATGGGCGAGCAAGGTCGTCGGCTTCGTGCCGAAGATGATCTACGTCGAGGCATCGCAAGATCAAGCTCCCACTTCACCAAGTCATGAAACTTGTGAAGAAAACACACTCTACTACTTGGCAAGAGGTAGAGAATGAAGAAATAGGAAGTGGGTTCACTTTAGAATTGGATTTCTCACTCTTTTTCATCAATCACCATTGATGAAGTCAAGCTTTCTTCATTGAAGAAGATGAAGAAGAAGAAACTAATAGTATGATAAGTTATTTAAAAAATAGAAAATCAAAGAATACTTATCATAAACTAACCATAGTCAATTGTAGAGACTAAACTAAGGTTAGGTGAATGGTTAGGTTAGGTATGAAGACAAAATGGTCACTTTGGTCAAAGCTTCATGAAGCTTCAATGAAAAACAAAACTAGCAACCATTTTCTTTTCTTTTGCCATTTCATTTTAATCCAAATTACAAAGATAATAAAAATGAATAAGTGCATAAATGGATCAAATGAAACCCTAACCATCAACTAACCATGGTTTAATCATACACTTAGCCAAGTTAGCATGTATTATCAAACATGATACAAACTAGTGCACAAAATTATATCGTATATACAATGTGCACATCCGTGTGAGAAAATCCATCTTAAGTGAACCAATACTAGTTAATCCAAAGTAATATATCAAATATATAATTATGCATTAAATCATTAAATCAACACTTGATTTAACGATTCGGTCATATCGCATATAACCGACTAATATCCAATGTATCGGCTTATCGAATCAATCCTTGATTCGATAACTAGGTTATATCGTGTTAGTTATATGTATGCCCTAGAGGCCATTACTATACATAGGATGTGTAAGCCCGCGGGGGCGCCCCGGCCGTCGACCCGACGCCGGAGACGCGGAAAACAAAAACTTTGCGAACTTTGCAAAACGGCACCACCGCGGACTTTTTACCCGGATCGGGCCATTAACCTAGCTAGCTAGCAAAAAGAAAAGAGTAGAGATGCTATACCAAACGATCCGTGTCCTTCGGTCTTCGTCTCCGCTCCGATCTCCCGCGGAATCTCCGTCACCTCCTCGCTCGTCGGAAAGGGCACCACGTAGCCGGAATCTTTTACGGGCTCCCGCCTCTTGACCGAGGCAACTCGGGCGCGAAGTTGGCTAGCCGACGCGTCCAAGGCTTGCTATAGGAATAGTGTAGAAGCTTGTCTCTTGGGGTTTATGAGGTTGCCATGGTTTGTGGAGGAAACAAGAAAGAACTTTGGAGAAGGGTTATTGGATTTTTGGAGCAAGCAAGAATGAGATGATATAATTTCCATACACCATGAAATTTCCTCTCATCTCTCCCCTCCCCATAGTGGCCGGCCCTCTCTCCTCAAGAATGAGATTGGAGAGAGAAAAGAAAAATGCAAGAAAAGAATATATCAACAATATAGAAAAAAGGTCACTCTCATTTCACTAATCAAACCATCAAGTGAAAAGCCATCAAAAGGATAAGAAAGGAATATCATCATGAAGCAAGTCTCATCATAATCCACAAGTGCAAGAAAACCCTCCACAAAAGAGTTATTTGCAAATTGCAAATAACCCCCTCCACCAAAAGTCCGGCCGAGAAGGAATGAAGGAAAACCGGCCGGAACGGAATGCAAACTGGCAACTTCAGAAAACCGATCCCGTAATAAATTACAGGAAAACCCCACTACTGCAAATACATGCCCGCATTTGTATTCGCACTGAACACAAATGCAAAGAGACAAAACTACACTATCTAAAACTAGAATCCGGCTTAAGCCAAAGCCGGCTAGTAAAATCTGTCCGATCACGATCCGTGCAATACCGCACGTATCTGATCGAACCCTGCCATATCTCCATACGGCCTCTACAGCGTTTCGCCCGAAACTTGAGTAACTGTCTGTGTGGTGGACTCTAAAGACTCGTCAATACTATGGCTGTGGATTTAACCACTAGCACGTCAGAGGTATTAGCCATACGTGACGGGCCACCAGCTATTGACCAAAAGGGACGTCGATGAGCGAACTCATCCTGACACCCTACTGAGCCTGTCAGTGACAATATCCGTACAGTCCGGTCCGTTCGTCTATGAGTATCGCATGGCGGGCCTAGGGGGTTGGTAAAAGTCAGACCCCCAAAAGCGGTACAAGTCGTGTCGGAGTGTAGCCCAGAACACCCTGAGATACTACTGGAATACCTACCAGCAAATCTCCTGCCTTGGCCAAGGACTTTTCATGTTCTGGCTCTCCTAGACACAGCACGACCTCACCCCCAATACCGGGAGAGACGAACCCCTGCAGATCCGCTCACTGCCTCCATGTGGCTTGGGACTGTACCCAACTAAAACCTGTTTGCACGACTCCTTTGAGCCGTGGTAGGGTAGTAATCAAAGTACAGTGGGAACTCACACGAGACAAATGACGATCCCAGGTCGATGAACTAACCTGTACACATGTCACCTGGGAACTGCTATCTGACGTCTGGTATATCCCAACTAGCAGGTTCCCGGCGAGTCCTGTCCGGTGTACTCATAACCCAATGAGCACCTGTATACATCTTAGGTGAACCAACTGACACCAGTGGCTTGTGAGACCGGCCACCGCCCCTCGTCGGGGTCTCGACTGTATACACTAGTCTACTCTGGAGAATCGATGCCCTGTCTTGAAACTCCCTCGACTAGGGACCATTTAAGGATGTGCTTATAGACCCCAGCTCCCACTTATATGATCGCCCTCATACTGCTGGAAGTCAAGCAAGAATCCTAGGGGCTTTATCAACGTGTAATAGCGACTCAAAAGGTCACCTAAAGCAGTACACGATGATAAAGATAAACCAGATAGCATACTATCATCTCGAGTAAGACTGTCCTACTGGGACAGGTCCTCCCCTCAATCATTGCAATCACGTGCCTGTGATCCAATAATTGACTCTAAGGGCACTATCTCCAACAATCTCCCACTTGCACTCGAGGCTAATTATTGCGATGTCGCATACTCACAGCCCGTGTGATACCGAACACCCAACTCCTCTACTAGTCAGTCTTACAAAGCTCGTTTGTGAAACTTTTGCGTTCGAGGAATAGCCTCAGTGAGTGGATCCGCTGTGATGTTTCTTTCTATGTCTCTCTATATCTCAAGTTCGCGGAGAAAACCATCTCCCGAAATGAGCAATACCTGTCTTAGAATGTCTGGATGTCTGATGGGACCCAGCTCATAAATGAACTCCAAATCCAAACTTCTTAGACTGTATCGTCAACTGAACTTAATCAGTATCCTGCGCCATGCCTTCCCTCAGTATCCATCTGGACCACCAGTCCAAAATACTGCCCCTCGTTAGAGGAAAAACTATAACTCTGACAGCCACTCTGCCATCCAGGTCACTTTGGAAGCCTGGAATGATAACCGTCTCGTAAAGGAGGCTGCCGTTATCAATTCCCTAGAACATCAACTTATGTTCTAAAACTGCTTCCGACTGTTTCTCCAAGATTGGATTAATATCAACTTTTTGCACCTACTGCAAGAACAATATCTGGTGTGGTACTTGACATCTCATGATTGATTCAATTGCCTAAGCAAGTGATCTGTCAATCATGCGTATCCCTCTCCCCTTTAGTCTGTAAGACACCTTTAGAGAGGGTGACTCCATTACCTGCAGGTATACTACCGTGCCAGGAGTCGTTCATTCTAAATACTCATAGAATGCGGTCAAAGTACCCAGATTGGGAAACCACCCAAATCTAGATCTAAAACCATAGATCTAGTAACCAGAATGTCTGATATAATATCCAAGTCCTATGTGGAGAAACCACTGTGTGACGACCAAAGTATAACCGATCGTAGTATAGGAATATCACTTCCTACTCCGTGTATGTCATCAAATACCAGGACATCACACCCTACTACCTTCTCAACAGATCCATCCCCTATTCTGATGACGTCAAACCTATGACTGTCACATCAGAAATAGATGATCTATCTCCGCTATATCTGCTTTAGTCTATAAATAGACATAAGCCTGATATCCACCAATGCTTCCGCTGCTCCCACTGACTACGACAACCCTCTGGCAGAGTCATATACACGTACACTTCTAAAGTAAGTTTAGAACGACGCTATACTCATCCTCCCGCCGGGTCTCGCAGCCTGGAACAACAGCAATGGCAAGTGTGGGTAAACAAGAACCTCCCTGCCACCGTTCTTGAGCATACCGAAGTACCTCTCGGGTGCCTGAGGTTACCCACCTTATCTGCGGAGTGGCCAATGGAATGTCAAACCAGATTGAATTTTTAGGTTCTTATGAAATCTTCAGTAATCGTTTGTGGTTCTGGAATCACTTCCAGTTCTACCATACTCCCACTACTGTTTTCTGAAAAAATCCATTTTTGATAAAAAATGTGGCGAGTCAAGAACAATATCACTATTGATCTTCCAGATGGTAGAAAATCAACCCTCGTCATAGCCCGGGTCAACCCACAAACAGCCATTACTGAAACGTGCCTTGAGTTGTCCAGAGTCTGGTTTCAAGCATAAGCCGGACAACTCCCCGTATCTTAACAATGTCAAGATATGAACTGTTCTATATCCAAGAACCAGAGGCACTGATTTAATTGAACCAGATTCAAATCATGCAGCTGTCTCCAGTGCATGTCAAGTAAATGGAAGAGAGGCCGATCAGCGTTACTCAACTTAGGAGTACATCCAATTATGAGTAACCTGAAAGAGAAGCTAGTTCTCTTAATCATTACTATCAACTGAATACCATTCACAAGTATCTACATCTTCGATCACCTTGAAGAATCCCGATACTTGCAATATCTGGTTCTCTACTTTATTCTTATACCTATAACTCCTCAAAACTTAGACCCTGTGTTTCTACGAAACACATGTCTAAGAACTAGAGAAGTTAAAAGTAAACAGAATATAGTACGAGGACCAACCCCTCTGTCCTAATGGACACTGGACAATATACAATACTCTGTATAAGTCCCCTGAGTCTGGTGACTCATTCACTGTGTGTCGTAGGTTGAAAACTGTACTTTTGGTTAAGAAGAATTACACCGCTGTTCAATGCTCCTTACCTAACCATCCACTGGTATAGGTAAATGTCATAGACATAATTTCAAAAAGGTATGTCTCACTCTATAAAAATAGACGTACAGATATATCAATTTGAAATTGGTGCATAACAACGGATATTCAAAACCAAATATTTGCCGACCGGCAAACAACCCAGGTGACTTTCTCAAATATCACCGATTACAACGAATCCCGATATAATGAGGATGGTCACCTAATTCCCAATAACTTACTCCCACTCATCATCTGTAAAACCATACAGATGTGAGAATCATATCTGGTAAATACATACCCTGGAGTAAGTATCTAATCGGGAAATCAGTTTTCTTTTAACAGTACACAGTGAAACTGAAACATTGAAATGTTTCGATGGGGTATTCTGGTATTCCTAGTAATGCCTCTTCCATTATCCAGATTCACAACTATAACCGTATAATTCTTTGCCACCTCTCCAAATCCCTTCATATGTCTTTAGTCATTACCTTCTGTACACCCCTTTAGGCCAAATGGTTTTCTTCCTTCCCTACGGTTCGGCACCAGCCTATGGTTTGGAAGAAGACTATCCAATAAGCATAATGGGTGTACTGTCCTAATCCTAGGAGCACTCGCAACGCGAGAGAAGGTGAAGATAAAAGACACCTGAATGTACTTAATTCATAGGTGATTTAGGATTGACAAAGAAGTACATGGTTTGGTCGTGAATAGCAGTCGCAATTTACTTTGCCCTCTTACTAATCCCTTGCTTTGTCTGAACTTAATACCTTCTGTACACCGTTTAGGCTAATTGGCTTTCTTCATTCCCCACCGTTCGGCACCAGCCTAAGGTTTGGAAGAAGACTATCCAATTTGCATAATAGGTGTACTATCTCCTAAACCAAGGAGTACTCGCAACCTGAGAGAAGGTAAAAGGTAAAGACAACTGAATAGTCCTATTCGTTTTCTCCAGAACCTGAAACCATCCTCGAAGTTCTTCGAGTTCGTATATAACCATACGATGGTTTTGTCCAATGGAAGTGGACGTTCGTAGTAATACGGGGTGTCCCGGAGAAAAGAGTAAAAGTAGGAGTGGCAAAGAGGTCTGCAACTCTGACAATCCAAAAGCCAGTGTTAAGAAGGTTCGGTCAACTTGGTCACTGAGTCATAGTCTAGGGTCGGGTCAATGGTCGCTGCCAGAGAGAGAGAAAAAAGAAACACTCAGCGTGCACTCTAACCTAGATCAGAATGGTTACCAATTTATCTAATCTGGAAACCTCCCACTGTAACGTCAAATTCTTCTCCAAACCTGAAAGAAGAATTAGCCGGGATCACCCGAGGAGTAAACCAACTCATCAGTGGGAATCGGGATCCAACTCTCATCGCATGATAACGTGACGGAATCCGCTCACGTTATCACACTCCAGAAGGTATGCGCATATCTGGCAAGTTTCAGTACTTTTGAAACTCCCGATGTGGATTTCTGCCCCATGCTCTTATGACCTTGACTTTGGCCAACATATCATAAGTCACATGTCAAGTTCTACCCGTCATTTTCCTGGTTAATTTGAACCCACCCGTACATACCCTTGACTTTGGCCAAAATGGCAGTACGACTGTCCCAAACCAACGCATCTATCTATGCTGCATATGAATACCCAACAGCTACCAAACACTGTGCCTTGACTTTGGCCAACATACACAGCTTGAATACTATTGACCATCCATATGAAACGACGGAGGGCTACGAATGGTTTCTGGCGAAAACCTTTAACGTAATGAACTTGATATCGTTGAAGGAACTGATAGCTTTTAAAAATATAGTTACGAAAACCTTTGCTAAAGAGGTCACTCCCGGTGAAGGGATCTCGGCTCTTTCCCCGTAGAATGAGGTGCAGGATATTCCAACTGAATACCACGGTGCAAAGCAAAAGCAATCGGCTATAGTGAAGTTAATGCCCTGACGTAAACTTTTGTCCAAGGGGTCACTCCCGGTGAAGGGATCTCGGCCCTTGCCTCGTCGACTGAGGAGCAAGATATTCCAAATGAATACCACTGTGCAAAACAAAAGAGAACGCCCTTGCAATAACAGCTTTTTGAAAAAGTGTTCCAACAACATCAGATTAGGTTTGTTTAACTTGCATTGATCCGAATCAACGCAGTCCCATCAATTGATCATACCACAAAGAACGAAAATATACTGATGTACGTATATGCCATCCGCATTCGCCACTGGGTCCCGTCATCACTCGTTAGGTTAGCTTACTAACGACAGAGCGGGGACTGGACTAGCGCGGATGAAAAACATATACAACATCTACTAATATATATATAATATATAATTTTCGCTCAAGGCGTGATAAAAGTGCAGCAACACAGAAATGTATAGCAACAGAGATCAATACAGATATCTGGGATCCCCGGGTTTCACAGAGCCGCTGAAACCCGACGTTCCCCTGGTCGTGTGGATAGCCTGTGCAATGAAATCCTAGACCCCTACGGGCGCTGCAAGTTACCCGCCAAAACCTGAAGCGAGGCAGCCCCCTTCAGCAATGTGAATGGACCACCCAGCACTTCACGGAATCCGGTAACTTGGGCACCCCTCCTGGGTCAACCCTATACCCCCTACGAGTGCGGCGAATAGCCCGCCAATTCTAGAGTGAAGCCCCCTCCGTCTCAACGCCATGAGATGCGGGCTTGTTGCCCTCCAGAATCCGGCTATCCGTACACCCCTCCGCGGGGTAATCCTAGTACAGAAAGTAAAATATACATACAACGGGTACATCGACCGCAACCAGGTCGTGCCCCAAAAGAATAATACAAACAGGCAGTGACGGCAGTCCACATGTCGGACGCTCGCCCCGCAATATCAAATGTACATATAAAACAGAACTGCACTACCACTGCAACCAGGCTATCCCCCACGACCGATCCGCAACAACACAGTACAATCACAGAACATCAACGTGAAAGTCACGTTCGCAAATCCGTCTAACCGGGCTATAGCAGTTAAACGGGATTTACCGATCAAGTGACATTCACGGTCGCAGATATAATGTAAAAACTGTGAACTAGCATGTTTAAAATATCCGATCGAACAAATTTATCAAAGTGGGCCCCCAAAAAGAACTGTAGCACTTACAGAAAACCTGGGCCCAAATAAAATATCCCAAAAGCCCTATTTCTATACCACAAGCTTACTGGGAAAATTTGGTGCCACAATTCCTCTTATCCGCCGCGTAAGCGCGGCCAAACCAGGGTTTTGGCCGCGCTTCCGCGGTGGAACTGAGGAATTGGTGGATCGTATTTTCCCAGATTTCTTATAATTGCTTGTACATGCCTCTGCAACAACCTGAAAAATTTTAGGAGCTCAAAAAATTTCAACAGAGAACACATGTGCACAAAAATACGGTTTTTGGGGATTTTGTTCGATCGGGTTCTAAACGCGCTAGAGCAAGCTAGGCAAGGTTAATGGCGTGGCTCTGATACCATTGTAAGCCCGCGGGGGCGCCCCGGCCGTCGACCCGACGCCGGAGACGCGGAAAATAAAAACTTTGCGAACTTTGCAAAACAGCACCACCGCGGACTTTTTACCCGGATCGGGCCATTAACCTAGCTAGCTAGCAAAAAGAAAAGAGTAGAGATGCTATACCAAACGATCCGTGTCCTTCGGTCTTCGTCTCCGCTCCGATCTCCCGCGGAATCTCCGTCACCTCCTCGCTCGTCGGAAAGGGCACCACGTAGCCGGAATCTTTTACGGGCTCCCGCCTCTTGACCGAGGCAACTCGGGCGCGAAGTTGGCTAGCCGACGCGTCCAAGGCTTGCTATAGGAATAGTGTAGAAGCTTGTCTCTTGGGGTTTATGAGGTTGCCATGGTTTGTGGAGGAAACAAGAAAGAACTTTGGAGAAGGGTTATTGGATTTTTGGAGCAAGCAAGAATGAGATGATATAATTTCCATACACCATGAAATTTCCTCTCATCTCTCCCCTCCCCATAGTGGCCGGCCCTCTCTCCTCAAGAATGAGATTGGAGAGAGAAAAGAAAAATGCAAGAAAAGAATATATCAACAATATAGAAAAAAGGTCACTCTCATTTCACTAATCAAACCATCAAGTGAAAAGCCATCAAAAGGATAAGAAAGGAATATCATCATGAAGCAAGTCTCATCATAATCCACAAGTGCAAGAAAACCCTCCACAAAAGAGTTATTTGCAAATTGCAAATAACCCCCTCCACCAAAAGTCCGGCCGAGAAGGAATGAAGGAAAACCGGCCGGAACGGAATGCAAACTGGCAACTTCAGAAAACCGATCCCGTAATAAATTACAGGAAAACCCCACTACTGCAAATACATGCCCGCATTTGTATTCGCACTGAACACAAATGCAAAGAGACAAAACTACACTATCTAAAACTAGAATCCGGCTTAAGCCAAAGCCGGCTAGTAAAATCTGTCCGATCACGATCCGTGCAATACCGCACGTATCTGATCGAACCCTGCCATATCTCCATACGGCCTCTACAGCGTTTCGCCCGAAACTTGAGTAACTGTCTGTGTGGTGGACTCTAAAGACTCGTCAATACTATGGCTGTGGATTTAACCACTAGCACGTCAGAGGTATTAGCCATACGTGACGGGCCACCAGCTATTGACCAAAAGGGACGTCGATGAGCGAACTCATCCTGACACCCTACTGAGCCTGTCAGTGACAATATCCGTACAGTCCGGTCCGTTCGTCTATGAGTATCGCATGGCGGGCCTAGGGGGTTGGTAAAAGTCAGACCCCCAAAAGCGGTACAAGTCGTGTCGGAGTGTAGCCCAGAACACCCTGAGATACTACTGGAATACCTACCAGCAAATCTCCTGCCTTGGCCAAGGACTTTTCATGTTCTGGCTCTCCTAGACACAGCACGACCTCACCCCCAATACCGGGAGAGACGAACCCCTGCAGATCCGCTCACTGCCTCCATGTGGCTCGGGACTGTACCCAACTAAAACCTGTTTGCACGACTCCTTTGAGCCATGGTAGGGTAGTAATCAAAGTACAGTGGGAACTCACACGAGACAAATGACGATCCCAGGTCGATGAACTAACCTGTACACATGTCACCTGGGAACTGCTATCTGACGTCTGGTATATCCCAACTAGCAGGTTCCCGGCGAGTCCTGTCCGGTGTACTCATAACCCAATGAGCACCTGTATACATCTTAGGTGAACCAACTGACACCAGTGGCTTGTGAGACCGGCCACCGCCCCTCGTCGGGGTCTCGACTGTATACACTAGTCTACTCTGGAGAATCGATGCCCTGTCTCGAAACTCCCTCGACTAGGGACCATTTAAGGATGTGCTTATAGACCCCAGCTCCCACTTATATGATCGCCCTCATACTGCTGGAAGTCAACCAAGAATCCTAGGGGCTTTATCAACGTGTAATAGCGACTCAAAAGGTCACCTAAAGCAGTACACGATGATAAAGATAAACCAGATAGCATACTATCATCTCGAGTAAGACTGTCCTACTGGGACAGGTCCTCCCCTCAATCATTGCAATCACGTGCCTGTGATCCAATAATTGACTCTGAGGGCACTATCTCCAACAGGATGTATATTGTAGTGGATGCTTGGACATATATAGGGAGGACTTTCTTGCTCGACATGATAGTATGCTATCTGGTTGCTCTTTACCTTAACGTGTACATTGATTGTCTCTCTGTTACATGTTGGTAAAGCCCTTAGGATGTGTACTTGACTACCTGGACTATGATGCAGATCATACTAGTGGGGACATGGTAGTCCATAAGTACATCCTTCAAGGTCCCTAGTCGTGGGTGTATCGATACGGGGCATCGATATACCAGTGTAGACTAGCGTATACCTTCTCGACCCATACAGATGGGCGATGGATGATCCCATATCCATTGGTGTTTGACATCAGAGATGATATACGGGTGCTCAGTAGAGACTGGGTACACTGGACGGACTCGCCGAGAACTCCCAGATGGTATTATACCTTACGTCAGATGGCAGTTCTCTGGTGACACTGGTACAGAGTAGTCTGTTGACCCGAGATCGTCATAGAGTCTTGTGTGGTTCCCACTGTGCTTTGATTTACATCTTACCGCGTCCAAGAGGGCGTGCAAAACGGTGGTTTTTGGGTACATTCCCGAGTCACATGGAAGCAATGAGCGATAGGAGGGGATTCGTCTCTCCCGGTATAGGGAGTTGATGTTGCGCTGTGTTCGATTGGCTATAACCGGAAATCCCTGGCCAGGGTTGCTGAGATTTACTGGTAAGTGTTACTAGTAGTTTCTCGAACTGTTATAGACCTCAGATCGACACGACTTATCGAGCTATTGGGGTCTGACGTTTACCACCCCTAGGCGAGATATGCGACATATCAGACGACGAGACCGGACTGTACGGTAAGTGTTACTGGTTGGATTCACAGGAGTGTGAGCGGGCTTGCTCGTCGATCTTCTGATCGCTCAATACCCGGGTGGCCGTTACGTTTAGCAGACCGCTTGCGGCTTGTGGGTGCTTGATATGATCATCATCTGCTGCCGGCGTATTGACGAGTCTTTAGAGTCCTACACAGAGGTTTCCTGGCTCAAGCAAAACGAAATAGGAGCGCATATGAGATATGTGCGGGACCGAGAATAATGCGTGTATGTGATACCGTATTCTATTCTCGCGATGAATGTATCGATTGGTTGTATGCGATATAACCTAGTTATCGAATCAAGTATTGATTCGATAAGCCGATACATAGGATACTAGTCGGTTATATGCGATATGACCGGATCGTTAAATCAAGTGTTGATTTAATGATTTAATGTATAATTATATATTTGACATATTACTTTGCATTTACTAGTATTGGTTCACTTTAAATGGATTTTCTCACTTGAATGTACAAGTTGTATATGTGATATACTTTTTGTGCAAATGATTGTATCATGTTTGATGATACATGTTTACTTGAGTTTGTGTAAAGATTGAACCATGGTTATTTAAATGGTTAGGGTTTTGGTTTTCTTATTTATTTATTTATTTATTTATTCTTTATGGAAAATAATAAGCATAGAGAAAAATGGTGGCTTTCTTTGGATGGATGTTGAAGCTTCATGAAGGTTTGACTAAGTCACCATTTTTGTCTTCATGCTTAACCCTAACCATTCACTTAACCCTAGTTAGTTCTCTACACAAAACCATGGTTAAAATTATGATAAGGATTGATATTTCTTTTCTATTCTAATTAAACTTATCATAATTCATCTTCTTCTTCTTCTTCATCTTCATGAAGAAAGCTTGCTACATCAATGGCAAGTTGAGAAAGTGTTAGTTATATGTATGCCCTAGAGGCCATTACTATACATAGGATGTATATTGTAGTGGATGCTTGGACATATATAGGGAGGACTTTCTTGCTCGACATGATAGTATGCTATCTGGTTGATCTTTACCTTAACGTGTATGCTGATTGTCTCTCTGTTACATGTTGGTAAAGCCCTTAGGATCTGTACTTGACGACCTGGACTATGATGCGGATCATACTAGTGGGGACATGGTAGTCCATAAGTACATCCTTCAAAGTCCCTAGTCGTGGGTGTATCGAGACGGGGCATCGATATACCAGAGTAGACTAGCGTGTACCTTCTCGACCCATACAAATGGGCGATGGATGATCCCATATCCATTGGTGTTTGACATCAGAGATGATATACGGGTGCTCAGTAGAGACTGGGTACACTGGACGGACTCGCCGAGAACTCCCAGATGGTATTATACCTCACGTCAGATGGCATTTCTCTGGTGACACTGGTACAGAGTAGTCTGTTGACCCGAGATCGTCATAGAGTCTTGTGTGGTTCCCACTGTGCTTTGATTTCCATCTTACCACGTCCAAGAGGGCGTGCAAAATGGTGGATTTTGGGTACAGTCCCGAGTCACATGGAGGCAATGAGCGATAGGAGGGGATTCGTCTCTCCCGGTATAGGGGGTTGATGTTGCGCTGTGTTCGGTTGGCTATAACAGGAAGTCCCTGGCCAGGGCTGCTCAGAGAATTGCTGGTAAGTGTTACCAGTAGTTTCTCGACCCGTTATGAGCCTCATATCGACACGACTTATCGAGCTATTGGGGTCTGACGTTTACCACCCCTAGGCGAGATATGCGACATATCAGACGATCAGACCGGACTGTACGGTAGTGTTACTGGTCGGATTCACTGGAGTGTGAGCGGGCTTGCTCGTCGATCTTCAGATCGCTCAATACCCGGATGGCCGTTACGTTTAGCAGACCGCTTGCGGCTTGTGGATGTTTGATATGATCATCATCCGCTGCCGGCGTATTGACGAGTCTTTAGAGTCCTACACAGAGGTTTCCTGGCTCAAGAGAAACGAAATAGGAGCGCATATGAGATATGTGCGGGACCGAGAATAATGCGTGTATGTGATACCGTATTACATTCTCGCGATGAATGCATCGAATGGTTGTATGCGATATAACCTAGTTATCGATTCAAGCGTTGATTCGATAAGCCGATACATTGTATACTAGTCGGTTGTGTGCGACATGACCGGATCATTGAATCAAGTGTTGATTTAATGATTTAATGTATAATTATATATTTGATATATTACTTTGCATTAACTAGTATTGGTTCACTTTAAATGGATTTTTTCTCACTCGGGTGTGCGCATTACATATGCGATATGATTTTGTGCACTTGATTGTATCATGTTTGATGATACATGTTTATTTGTGTTTTGTGTAAAGTTTAAACCATGGTTATGTAATGGTTAGGGTTTACATTTTCATATCTATTTATTTATTCATTTATTCATTTTGGAAAATGAAAAGCAAATGAGAAAATGGTGGCTGCTTTTGTTTTGTTCATGAAGCTTCATGAAGACTTTGACCAAGTGACCATTTTGTCTCATGCTTAACCCTAACCATCCCACTAACCATGATTTATTCTCTACACTTGACCATGGTTCAATGATGATAAGTATTCTTTTTACTTTTCATTTTAATTTAACTTATCATATCATTTTTCTTCTTCTTCTTCCTTGAACTCAAGAAGAAAAGCTTAGGTCATCAATGGTGATTGATGATAAAGAGTGAGAAATCCAATTCTAAATTGAACCCACTTCCTATTTCTTCATCCTCTACCTCTTGCCAAGTAGTAGAGTGTGTTTTCTTCACAAGTTTCTTGACTTGGTGAAGTCGGAGCTTGATTTAGCGATGCCTCGACGTAGATCATCTTCGGCATGGACATCGACGACCTAGCTCGCCTATTCTCCGATGAAGTCGACGCTAGAGCCCGGATTTGATTTGGACAGCGGAGAGGACCTCATCTCGGAGCCGTGGAGGTGGAGGACCGGATCTACAAAGGTTGTATTTCCGTTTCCCAATAGTTAATTGTTAACTAGTTTACTTTTCGCCTAGTTTTTTAGCAAACGATCCGTAGTTTAGGGTTTCTCGGCACCGTAAATTTTGAAATTGGCATGGTTGATGCCTTGTGAGACCTCTTGAGGGTGCCTAGGAACCCTACAGTGGTATCAGAGCCTAGCTAGAGCCTTAGGCGAAGTTTAGACGGAATTTGAACTCCGAACGAACACGAAACCCATCACAAAACATGCTCTCTGTCCAGATTTTAAAAATGTGGATTTTTGTGAAGTAAAAATGTCTAGAAAATTCAGTAAACAATTCTAAGGATTACGGTAAAAACTCAGGCCCATGATTCATTTAAACGGCGGCGGAACCGCGGCAGAAGCCCAGATTCTGCGGCGGTTCCGCGGCATGTTGTTGACATCATCATTCACTGTTTGTACTGTAATTCATTATTTCTGGTGCTGGATTTTCTGGAATTTTTTAATATTTATTCAAGAGTTGAATTTTCTGCAGTTGTTTTGGGGATTCGGTGTTTCGATCGGGTTATCAAATTTTGTCTATTTGGCTTTCCGGATAAATTTTAGAATATGTTAAAAAGTTCGACCGGATATAAATACCCAATTTTTCCCCTGTCGGGAAATTTCCAAGTGTTGGATTTTTCCGCAGTTTAACGACGTTCTAAGTAGTGCAAGTAACGCGATGGACCCTCTAGAAGACAACAAACCTTAACTCGATTATGTGACCGTCTTGAACTGCCCTTTGAACCTTCGGGTTTGGGGCAGTACGGCGTGCCACATGTGAGGCGTTGGCTTGACCCTTCTACGGCTGGACCGTTGGTACTGAGGCACGAACTGAATGTTGTTAGACTTATTTCATGTGTTGATCTGTATCGGGAAAACTTGGGTGTTCGATTGTTCGATCGGAAAGTTTAACATTTTCTATTTATTCGGAATGGGATACAATAATTGGAATTCACAACAAGTTATGAGATAACTGAATGAATGTTATAAACGTAGCACTTTAGTCTCACTTGATCGGTTGCCACGGAATTTTGATGTGATCAAAAGTCCGTCACAATCACGTAGCGTACGCGGATACTCGCCGGGTAAACTTAATAGACAGCCTCGCCCTATAGCCCCGACCAAGTGACTGTAGGAGAACCCCATCGCCGAAAGCATCCGTTCGGGTGCTCGCGGCAGCGGTGTTCCGCCTTGGTGCACTTCGTCGACGGTATCGGGGGTGCGGCCGCCTACTAAAGTTTGCGACGAGTATTCGATCAAAATGTCGGGAATCTTGTTGAATTACCCGACTTGATATTGAAAAGTGTTTTCGATTTTGAGACTAAAATGCGGGGTTTATAATTGTTAGGCATGCGATGTCTAAGTAATTCATTTAGTCAGGCATGCGATGTCTGAGGAGGTTGCGGATTCCAACTGTTGTAGTTTTACACTTTCTTTTCTGTGACCGTAAGTGTAATATGTGATATCGCCGGTTTCGTTGCTATATGTCAACGACAATTGGGATACGCATGTTTACTTACGTTGATGACATGTGATGTTATGTGTTGCTGGATATGTTATATTGGATCGTCGTGTTTGAATAGCCGGGGGTTTTTATGTGAGATGAGTGTTTTTCATTTTCATTCATGTAAAAACTTGTATGTAATATTCTTTTATTGGGGCGCTTCCAGGTTGCGGAAGTTGTCACCGTTTGTATATTATTTACTTTTCCGCACTAGGATAGACCCAAGGAGGGGAGCACAAGTAACCGGGTCCTGGAGTCCAGTGGGAGACCAACTCGAGGAGTCGAGTCCGGGCCTCCTAACTCTAGAATTGGTAGGGTTGCTTGCCGCTCTCGTAGGGGTCTAGGGGTGTGGGTTTGGCTATTCATCGCGACCGTGGAATCCGTGTTTTATACTGGCTCGTATTGAAAAAACGGACGTCCTAGTATATCCAATGTTTCATATGTTTCTTCTGCTGCGATATCTGTGATGTGATCATGTGATGTTCTGTGATAGATACTGTATATAGTATATATGATATATTATATAGATGTTACTTATGTTTTACATCCGCGCTAGCCCTGCCCCGCTCTGCCGTTAGTTACCTAACCTAACGGTGCACGAGGGGACATCGAGGCGAATGCGGATGGCATAAGTGTACGTCGTATTTATCTGTGATGTTTAGGTAACTTAAATGATGGGACTTCATTAATGTGATTAATGAAATAAAAGAAACCTAAGATGTTGTAGAATCGAATTTCAAAATAAAACAGGTAGCTACAGTTCTTGCTTTGCACAGAGGTATATGTGATATATCCTGCACCTTATTCGATAAGGAAAGGACCGAGATCCCTTCACCGGGAGTGACTCCTTTAGCAATAACTGGCAGATGCTACACACTCGGTTTGTCTTTTGATTGCTTTTAAGTGTTTTTGCTTTGCACAGTGATATATATGATATATCCCGCACCTCATTCGACGAGGAAAGGACCGACGATCCCTTCACCGGGAGTGACTCATTTAGCAAAACTAGAAAAGCCTCAAAAGCACTCCATTTTAAAATCATTTGATTCTACAACGATATCAAGTTCATTACGCAATAGGTTTTCAGAAAAACCTGTCGTAGCCCTCCGTCATTTCAGATAAGTTGTATATAGTATTCGTGCTGCATTTGTTGGCTTTCGTCAAGGTGCAGTGTGCGGTAGCTATATGTTGCTTATCTGCCAGCATACGATGCGATTGGATTAGGGTAGTCGTGCGGCTTTGTTGGCTTTCGTCAAGGGTCGTGCGGGTGGGTTTAATTCGATCAAGAAATGTACGGGTTGAACTTGACTAGCGGGCTATGGTTTGTTGGCTTTCGTCAAGGTCATAGCACGTTAGGGGCAAAATATTATCGGGAATTTCAAGTGTTGAGATTTGCAATGAGATTGCATACCTTCTATGAGATAGTTGGATCCCGATACCCGCTGCGAGTAAGAGTTACTCCTGGAAGAGTTTTATACATTACAATTAGCCGATCAAGTAGGTGTCTAGAAAGGTGTCAACGGGGTTACGCCTCTGGGAAAACGAGGTTTACATTAATTAGGTTCGTGCGAAAGCACGGGGGACCTCCCTCAAAGTACCGACACTGGCCTGGCTGAAAGATTGGCGAACTTGTAGTGTGTAATTAATCCCGGCTAGTCTTTCCTTTTAGGGTTTGAAGGAAGATTTGATAAAAAGCAGTGGGAGCCATCCTGATTAGATAAAATAATAACCAATCTATTCTTGACAGAGCGCACGCTGAGTATTTTCTTCTCTCTCTCTCCAGGTAGCGACCATATCACGCCTTAATCAAGATAATAATACGGATTTTTGACCGAACCCGCTTGTTATACTGAGCTGGGGAACGTTGGTCCCACTCCAACTTATAATTGTTATAAGACAGAGCAAGAAATTGGGGAATACCAGATTTCCCGTACCGCCCAAACGAAGAGAGTGCATGCTGATGCATCATCTTCGGGTGTGTTCATTATACAGAGAACTGTTTCTCAGTAACCTTTACGTCCTGGGTATGTGATACCAGATCAGGATCCCATATATGTAATCTGTTACATAGGGCTACAGAAAGGTAGAGAACTGAGAACGGGTGATAAGTTTCATGAGGCAGAAAACGGGGCAAGAGTTGCAGCCAAGTCTGTTGGTCACTGTCACCCTGTATTACCAGAATACATTGATTCTGAACGAATGTTATTAGATACCGAACCTGATATACAAAATCATATCAGTCTCTTTATTAGTAAAGAAAGGATATAATTTTGTATTGATGGATAATGTTTTGAACATTTCCTATATCAAAAGTTGATCGGTTCAGGCACGTTATCTAAAAGCATTGATGTTCTAAATCAAATTACAGTTCTTAGTATACGGAACACACACAAGAGGAAGAGTTCAGAAATGAACGAATTCTTCTTGAGGCATTGTAGACTAGGTCATATCAATGCGACCCGACTAGCTGGAGTTACATATAGATGCATATTTAAATCAGTTTGAATTTACATCTTGTGAAACTCGCCAGTCATGTCACAAAGATAAGATGACCATGGCTCCGTTTACTGGAAACAGAGAAAGAGTTAGTGATCTCTTGGGATGATACATGATGATGTATGTAGGTCCCCTGTCTACACATGCCAGGACTGGTTCTTTATACTTCATTACGTTCTCTGATAATCTCTCAAGATTCAGACGTATGTTCTTGTTGAAACACAAGTCTGAACCTTTTGAGATATTCACAGAATATAAAAGTAAGAAGTAGAGAACCAAAATACGGGTATAAGTATTATGTCCTTTGATATGATCAAGGAGGAGAATACTTGAGCACGGAAATCCTGGTCTATTCTAAAGGAGAATGAGATTCTCTCTCAGCATTACTCCTCCGTGTACACCATAGTACGATGGTATATCGGGGCGGAGCAATCACACCGTATGTGATAAGGTGTGCTCTATGATGAGTACTACTGAGTTACCCATTTCCTTTTGGGTGTTATGCGCTTGAGAAGCTGCATACATATTGAATAGGGTTCAAATCAAATCTGTTGCCTACCACTTCATATGTGATATGGAAAGGGAAGAGCCCATGTCTTAAGTTAGTTAAGATTTAGGGTTGTCCGGCCTATGTCTAAAAGCAAAATCCGGACAAACTCGAGGCAAGGTTAGTTATGTAGAACTGGAAAGGTTCCAGCTATGCAAACTACAGAAGATGATTTGATGGAACCAAAGGATTCAATTGTTACCAACGAACCTCGGCCTCTCCGCCGATCTAGTAGGGTTCCTCACCCACCTGAGAGATACTTCGGTTCCTCTATGACAGTGGGAGCGAGGACTGCATCATGAGATGATGACCCAACTAGTTTCGAGCTGGCCATCAAGAGTAAGACTCTGTAAGAATGGCTGGATGTTTATCGATCTGAGATGGAATCCATATACACCAACAAAGTATGGACTTTGGTTGCTATATCTGAAGGGTTAAATCCCCATCAGGAGCAAGTATATCTTGAGAAGATTACTTGGTGTAGATGGAAAAGTTGAGACTTTCAAAGCTAGACTTGTTAAAAGTTTGCATCATTGACCAGGTGTGGATAATGATGAAACCTTTTCAAGTAGCTATGCTTAAGTCCATCCAGATCCTACTTGTCACGGCTACATACCATGACTACGATATCTGGTGGTTGGGTGTCATGACTGCTTTTCTAAATGATGTTTTAGAAGAGTGCGTCTATAAGTACACAGCCAGAGGGCTTCGTAGACAGTGGGAGCAGCGCAAACGTGTGCAAGATGCTTTATAGGATTAAAGCAGGCATCGCGGAGTTGGAACATCTGTTTTGATGTGTTAGTCAAAGAGTTTGACATCATCAAAATGGTAGATGAACCTTGTATAAACAAAAAGGTAGTAAGGAGTATGGTGACGATCCTCGTAGAGTACGTGGATGACATACTCTTGATAGGGAAGGAGTTTCCTATGCTACGCTCGGTCAATCTCCGCTTATCACAAGGATTCTCCAATAGGATCAAAATGATACCTACTAAATCCTGGGTTTTGGATCTATGAGATAGATCTAAATGGATGTTAGAATTCTCACTAGATGCAGTGAGATGGTGTCAATCGATCCTGAGGAGAATCACTGGAAGGGTTCCAGGGTGATAAAGACGACTGAATGTCAGTCACAGGCATTGTCTTTACCCTCAGTAAAGGGACGGTATGTTGGAAGAGTTCCAAGCTGGATACCGTGACATACTAGACAATAAAGGCAGGATACATCCCTACTTAAGATGCTACCAAAGAGGCTATTTGGGTGTATATAGGTTCATGAGATGAACTATGTTCCTACCATTGTGTGACAATGGAGTTGTGGCTTATGCCAAGGAACGCAGGTCCCATCAGTGATCCAGACATATTCTAAGGCAGTATCACTTGATCATGGAGATGGTTGATCTCCAGGGTGATCGAGGTTTGGAGAGTAGACTCAGAGGAAAACACAGCGGATCCACTCACAAAGGCATGTTCCCAGAGAGAGACTTTTATGGGATGGTTGAGTATGAGATACTACAACCACTGCTATCAGATGGCCCTAGTGCAAGTGGGAGATTGTTAGTTATATGTATGCCCTAGAGGCCATTACTATACATAGGATGTATATTGTAGTGGATGCTTGGACATATATAGGGAGGACTTTCTTGCTCGACATGATAGTATGCTATCTGGTTGATCTTTACCTTAACGTGTATGCTGATTGTCTCTCTGTTACATGTTGGTAAAGCCCTTAGGATCTGTACTTGACGACCTGGACTATGATGCGGATCATACTAGTGGGGACATGGTAGTCCATAAGTACATCCTTCAAAGTCCCTAGTCGTGGGTGTATCGAGACGGGGCATCGATATACCAGAGTAGACTAGCGTGTACCTTCTCGACCCATACAGATGGGCGATGGATGATCCCATATCCATTGGTGTTTGACATCAGAGATGATATACGGGTGCTCAGTAGAGACTGGGTACACTGGACGGACTCGCCGAGAACTCCCAGATGGTATTATACCTCACGTCAGATGGCAGTTCTCTGGTGACACTGGTACAGAGTAGTCTGTTGACCCGAGATCGTCATAGAGTCTTGTGTGGTTCCCACTGTGCTTTGATTTCCATCTTACCACGTCCAAGAGGGCGTGCAAAACGGTGGTTTTTGGGTACAGTCCCGAGTCACATGGAGGCAATGAGCGATAGGAGGGGATTCGTCTCTCCCGGTATAGGGGGTTGATGTTGCGCTGTATTCGATTGGCTATAACAGGAATTCCCTGGCCAGGGCTTCTCAGAGAATTGCTGGTAAATGTTACCAGTAGTTTCTCGACCCGTTATGAGCCTCATATCGACACGACTTATCGATCTATTGGGGTCTGACGTTTACCACCCCTAGGCGAGATATGCGACATATCAGACGATCAGACCGGACTGTACGGTAGTGTTACTGGTCGGATTCACTGGAGTGTGAGCGGGCTTGCTCGTCGATCTTCAGATCGCTCAATACCCGGGTGGCCGTTACGTTTAGCAGACCGCTTGCGGCTTGTGGATGTTTGATATGATCATCATCCGCTGCCGGCGTATTGACGAGTCTTTAGAGTCCTACACAGAGGTTTCCTGGCTCAAGAGAAACGAAATAGGAGCGCATATGAGATATGTGCGGGACCGAGAATAATGCGTGTATGTGATACCGTATTACATTCTCGCGATGAATGCATCGAATAGTTGTATGCGATATAACCTAGTTATCGATTCAAGCGTTGATTCGATAAGCCGATACATTGTATACTAGTCGGTTGTGTGCGACATGACCGGATCATTGAATCAAGTGTTGATTTAATGATTTAATGTATAATTATATATTTGATATATTACTTTGCATTAACTAGTATTGGTTCACTTTAAATGGATTTTTTCTCACTCGGGTGTGCGCATTACATATGCGATATGATTTTGTGCACTTGATTGTATCATGTTTGATGATACATGTTTACTTGTGTTTTGTGTAAAGTTTAAACCATGGTTATGTAATGGTTAGGGTTTACATTTTCATATCTATTTATTTATTCATTTATTCATTTTGGAAAATGAAAAGCAAATGAGAAAATGGTGGCTTCTTTTGTTTTGTTCATGAAGCTTCATGAAGACTTTGACCAAGTGACCATTTTGTCTCATGCTTAACCCTAACCATCCCACTAACCATGATTTATTCTCTACACTTGACCATGGTTCAATGATGATAAGTATTCTTTTTACTTTTCATTTTAATTTAACTTATCATATCATTTTTCTTCTTCTTCTTCCTTGAACTCAAGAAGAAAAGCTTAGGTCATCAATGGTGATTGATGATAAAGAGTGAGAAATCCAATTCTAAATTGAACCCACTTCCTATTTCTTCATCCTCTACCTCTTTCCAAGTAGTAGAGTGTGTTTTCTTCACAAGTTTCTTGACTTGGTGAAGTCGGAGCTTGATTTAGCGATGCCTCGACGTAGATCATCTTCGGCATGGACATCGACGACCTAGCTCGCCTATTCTCCGATGAAGTCGATGCTAGAGCCCGGATTTGATTTGGACAGCGGAGAGGACCTCATCTCGGAGCCGTGGAGGTGGAGGACCGGATCTACAAAGGTTGTATTTCCATTTCCCATTAGTTAATTGTTAACTAGTTTACTTTTCGCCTAGTTTTCTAGCAAACGATCCGTAGTTTAGGGTTTCTCGGCACCGTAAATTTTGAAATTGGCATGGTTGATGCCTTGTGAGACCTCTTGAGGGTGCCTAGGAACCCTACAGAAAGAGACTGAGAAATCCAATTCTAAAGTGAACCCACTTCCTATTTCTTCATCCTCTACCTCTTGCCAAGTAGTATAGGGTGTTTCCTTCACAAGTTTTCATGGCTTGGTGAAGGTGGAGCTTGATCTAGTGATGCCTTGACGTAGATCATCTTCGGCATCGTCGTCGATGACCTAGCCCGCTTTTTCTCCGATGAAGCCGATGCTAGAGTCATGGTTCGATTTGGACAGCGGAGAGGACTTCATCATGGAGCTATGGAGGTGGAGAAACGGATCTACAAAGGTTGTATTTCCGTTCTTTTAGTTTAGTTGTAAACTAGTTTCTTTTTCGCCTAGACATCTAGTTAACGATCCGTATTAGGGTTTCTCGGCACCCGTAAAATTTGAAATTGGCATGGTTGATGCCTTGTGAGACCTCATTAGCGTGCTTAGGAACCCTACATATCGCATACAACCTTTCGATACATTCATCGTGAGAATAGAATACGGTATCACATATACGCATTATTCTCGGTCCCGCACATATCTCATATGCGCTCCTATTTCATTTCGCTTGATCCAGGAAACCTCTGTGTAGGACTCTAAAGACTCGTCAATACGCCGGCAGCAGGTGATGATCATATCAAACACCCACAAGCCGCAAGCGGTCTGCTAAACGTAACGGCCACCAGGGTATTGAGCGATCAGAAGATCGACGAGCAAGCCCGCTCACAATCCAGTGAATCCAACCAGTAACACTACCGTACAGTCCGGTCTGATCGTCTGATATGCCGCATATCTCACCTAGGGGTGGTAAACGTCAGACCCCAATAGCTCGATAAGTCGTGTCGATATGAGGTCTATAACATTTCGAGAAACTACTGGTAACACTTACCAGTAAATCTCAGCAACCCTGGCCAGGGATTTCCTGTTATAGCCAATCGAACACAGCGCAACATCAACTCCCTATACCGGGAGAGACGAATCCCCTCCTATCGCTCATTGCCTCCATGTGACTCGGGACTGTACCCAAAAACCACCGTTTTGCACGCCCTCTTGGACGTGGTAAGATGGAAATCAAAGCACAGTGGGAACCACACAAGACTCTATGACGATCTCGGGTCCACAGACTACTCTGTACCAGTGTCACCAGAGAACTGCCATCTGACGTAAGGTATAATACCATCTGGGAGTTCTCGGCGAGTCCGTCCAGTGTACCCAGTCTCCACTGAGCACCCGTATATCATCTCTGATGTCAAACACCAATGGATATGGGATCATCCATCGCCCATCTGTATGGGTCGAGAAGGTATACGCTAGTCTACTCTGGTATATCGATGCCCCGTCTCGATATACCCACGACTAGGGACTTTGAAGGATGCACTTATGGACTACCATGTCCCCACTAGTATGATCCGCATCATAGTCCAGGTAGTCAAGTACACATCCTAAGGGCTTTACCAACATGTAATAGAGAGACAATCAGTATACACGTTAAGGTAAAGTGTAACCAGATAGCATACTATCATGTCGAGCGAGAAAGTCCTCCCTATATATGTCCAAGCATCAACTACAATATACATCCAATGTACAGTAATGGCCTCTAGGGCATACATATAACTAACAATCTCCCACTTGCACTAGGGCCATCTGTAGCAGTGGTTGCAGTATCTCATACTCAACCATCCCATAAAAATCTCTCACTGGGAATAGGCCTTCGTGAGTGGATCCGCTGTGTTGTCCTCTGAGTCTGCTCTCCTAACCTCGATCACCTTGGAGATCAACCATCTCCATGATCAGGTGACACTACCTTAGAATATGTCTGGATCACTGATAGGACGGGTGTTCCTTGGCATAAGCCACAACTCCATTGTCACACAATGGGAGGAACTAAGTTCATCTCATGAACAAATATACATCCAGACTGCCTCTTTGGTAGCATCTTAAGTAGCGATGTATCGAACCTTTATCGTCTAGTATGCCACGGTATCTAGCTTGGAACTCTTCCAACATACCGTCCCTTTACTGAGGGTAAAGATAATGCCTGCGACTTACTTTCGGTCGTCCTTATCACCCTGGAACCCTTCCAGTGATTCTTCCTAGGATCGATTGATACCATTTCACTACAACTAGTGAGTATCCTAACATCGAATTAGATCTATCTCATAGATCCAAAGCTTAGGATTTAGGAGGTATCATCTTGATCCTATATGGAGAATCAATGTGATAAGCGGAGATTGATCGAGCGTAGCATAGGAAACTCCTTCCCTATCAAGAGTATGTCATACACGTACTCTACGAGGATCGTCTCCATACTCCCTACTACCTTTTTGTTTATACAAGGTTCATCTACCATTTTGATGATGTCAAACTCTTTGACTAAATCATCAAAACAGATGTTCCAACTCCGCGATGCCTGTTTTATCCTATAAAGCATCTTGCACACGTTTCCGCTGCTCCCACTGTCTACGAAGCCCTCTGGCTGTGTACTTATAGACGCACTCTTCCAAAACATCATTTAGAAAAGCAGTCATGGCACCCAACCGCCAGATATCGTAGTCATGGTATGTAGCCGTGGCAAGTAGGATCTGGATGGACTTAAGCATAGCCACTTGAAAAGGTTTCATCATTATCCACGCCTGGTCGATGACGAAAAAGCTTTAACAAGTCTAGCTTTGAAAGTCACAACTTTTCCATGTACACCAAGTAATCTTCTCAAGATATACATGCTGCTGATGGGGATTTAACCCTTCAGATATAGCAACCAAAGTCCATACTTTGTTGGTGTATAAGGATTCCATCTCAGATCGCTAAGCATCCAGCCATTCTTACAGAGTCCCACTCCTGATGGCCAGCTCGAAACTAGTTGGGTCATCATCTCATGATGCAATCCTCGCTCCTACTGTCATAGAGTAACCGAAATATCTCTCAGGTGGGTGAGGAACCTTACTAGATCGGCGGAGAGGCTGAGGTTCGTTGGTAACTATTGAATCCTTTGGTTCTATCAAATCATCAGCTGCAGTTTGTATAGCTGGAACATTTCCAGTTCTGCATTACAGACCTTGCCTCGAGCTTGTCCGGATTTTGCTTTTAGACATAGCCCAGACAACCCCAAATCTTAACTAACTTAAGATATGGGCTCTTCCCTTTCCATATCACATATGAAATGGTAGGCAACTGATTTGATTGGAACCCTATTCAATAGGTATGCAGCTTCTCAACTGCATAACTCCCAAAAAGGAAATAGGTAACTCAGTAGTACTCATCATAGAGCACACCATATCATATAGGGTGCATCTGCTCCGCCCCGATATACCAACGTGCAATGGTGTATACGGAGGAGTAATGCTGAGAGAGAATCTCATTCTCCTTTAGAATCATCCAAGAATTTCGTGCTCAAGTATTCTCCTCCTTGATCTTATCAAAGGACATAATACTTATACCTGTATTGGTTCTCTACTTCTAGCTTATATTCTATGAATATCTCAAAAGGTTCGGACTCATGTTTCAACAGGAACATATGTCTGAGTCTCGAGAGATCATCAAAGAATGTAATGAAGTATAAAGAACCAGTCTTGGCATATGTAGACAGGGGACTTTACATACATCAACATGTATCAATCCCAAGAGTTTACTAACTCTTTCTCTGTTTCCAATAAACAGAGCTGTGGTCATCTTATCTCCGTGACATGACTGGCAAGTTTCATAAGATGTAAATTCAAACTAATTTAAATATACATCTAAATGTAACTTTAGCTAGTCGGGTCACATTGATCTGACCTAGTCTACAATACCTCAAGAAGAATTCGTTCATTTCTGAACTCTTCCTCTTATGTGTGTTCCGTATATAAAGAACTGTATTTTGATTTAGAACATCAATGCTTTTAGATAACGTGCCTGAACCGATCAACTTTTGATATAGGAAATGTTCAAAACATAATCCAACAATACAAAATTTTATCATTTCTTTACTTATAAAGAGACTGATATGATTTTGTATATCAGGTTCGGTATCTAATAACATTCGTTCAGAATCAATGTATTTTTAATACAGGGTGACAGTGACCAACAGACTTGGCTGCAACACTTGCCCCGTTTTCTGCCTCATGAAACTTATCACCCGTTCTCAGTTCTCTACCTATCTGTAGCCCTATGTAACAGATTACATATCTGGGATCCTGATCTGGTATCACATACCCAGGACGTAAAGCATACTGAGAAACAGTTCTTTGTAATGAACACACCCGAAGATGATGCATCAGCATGCACTCTCTTCGTTTGGGCGGCACGGGAAATCTAGTATTCCCCAATTTCCTGCTCTGTCTTATAACAATTATAAGTAGGAGCGGGACCAACGTTCCCCAGCTCAGTATAACAAGCGGGTTCGGTCAATATTCCGTATTATTATCTTGATTAAGGCGTGATATGGTCGCTACCTGGAGAGAGAGAGAAGAAAACACTCAGCGTGCGCTCTTGCAAGAATAGATTGGTTATTATTTTATCTAATCAGGATGGCTCCCACTGCTTTTTATCAAATCTTCCTTCAAACCCTAAAAGGAAAGACTAGCCGGGATTAATTACACACTACAAGTTCACCAATCTTTCAGCCAGGCCAGTGTCGGTACTTTGAGGGAGGTCCCCCGTGCTTTCGCACGAACCTAATTAATGTAAACCTCGTTTTCCCAGAGGCGTAACCCCGTTGACACCTTTCTAAACACCTAGTTGATCGGCTAATTGTAATGTATAAAACTCTCCCAGGAGTAACTCTTACTCGCAGCGGGTATCTGTTGGAGATAGTGCCCTCAGAGTCAATTATTGGATCACAGGCACGTGATTGCAATGATTGAGGGAGGACCTATCCCGGTAGGACAGTCTTACTCGAGATGATAGTATGCTATCTGGTTTACCTTTATCATCGTGTACTGCTTCAGGTGACCTTACAGGTCGCTATTGCACGCTGATAGAGCCCCTAGGATTCTTGCTTGACTGCCAGCAGTATGATGGCCATCATATACGTGAGAGCTGGTGGTCTATAAGCACATCCTTAAAAGGTCCCTAGTCGTAGGAGTTTCGAGACAGGGCATCGATTCTCCAGAGTAGACTAGTGTATACAGTCGAGACCCCGACGAGGGGCGGTGGCCGGTCTCACAAGCCACTGGTGTCAGTTGGTTCACCTAAGATGTATACAGGTGCTCATTGGGTTATGAGTACACCGGACAGGACTCGCCGGGAACATGCTAGTTGGTCTTATACCTGACGTCAGATAGCAGTTCCCTGGTGACATGTGTACAGGTTAGTTCATCGACCTGAGGATCGTCATTTGTCTCGTGTGAGTTCCCACTGTACTTTGATTACTACCCTACCACGGCTCAAAGGAGTCGTGCAAACAGGTTTTAGTTGGGTACAGTCCCGAGCCACATGGAGGCAGTGAGCGGATCTTCAGGGGTTCGTCTCTCCCGGTATTGGGGGTGAGGTCGTGCTGTGTCTAGGAGGCCATTACGCAAAGCCCTCGGCCGAGGCAGGAGATTTACTGGTAGGTATTCCAGTAGTATCTCAGGGCGTTCTGGGCTACACTCCGACACGACTTGTACCGCTTTTGGGGGTCTGACTTTTACCAACCCCCTAGGCCCGACATGCGATACTCATAGACGAACGGACCGGACTGTACGGATATTGTCACTGACATGCTCAGTAGGGTGTCAGGATGAGTTCTCTCATCGACGTCCATTTTTGTCAATAGCTGGTGGCCCGTCACGTATTGGCTTATACCTCTGACGTGCTAGTGGTTAAATCCACAGCCATAGTATTGACGAGTCTTTAGAGTCCACCACACTTACAGTTACTCAAGCTTTCGGGCGAAACGCTGTAGAGGCCGTATGGAGATATGGCAGGGTTCGATCAGATACGAGCGGTATTGCATGGATCGTAATCGGACGGTATTTACTAGCCGACTTTGGTTTAAGCCGGATCCTAGTATAGTACAGTGTAGATTTTGTCTCATTGCATTTGTATCCGGTAGGAATACAGATACGGGTGTGTATGCGCAGTATCGGGGTTTTCCTGTAATTTATTACAGGACCAGTTTTCTGGAGTTGCCAGTTTGCATTCCGTTCCGGCCGGTTTTCCTTTGTTCTTTCCCGGCCGGACTTTTCCGATGGAGGGTGTTATTTGCAGTTTTGCAAATAATATTTGTGGAGGGGGTATCTTGCATATTGGTGGCATCATGATAGTTTTTCATGATGAGATTATTTTTCCTTCTTATCACTTGCTTTATGAGATTAGAAAGGATTAGGATTGATTTGTATTTGGATGTGAAGCTTGCTTTATGAGGTGGTCACCCCTCCACCTTTTCCTACACTCACCTTCCTTCTTGCATTTGGTTTTTTCCCTCCACCATTTTCCATACAAGGGGGGGCCGGCCACTTTGGTTCAAGGATGAGAGAAATTTCCATTTTTAGTGTGGCACATATTTCATCATCTCATTCTTCTAGTTTTGGAAAAATGAAAGCACCATTTTTCCTTAACCTTATTCCTCCATCACCAATGGCAACTTCACTACTCCAAAGAGACATAGACTCTACACTACTTCTACAGCAAATCTGTAATGTTTTGAAAATCGTTTCGGTGAAATTTCGAAAAATCGGTAAAATAATAGGGTTTTCTGTAAAAAGTCAAAATACAAATATCTTATTATAAAAATTAAATATACATATTCTAGCTATGTAATTGCTATTATTTGGTGTTTATTGAGCCGCTGGTGAAATTTCAAATTTTCTGAAAAAAATATTATTTTATTATTATTTTAAGCCGTCACTAATACATTTAATTAGGGAAAATTACAAATCGGAATGAGTTGAAACAAATTTTGTGCATCATAAAACATTAAATAAAATTTTATCATGTGGTTTTTGGAACGAAATCATTTGCGAAAACGGTTTAGAAATTATTGAAGAAAAAAAGGCTTTTTTTTAGCGTAAATGGATATTTGGGGTATTGTATTTATCATTTTTCATCACCCCACACCCGTACCCACACCCACACACCCCCACTTACTCCTCCCCATGGCTGAATTCAGCACCCACCATAATTTTTCCCCACTTGATTTCAAAGGAAAAGAAATGAAAGAAAAGAAAAGAAAATGGGTGAATTAGGTGGACTTTTGACCTTACCTTGACCTTGACTTTCCTCCCTTGCATTTTCTCTACCTCCCTCTCTCTCCTCACTCCCATTTCTGGCCTCCCAACAGCAGCAGCCCCCCCCCCTCAAATCCCACTCTTTCTTCATCAAAAAAATCCACAAATCACTTCAAAATCCATGCAAATTCAAATCTAAATCCAAATCCGACTCCTACCCATTTTAGCTTAGCCCGTATAGCATGTATCCTTGTGAAAAGAGAGCATTTTGGAGGGCCATGGATGCTTGTGGATCTTCATATGTTTTTGGGTATAATTCTAAACTTTTTGTTGCTCAATTTGTTACTAATTTCTTAAGCTAATTTACTTAAGTGTTAATTTGGTTATGTGAGTTTAATTGCAAGTTTTGGAATTCAAGTTGTGAATTTGATTGCAAGTTAGGGTTTTATAAAATTGGTGTATGGTTGTGTGTTATATTTAGGCTTTGTTGTCATGATAATACAAGGTTAGTAGCTAGTGTGAATGGTTAGTTTTAAAATTTGTGTTAATTTGCTAAATTGCTTACTAGGTTTTTGAAATTTGTTAAATTCTTGGGATTAAAAATGTTTTTAGGGTTTTCATGACGTCATTAACTTTATTAAGTGTGGTTTAATGCTTTAGATCATGCAAATCTAAGCTAGATTATAGTTTGTACATTTTTGCTTTGAAATTGTTAAAAAGGGTATTTTTGTAAACTAGAATATTAGGATTTTTGGAATTTAATGAGATTAAATTCCGGAAATTGTTTATACGACTTATTTAAGATATTTAATAAATATATTGGCCGCTACATTCATTTAAACATCGTGTTTTGTACAAAAACGGCGAATTGTGCTTGCTAGATTTTCGGAAAAATGACTTTTTAAGTGAAATTGGCGTTTTTGTGAGTTTTAACCTAGCTTATATTAAAATTAGTGTTCGTGAATGTGCAAATGAGTGTGATTGGATTTTTCTCGATGGTTTGACGTTTGTACATCGACATCGAGGGTTGGTTTGACTATTCTTGCATGCGTAGGCGATAGGTTTGGACCTATGCGTGATACGCGTGCCGATTTGATTTTCGTATGCCGTTTCGATCTCGAATTTAGTTTTAATATGATATGGTGCGTTATGATATGTAGGTACCCCCATGTGGACTTCGAGATGACAAGCAGGCGCGTGGCGACGTCGGCACCGGCTAGCGAGGACCAGGTGAGTAGATTTATATCTACGGAGAGAAGTCGGGTGGATGGCGTATAGCACCCCCGCAGTCCGTGGTGGTGTATACGGATGCGTATACACACCAACAATTATTATATGTTATTTGGGATTAATAACGATGCTTAGGATGGATATTGGTGTGTTGGATTATTTTTAGCGTTGCGAACCCTAGGGTAGTGTTGCACTACACATACACACACACATACACACATACATACTTGCATACATTCCTATTGATATGTGCTCATGGGATTCTTTATAGTTATGTGTTCACATGGGTATGGGACTATGTGTTCACATACGGATTGAGGATGATACTTGGGATTGAGCTGAGTCGATGAGATTTGATTTGAGGCCGTGAGATCGGTGATATAGCAGGGTTCGTATTTGAGATACGACATGACGTTGTAGCGGGTCCTTGACGTAGTGTTTCACACACGTCCATGCATACGTAGGCGGTATCAATATGGTACTAGACGTAGATCAGTACTCCGATCTTGATATTTGATAAAGAGGATACCAGGTGAATAGTATGATGAATGTGATATTGACCCGTACCCAGATTTGGGAGGCCGTACGACGGATTTACGTACGAGCTATATTGATGATTGATCCGCACTCTTGACTTGGGATGCCTGATTATAGATATGGTATCAGCTATGATATTATTGAGGCGGGATCACCGACTATACATATACAGGTAGGTATATGTATCGACTCAGATGTTAGGCGGTTTCCTTACCTGTAGTTCAGCTTGTTAGTTCAGCCGTATAGTTTAGTGTAGTTGTTAGATTAGATTACTTACTTATTTCAAAAACTAACGAATCGTGGGTATTTTAAAAGACAGCCCAAGGTATCCTATGGATATTTCAAAAGACGTATCTTTTCATAAAAACACCGTAGCCCCTATTTTCAAAAACCCCATGATTCGTGTTATTTCAAAAGGCACCATTTGTAGGACTTATATTAGATTAATACTGATTAGTTATCGTTGTGTCTAGTATTCTGCTCCCGCACATTATTGCTGTTCGCTCTGCCCCGCATACTTATTTTGCTGCATACTCCATTATTGATATCATGCTGTTAGGACACCAGCACCATTACCGATGATGCGTATGTACCACATACACTTACTTGCCGGCTCACACACATCTTCATCGGTAATTGCCATGTCACGTACACTTAGAAAATACTATTGCTTGACTTAGGTTGTTAGTTAGTAGTTGATACGATATTAGTGTACCTGCTTTATATGCCAGTTTAGACATTGTAGTTATTACTTGTCACTTCATGCATACTGTTATTCCATTGTTCATGCCTAGTTATTAATCACACATTGCAACTTGGTTATTGATACCATATACGTTCATTATCATTGACATATGCACTTGTGATGATTTCTTGAGATTTATGATATTTCTGGATTTCGGGGGAAAGCCGCAAAATTTCTAAACTTATTATATTTTTAAAATATGTAAATTGCGGTTTTCTAGTGACGTAAGTGTCGTCCACTATGAGTTTGTTGTGGTTTTCGAGATCCGTGTCGAGGAGTGGAGGAACCGTCACGGGTACATGGTGGGCCCGGTATGGTACCCCGGGGCAAGAGGAATGTGGTGTTGACGTTGAGCCTGGCTGGGGAGCACTACCTACCGGTGATATTACCCGACGCGTCGGATATCCGGAGGATACCGTCGTGGTCTTGAGATGGATGGTAGGGGCCGGTCTGGACTGACGGCGCCCTAGATATTGAGATTGAGACATTGATATTTCGAGACAGTGAGATTTATGTTTTGTGTCGATGCTAGACACTGTTGATACTGATTTCATTATGATACCTCAGTTTAAAAAACCAGAAGGAAATCTCACTAATTTATGAAAACAGTTTCTTCATTTACATGTATTCTGTTTTCATGCATTCATACCTCATTCATATGATATATTGCTACCTGAGGCACTGACACGGGCACATGAGATTACACTCGGTTAGATATTACCCTAGCCATTGTTATAGGCTGCATGTTATACATATTTTTGAGGATATATTATGATCATTGACCTAGGATTGCGTTATTTATGCGATTTCTGTGCGTAGATGTTTTTCTATTCACGAGTTGGCAACTCACACCCGTTGTGCCCCAGTTTCTTGCAGGTTTGCCGTACAGGTTTCATTACGGCTTTGCGGGCATAGTTTCATTCGGGTGATTTGCTAGTAGGTGGGTTTACTTGTATCATACCCCCATTATATATCTTGTATATCATTATTCTGTTGTATCTAGAATCTCCATCAACCAAACATGTATTTTTGAGATAGAGAGCAGTGTTGTTTATTCTTTCGACCTTAGAGTCGCTCGTTATATTTCTGGTGGTTTTGAGTTTCCTTTTGAGTTTTGATCCTCGCCGTTGGCGTTGTATATTATATTGCTTGTGTGGTTGTGACCGTCGATTGACGAAGAGCTAGCTCCCGCTTGGGGATGCCTTTTTCTTAATTTCGTATACTATTCATGTTGTATCCCATTTGGGGGCCAGTATTTACAAAGGAGACTCTGCCGAAATTTTCAGTAAATTTTTGATGTTTTTAAAAACCGCATAATTCGGCTTATGCTATTGAAACTATTTGCTTTAATTTGGTTTTTCCTGCACTCTACTTCTTTTCTTGGTTTGGATTTCTGGGTTTTCGGTTTACTTAGATTACGTACGCCTCGAGACGTTCGTAGTTTAAGTGCCAGTCATGTTCCGTACTTTCGGGTCGTGACAAAGTTGGTATCAGAGCGTTAGGTTTTACCTTCGGAGCGTAGGATGACCCTTGGTTGATGGAATAGGTGACTAAAGTAGAGTGACGTACCGTTGGTAAGTTCCGCGGCATATTTACGACACGCCACTCCACTTAAGGAGCCTTAGGATGTACATTTCCTTGTTCAGTATTATATTCCTTCCTGATCTAGCCTCATCGGTACCAGTTTGGTTTTGCTACTACGGTTACGGGCAGGGAGAGCTACGGCTAGAGTTGCGGTAAGCACAAGCTCGTCACGAACGAGGACTGACCAGGGCGAAATTCCGGCGACACACGATTGCAGAGATGTATCTTTTTACTGTGTTTCCGTGCCACGAGTGTTTGGCGGATCGCCTTTATGAGGTTACTCGGAGGCGCTGATCGACACTAGAGAATTGAGCCAATGATAGAGGCCAGCCAGATTTTGATGACCGTTGGTGTGTTGCTTACTCCTGATGATTGAGGCACTGTTCAGCATGCAGACGAGCAAGCCAGTGGTTGCTGCGAGCGACGAGATATCGCCCCATATGTTGGAGCTATTGTGGGGCGAGTTGTACGAATAGATGATAGAAGGTCGCTAGTCACCCGATGATGAATGACTAGGACAGGTGGTTCGTTCGCCTACCCCGATGCGAGGTCATCAGATAGATTGATTCCAGCTAGAGACGACTTCACGCAGAGACGTGAGGGTCGACAGAGACGATCGAATGTCGGAAAACCTATTATTCCAAGTTTAAAGTATTCAGAAAGACATGCAGGCAATTCTATGGTCCCTCTAGAAGAATGAAATCCTAACTCGACATAATGACCGTGTGAAAGCCTTTGAACCTTCGGGTTTGCGGCAGTTCCACGGCGCCATTAGTAAGGCTTGGGTTTGCCCTTCTACGGCTGGACCACCGATGCTGTGGTATATATATTCGATACTATTAAACTGTGCCCAAGATGTTGAGCTCTTGGGGGATTATGAGGTTTCGACGAATCGATCGAATGGTTCGACTTCAATCGGATGCTAGGTGGTGAGATGCATTCTTGGGAGACTCCAGATACGAGGATAGCCGTTGGAGCTCAGTCCATGCAGCCACGAGGAGACGAGTCCGAAGCGGTCGACATTAGAGAAAATGGAGTAAGAGGTTCGTATAAGATCCAGATATGATGACGTTCCCCTCCGCCGACATCAAAGATGCGATGCGCATGCCGAGGCAGAGTACTGGATATACCTTCCAGAAGGAGTCGCGATGAGTATGCAGTCGTTCCAGAGCAAGATGGAGATATAGGAAAGGACGATGACTTCCGGACAGTTGGCAGAGATGAGACATGGAATAGACCGTGAGCAGGATTCCTTCCAGGACACTGCTGCAATGATACTTGCACCCAGGATCAGATGTGTCACGTACATTCAGAGAGCCAGAGGCCGATGCCAGTGATATGCTGTCTTACGAGTGGTCGCGATGATTGACCAAGAGATGACCAGAGAAGTGCCAGAACGGAATCGTCCCCGTTAGCACACCTGACATGGCCGATGAGCCGATGGACCGAAAGATCGGTAATTCACAGTGAAGACCTTGACCCAGGAGTGGTCATGGTTACGCACACCAGCAGGACAGAGTTCATGATCATCGACGAGACGTCCCACTAGTGACCGTGACAGTTGGCCGAGATTCTTAGAGGATGCACTTGAGCGGTACTATTCCGCCATTATTGATTACGATGTTTTGGGTGATTTATTCGTATGATTTGATTTTGATGATTGAGGATTTACGACCTTTGCACAGTGTTGCACTTGAGATCGTTTTCGTGCTTTAGTTTCACATGTTTGTGATATTACGGTTTTAAACAGTTGAGTTGGTTTTGTGCGTATGCATGCACACGATTTCGTTCCTGCACTCGGTATAGTTTATATATGCTTGCAGTGCAGTGATACGCCTTTTGTGCACTTAGATGCACTGGACTTCAATTTCGATTATGATACTCGATATTTGTTTTGTGCACCTTGTGCACCTGATTGATTTTGCGCACGTTCGGCGCTTGATATTGGATTTCATGATTTCGTACACGATGGATGCACCTGATTTGGATTTTCGTGCATGTTGGGCGCATGTTTTGAAGGGTGATTTTGGTGCACACCAGAGGCACTAAATCGAGATTTTTCGTGCATGTCAGATGCACCTGATTTTGCTGTCAGGCACACATGTTGCCTACGACAGATGTTTCGTGCACACCCGATGCACTTAGATGTTGTTTCTGTGCGCATGTATGGCACATTCATGGATTTTGATTTCCGTGCGCACCAGACGCACGTAGTATTCATGTGCATATTTTGGGATTGATTTCTTATAGAGTAGTACGTTTTTATGATATTGCTATGTGTTTTCGTACTGAGCAGGACTAGTCAGAGGACAGTACCTGAATATATTTTGCATGCATTGATAGTTATTGAAGGGATTTCCAAAAAGCGAGCTATAGGCTCAGTATTTACCTACGTGTCTGATATGACACGAAATGTTTAAAACAAGGAGACCCTTCTAAATTGTTCCAAAACGGCGGAACGTACATTTCAAACAAAGGTATATATGTATATAGTTATTTTCTTATGATAGATGTCCGCCACTGTGCAGTGTTATACGCGTTGCACAGCGACTTAAAGAGATTTGGCATGCATTTCCTTCAGATACTTACAGATATAGATTCGATATTTACATGTATAGTTTCGAGTTATATCATATTGGTTTTGATTTGGATTTGGCATTGATGTCTTCTCCATGACTCCGATGATTGCGGGATGCTTGACGGAGTTTTGATTTGAGTTATATACTCATTTTTCAAGTGCATGCGCTGCGCTACGATTTGTCTTATGTATTTACAATTTCGGAGCCCCGACGACTTGATGGTTTTTCTTAAATGTTTTAGTATTTGGGGGAGTTTGAATTTAAATTCGGGGACCGAATTTCTTTAAGGGGGGAAGATTGTAACGTTTTGAAAATCGTTTCGGTGAAATTTCGAAAAATCGGTAAAATAAAGGGGTTTTCTGTAAAAAGTCAAAATACAAATATCTTATTATAAAAATTAAATATACATATTCTAGCTATGTAATTGCTATTATTTGGTGTTTATTGAGCCGCTGGTGAAATTTCAAATTTTCTGAAAAAAATATTATTTTATTATTATTTTAAGTCGTCACTAATACATTTAATTAGGTAAAATTACAAATCAGAATGAGTTGAAACAAATTTTGTGCATCATAAAACATTAAATAAAATTTTATCATGTGGTTTTTGGAACGAAATCATTTGCCAAAACGGTTTAGAAATTATTGAAGAAAAAAAGGCTTTTTTTAGCGTAAATGGATGTTTGGGGTATTGTATTTATCATTTTTCATCACCCCACACCCGTACCCACACCCACACACCCCCACTTACTCCTCCCCATGGCTGAATTCAGCACCCACCATAATTTTTCCCCACTTGATTTCAAAGGAAAAGAAATGAAAGAAAAGAAAAGAAAATGGGTGAATTAGGTGGACTTTTGACCTTACCTTGACCTTGACTTTCCTCCCTTGCATTTTCTCTACCTCCCTCTCTCTCCTCACTCCCATTTCTGGCCTCCCAACAGCAGCAGCCCCCCCCCCCTCAAATCCCACTCTTTCTTCATCAAAAAAATCCACAAATCACTTCAAAATCCATGCAAATTCAAATCTAAATCCAAATCCGACTCCTACCCATTTTAGCTTAGCCCGTATAGCATGTATCCTTGTGAAAAGAGAGCATTTTGGAGGGCCATGGATGCTTGTGGATCTTCATATGTTTTTGGGTATAATTCTAAACTTTTTGTTGCTCAATTTGTTACTAATTTCTTAAGCTAATTTACTTAAGTGTTAATTTGGTTATGTGAGTTTAATTGCAAGTTTTGGAATTCAAGTTGTGAATTTGATTGCAAGTTAGGGTTTTATAAAATTGGTGTATGGTTGTGTGTTATATTTAGGCTTTGTTGTCATGATAATACAAGGTTAGTAGCTAGTGTGAATGGTTAGTTTTAAAATTTGTGTTAATTTGCTAAATTGCTTACTAGGTTTTTGAAATTTGTTAAATTCTTGTGATTAAAAATGTGTTTAGGGTTTTCATGACGTCATTAACTTTATTAAGTGTGGTTTAATGCTTTAGATCATGCAAATCTAAGCTAGATTGTAGTTTGTACATTTTTGCTTTGAAATTGTTAAAAAGGGTATTTTTGTAAACTAGAATATTAGGATTTTTGGAATTTAATGAGATTAAATTCCGGAAATTGTTTATACGACTTATTTAAGATATTTAATAAATATATTGGCCGCTAAATTCATTTAAACATCGTGTTTTGTACAAAAACGGCGAATTGTGCTTGCTAGATTTTCGGAAAAATGACTTTTTAAGTGAAATTGGCGTTTTTGTGAGTTTTAACCTAGTTTATATTAAAATTAGTGTTCGTGAATGTGCAAATGAGTGTGATTGGATTTTTCTCGTTGGTTTGACGTTTGTACATCGACATCGAGGGTTGGTTTGACTATTCTTGCATGCGTAGGCGATAGGTTTGGACCTATGCGTGATACGCGTGCCGATTTGATTTTCGTATGCCGTTTCGATCTCGAATTTAGTTTTAATATGATATGGTGCGTTATGATATGTAGGTACCCCCATGTAGACTTCGAGACGACAAGCAGGCACGTGGCGACGTCGGCACCGGCTAGCGAGGACCAGGTGAGTAGATTTATATCTACGGGGAGAAGTCGGGTGGATGGCGTATAGCACCCCCGCAGTCCGTGGTGGTGTATACGGATGCGTATACACACCAACAATTATTATATGTTATTTGGGATTAATAACGATGCTTAGGATGGATATTGGTGTGTTGGATTATTTTTAGCGTTGCGAACCCTAGGGTAGTGTTGCACTACACATACACACACACATACACACATACATACTTGCATACATTCCTATTGATATGTGCTCATGGGATTCTTTATAGTTATGTGTTCACATGGGTATGGGACTATGTGTTCACATACGGATTGAGGATGATACTTGGGATTGAGCTGAGTCGATGAGATTTGATTTGAGGCCGTGAGATCGGTGATATAGCAGGGTTCGTATTTGAGATACGACATGACGTTGTAGCGGGTCCTTGACGTAGTGTTTCACACACGTCCATGCATACGTAGGCGGTATCAATATGGTACTAGACGTAGATCAGTACCCCGATCTTGATATTTGATAAAGAGGATACCAGGTGAATAGTATGATGAATGTGATATTGACCCGTACCCAGATTTGGGAGGCCGTACGACGGATTTACGTACGAGCTATATTGATGATTGATCCGCACTCTTGACTTGGGATGCCTGAATATAGATATGGTATCAGCTATGATATTATTGAGGCGGGATCACCGACTATACATATACAGGTAGGTATATGTATCGACTCAGATGTTAGGCGGTTTCCTTACCTGTAGTTCAGCTTGTTAGTTCAGCCGTATAGTTTAGTGTAGTTGTTAGATTAGATTACTTACCTATTTCAAAAACTAACGAATCGTGGGTATTTTAAAAGACAGCCCAAGGGATCCTACGGATATTTCAAAAGACGTATCTTTTCATAAAAACACCGTAGCCCCTATTTTCAAAAACCCCATGATTCGTGTTATTTCAAAAGGCACCATTTGTAGGACTTATATTAGATTAATACTGATTAGTTATCGTTGTGTCTAGTATTCTGCTCCCGCACATTATTGCTGTTCGCTCTGCCCCGCATACTTATTTTGCTGCATACTCCATTATTGATATCATGCTGTTAGGACACCAGCACCATTACCGATGATGCGTATGTACCACATACACTTACTTGCCGGCTAACACACATCTTCATCGGTAATTGCCATGTCACGTACACTTAGAAAATACTATTGCTTGACTTAGGTTGTTAGTTAGTAGTTGATACGATATTAGTGTACCTGCTTTATATGCCAGTTTAGACATTGTAGTTATTACTTGTCACTTCATGCATACTGTTATTCCATTGTTCATGCCTAGTTATTAATCACACATTGCAACTTGGTTATTGATACCATATACGTTCATTATCATTGACATATGCACTTGTGATGATTTCTTGAGATTTATGATATTTCTGGATTTCGGGGGAAAGCCGCAAAATTTCTAAACTTATTATATTTTTAAAATATGTAAATTGCGGTTTTCTAGTGACGTAAGTGTCGTCCACCATGAGTTTGTTGTGGTTTTCGAGATCCGTGTCGAGGAGTGGAGGAACCGTCACGGGTACATGGTGGGCCCGGTATGGTACCCCGGGGCAAGAGGAATGTGGTGTTGACGTTGAGCCTGGCTGGGGAGCACTACCTACCGGTGATATTACCCGACGCGTCGGATATCCGGAGGATACCGTCGTGGTCTTGAGATGGATGGTAGGGGCCGGTCTGAACTGACGGCGCCCTAGATATTGAGATTGAGACATTGATATTTCGAGACAGTGAGATTTATGTTTTGTGTCGATGCTAGACACTGTTGATACTGATTTCATTATGATACCTCAGTTTAAAAAACCAGAAGGAAATCTCACTAATTTATGAAAACAGTTTCTTCATTTACATGTATTCTGTTTTCATGCATTCATACCTCATTCATATGATATATTGCTACCTGAGGCACTGACACGGGCACATGAGATTACACTCGGTTAGATATTACCCTAGCCATTGTTATAGGCTGCATGTTATACATATTTTTGAGGATATATTATGATCATTAACCTAGGATTGCGTTATTTATGCGATTTCTGTGCGTAGATGTTTTTCTATTCACGAGTTGGCAACTCACCCCCGTTGTGCCCCAGTTTCTTGCAGGTTTGCCGTACAGGTTTCATTACGGCTTTGCGGGCATAGTTTCATTCGGGTGATTTGCTAGTAGGTGGGTTTACTTGTATCATACCCCCATTATATATCTTGTATATCATTATTCTGTTGTATCTAGAATCTCCATCAACCAAACATGTATTTTTGAGATAGAGACCAGTGTTGTTTATTCTTTCGACCTTAGAGTCACTCGTTATATTTCTGGTGGTTTTGAGTTTCCTTTTGAGTTTTGATCCTCGCCGTTGGCGTTGTATATTATATTGCTTGTGTGGTTGTGACCGTCGATTGACGAAGAGCTAGCTCCCGCTTGGGGATGCCTTTTTCTTAATTTCGTATACTATTCATGTTGTATCCCGTTTGGGGGCCAGTATTTACAAAGGAGACTCTGCCGAAATTTTCAGTAAATTTTTGATGTTTTTAAAAACCGCATAATTCGGCTTATGCTATTGAAACTATTTGCTTTAATTTGGTTTTTCCTGCACTCTACTTCTTTTCTTGGTTTGGATTTCTGGGTTTTCGGTTTACTTAGATTACGTACGCCTCGAGACGTTCGTAGTTTAAGTGCCGGTCATGTTCCGTACTTTCGGGTCGTGACAAAATCTTGGGCACGTCGGCTAGCCAACTTCACGCCCGAGTTGCCTCGGTATTGAGGTGGGAGCCCGTAAAAGATGCAGACGATGTGGTGCCCTTCCGGCAAGGTTGCGACGACCGGAGTTTCCGCGGGAGATCGGGACGACGACGAGAAGACCGGAGGACTCGGATCACTCGGTATATCTCTCACCCTTTCTCTTGTTAGCTAGTATCAGTTAATGGTTACGATCCGGGTTTATTGTCCGCGGTAGCGCCAGTTTGAAAGTTAAGAAAATTTTGATTCCGCATTTTGGCCTCGGATAGACGGCCGGGGCGCTGCCGTGGCGCAACATGGTATCAGAGACACGCCATTAACCTAGTCTAGCTTTGTTTAATGTGTTTGCATTTCCGATCGAGCCAAAATTCCAAAATCCGCGTTTTTCCCTAGCATCAGTTTCTGTCGAATTTTTTTGAAGTCTAAAAATTTTTCAGGTTGTTTCAGAATGATGTGTAGGATATTATAAGAATTCTCTAAAAATTTGGGCTCGTGAACAGTTCAAAACGCCGTGGAACCGCGGCCAAAGCCATGCTTGGGCCGCGGTTCCGCCGCGACTTGGATTATTCAGTCCCCCAAAATTTTACAGAATGCTTAAGTGTTCAGAATAGGGGTTTTGGAATATTATTTTTGGGCCCAGAATTTCTTGATGTGCTACAGTAGTACTTGGGGGCCCACTTGATAAAATTTAATCGATCGGATATTTTAAACACATTATTTCATAGTATTTACATTATATCTGCGACCGTGAATGTCACTTGATCGGTAAATCCTGTCTAACTGCTATAGCCCGGTTAGACGGATTTGCGAACGTGACTTTCACGTTGATGTTCTGTGATTGTGCTGTATGGTTACGGATCGGTCGTGGGGGATAGCCTGGATGCAATGTTAGTACAGTTTTGTTTTATATGTACATTTGATATTGCGGGGCGAGCGTCCGACATGTGGACTGCCGTCACTGCCTGTTTGTATTATTCTTTTGGGGCACGACCTGGTTGCGGTCGATGTACCCGTTGTATGTATTTTTTACTTTCTGTACTAGGATTACCCCACGGAGGGGTGCACGGATAGCCGGGTTCTAGAGGGCAACGGGCCCGCATCTCATGGCATTGAGACGGAGGGGGCTTCGCTCTAGGATTGGCGGGCTATTCGCCGCACTCGTAGGAGGTACAGGTTGACCCAGGAGGGGTGCCCAAGTTATCGGATTCCGTGAAGTGCTGGGTGGTCCATTCGCGGTGCTGAAGGGGGCTGCCTCGCTTCAGGTTTTGGCGGGTGACTTGCCGCGCCCGTAGGGGTCTAGGATTTCATTGCACAGGCTATCCACACGACCAGGGGAACGTCGGGTTTCAGCAGCGGCTCTGTGAAACCCGGGGCTTCCAGATATCTGTATTGTTCTGAGATGCTGTATATTTCTGTGATGTTGCATTTTATCACGCCTTGAGCGAATATAATATATTGGTATTTATATTAGTAGATGTTGTATATGTTTTACATCCGCGCTAGTCCAGTCCCCGCTCTGTCGTTAGTTACCTAACCTAACGGGTAATGACGGGACCCAGTGGCGAATGCGGATGGCATATACGTACATCAGTATATTTTCGTTCTTTGTGGTGTGATCAATTGATGGGACTGCTTTGATTCGGATCAATGCAAGATAAACAAACCTATTCTGATGTTGTTGGAACACTTTTTCAAAAAGCTGTTATTGCAAGGACGTTCACTTTTGTTTTGCATCGTGGTATTCATTTGGAATATCCTGCTCCTCAGTCGACGAGGCAAGGGCCGAGATCCCTTCACCGGGAGTGACCCCTTGGACAGAAGTTTGCGTCAGGGCATTAACTTCACTATAGCCGATTACTTTTGCTTTGCATCGTGGTATTCAGTTGGAATATCCTGCACCTCATTCTACGGGGAAAGAGCCGAGATCCCTTCACCGGGAGTGACCTCTTTAGTAAAGGTTTTCGTCACTATATTTTCTAAAAAGTTATCCAGTTCCTTCAACGATATCAAGTTCATTACGTTAAAGGTTTTTCGCCAAAAACCAGTCGTAGCCCTCCGTCATTTCAGATTAGTATTACTTAGTATTCGTGCTGCATTTGTCATGCATTGCCGAGGCGTAGTGTTCGGTAGCTATGTAGTGCTTTTCTGTCACATGGATAAGTGGATTGGTTAGGACAATCGTACGGTCTTATTGGCATTGTTAAGGACTCGTACGGGTGGGTTTAACGCGATCAAGATAATGACGGGTAGAACTTGACTAGGACTCTTTGATTTGTTGGCATTGTCAAGGTCACTTGGGTCCTAGGGGTAAAAATCACATCGGGAGTTTCAAAAGAACTGAAACTTGCCAGACATGCGCATACCTTCTGGAGTGTGGTGACGTGAGTGGATTCCGTCACGTTATCATGCGATGAGTTGGTTTACTCCTCGGGTGACCCCGACTAATTCTTCTTTCAGGTTTGGGGAAGAATTTGAGGTTACAGTGGGAGGTTTCCAGATTAGACAAAGTGATAACCATTCTGATCTAGGTTAGAGTGCACGCTGAGTGTTTCTTTTCTCTCTCTCTTTGGCAGCGACCATTGACCCGACCCTAAGACTATGACTCAGTGACCAAGTTGACCGAACCTTCTTAACACAGGCTTTTGGATTGTCAGAGTTGCAAACCTCATTGCCACTCCTACTTTTACCCTTTTCTCCAGGACACCCCGTATTACTACGAACGTCCACTTCCATTGGACAAAACCATCGTATGGTTAGATACGAACTCGAATGAATTTATTCAAGGATGGTTTCCGGTTCTGGAGAAAACGAATAAGATTATTCAGTTGTCTTTTCTTTTCACCTTCTCTCATTGCGAGTACTCCTTGGTTTAGGAGATAGTACACCTATTACGCAAATTGGATAGTCTTCTTCCAAACCATAAGCAGGTGCCGAACGGTGGGGAATGAAGAAAACCAATTAGCATAACGATGGTGTACAGAAGGTATTAAGTTAAGACAAAGCAAGGGATTAGTAAGAGGGCAAATTAAATTGCGACTGCTATTCACGACCGAACCAAGTATTTCTTCGCCAATCCTAAATCACCTTTATATTTCTCCAGGACACTCCGTATCACTACGAAGATCCCAAGTTTATTGGATAATCCATCGTATGGTTATATACGAACTCGAAAGGAACTTGTTCCAGTTCGGGGATGGATCCTGGTTCAGGAGAAATAGGAATAAGGTTTATTCGGTTGTCTTTTATCTTCACCTTCTCTCGCGTTGCGAGTGCTTCTAGGATTAGGACAGTACACCCATTATGCTTATTGGATAGTCTTCTTCCAAACCATAGGCTGGTGCCGAATGGTAGGGAAGGAAGAAAACCATTTGGCCTAAAGGGGTGTGCAGACGGTAATGACTAAAGACATATAAAGGGATTTGGACTGATGGCAAAGAGATATACGGTTACAGTTGTGAATTTGGATAATGGTAGAGGCATTACTAGGAATACCAGGATACCCCATCGAAACATTTCAATGTTTCAGTTTCACTGTGTACTGTTAAAAGAAAACTGATTTCCCGATTAGACACTTGCTCCAGGGTATGTATTTACCAGGTTGGATTCTCACATCTGTATGGTTTTACAGATGATGAGTGGGAGTAAGTTATTGGGAATTAGGTGACCCTCCTCATTATATCGGGATTCGTTGTAATTGGTGATATTTGAGGAAGCCACCTGGGTTGTTTGCCGGTCGGCAAATATTTGGTTTTGAATATCCGTTGTTATGCACCAATTTCAAATTGATATATCTGTACGTCTATTTTTATAGAGTGAGATGTACCTTTTTGAAATTATGTCTATGACATTTACCTATATCAGTGGATGGTTAGGTAAGGAGCATTGAACAGCAATGTAATTCTTCTTAACCATAAGTACAGTTTTCAAACTACGACGCACAGTGAATGAGTTATTAGACTCAGAGGACTTATACAGAGTATTGTGTATTGCCCAGTGTCCATTAGGACAGAGGGGTTGGTCCTCGTACTATATTCGGTTTACTTATGACTTCTCTAGTTTTTAGACAGCTGTTTCGTGGAAACACAGGGTCCGAATTTTGAGAAGTTATAGGTATTTGAATAAAGTAGAGAACCAAGTATTACAAGTATCGGGATTCTTCAAGGTGATCGAAGATGTAGATACTTGTATATGGTATTCAGTTGATAGTAATGATTAAGAGAACTTGCTTCTCTTTCAGGTTACTCATAATTGGAAGTATTCCTAAGTTGAGTAACGCTGATCGGCCCCTTTCCATTTAGTTGACATGCACTGGAGACAGCTGCATAATTTGAATCTGGTTCCAATTAAATCAGTGCCTCTGTTTCTGTATTGGATATAGAACAGTTAATATCTTAACATTGTTAAGGTACGGGGAGTTGTCCGGCTTATGCTTAAAACCAGACACTGGACAACTTAAGGCACATTTCTGTAATGGCTGTTTGTGGGTTGACCCAGGCTATGACGAGGGTTGATTTTCTACCATCTGGAAGATCAATAGTGATATTGTTCTTAACTCGCCACATTTTTAAAAGAAATGGATTTTTTCAGAAAAACGGTAGTAGGAGTATGGTAGAACTGGAAGTGATTCCAGAACCATAAACGATTACTGAAGATTTGATAGGAACCTAAAGATTCAATCTGGCTTGACATTCCATTGGCCACTCCGTAGATAAAGTGGGTAACCTCAGGCACCCGAGAGGTACTTCGGTATGCTCAAGGACGGTGGCAGGGAGGTTCTTGTTTACCCAGACTTGCCATTGCTGTTGTTCCAGACTTTGAGACCCGGCAGGAGAATGAGTATAGCGTCGTTCTAAACTAGCTTTAGAAGTGTACGTCTATATGACTCTGCCAGAGGGTTGTCGTAGTCAGTGGGAGCAGCGGAAGCATTGGTGGACATCAGGCTTATGTCTATTTATAGACTTAAGCAGATATAACGGAGATAGATCATCTATTTCTGATGTGACAGTCATAGGTTTGACTTCATCAGAATAGGGGATGGATCTGTTAAGAAGGTAGTAGGGTGTGATGTCCTGGTATTAGGATGACATACACAGAGTAGGAAGTGATATTCCTATACTACGATCGGTTATACTTTGGTTGTCACACAGTAGTTTCTCCACACAGGACTTGGATATTATATTATACATTCTGGTTACTGGATCTATGGTTTTAGATCTAGATTTGGGTGGTTTCCCAATCTGGGTACTTTGACAGCATTCTATGAGTATTTAGAATGGACGACTCCTGGCACGGTAGTATACCTGCAGGTGATGGAGTCACCCTCTCTAAAGGTGTCTTATAGACTAAAATAGAGAGGGATGTGCATGATTGGCAGATCACTTGCTTAGGCAATTGAGTTAATCATGAGATGTCAAGTACCACACCAGATGTTGTTCTTGCAGTAGATGCGATAAGTTGATATTAATCCAATCCTGGAGAAACAGTCGGAAGCAGTTCTAGAACATAAGTTGATGTTCTAGGGATGTGATAACGACAGCCTCTTTTAGGAGACGGTTATCATTCCAGGCTTCCAAGGTGACATGGATGGCTGAGTGGCTGTCAGAGTTATAGTTTCTCCTTCTGACAAGGGGCAGTATTTTGGACAGGTGGTCCAAGACAATACTGAGGGAGGCATGGCGCTGGGCACTGATTAATTTCAGTTATCGATACAGTCAAAGAAGTTTGGATTTGGAGTTCATTTATGAGCTAGGTCCCATCAGATATCCAGACACATTCTAAAACAGGTATTGCTCATTTCGGAAGATGGTTTTCTCTGCAAACTTGAGATATAGAGAGACATAGAAAGAAACATCACAGCGGATCCACTCACTGAGGCTATTCCTCGAACGCAATAGTTTCGCAAACAAGCTTTGTGAGACTGACAAGTAGAGGAGTTGGGTGTTCGGTATCACACGGGCTGTGAGTATGCGACATCGCAATAATTAGCCTTAAGTGCAAGTGGTAGATTGTTGGAGATAGTGCCCTCAGAGTCAATTATTGGATCACAGGCACGTGATTGCAATGATTGAGGGAGGACCTATCCCGGTAGGACAGTCTTAGTCGAGATGATAGTATGCTATCTGGTTTACCTTTATCATCGTGTACTGCTTCAGGTGACCTTACAGGTCGCTATTGCACGCTGATAGAGCCCCTAGGATTCTTGCTTGACTGCCAGCAGTATGATGGCGATCATATACGTGAGAGCTGGTGGTCTATAAGCACATCCTTAAAAGGTCCCTAGTCGTGGGAGTTTCGAGACAGGGCATCGATTCTCCAGAGTAGACTAGTGTATACAGTCGAGACCCCGACGAGGGGCGGTGGCCGGTCTCACAAGCCACTGGTGTCAGTTGGTTCACCTAAGATGTATACAGGTGCTCATTGGGTTATGAGTACACCGGACAGGACTCGCCGGGAACATGCTAGTTGGTCTTATACCTGACGTCAGATAGCAGTTCCCTGGTGACATGTGTACAGGTTAGTTCATCGACCTGGGGATCGTCATTTGTCTCGTGTGTGTTCCCACTGTACTTTGATTACTACCCTACCACGGCTCAAAGGAGTCGTGCAAACAGGTTTTAGTTGGGTACAGTCCCGAGCCACATGGAGGCAGTGAGCGGATCTTCAGGGGTTTGTCTCTCCCGGTATTGGGGGTGAGGTCGCGCTGTGTCTAGGAGAGCCATTACGCAAAGCCCTCGGCCGAGGCAGGAGATTTACTGGTAGGTATTCCAGTAGTATCTCAGGGCGTTCTGGGCTACACTCCGACACGACTTGTACCGCTTTTGGGGGTCTGACTTTTACCAACCCCCTAGGCCCGACATGCGATACTCATAGACGAACGGACCGGACTGTACGGATATTGTCACTGACATGCTCAGTAGGGTGTCAGGATGAGTTCGCTCATCGACGTCCCTTTTTGTCAATAGCTGGTGGCCCGTCACGTATTGGCTTATACCTCTGACGTGCTAGTGGTTAAATCCACAGCCATAGTATTGATGAGTCTTTAGAGTCCACCACACTTACAGTTACTCAAGCTTTCGGGCGAAACGCTGTAGAGGCCGTATGGAGATATGGAAGGGTTCGATCAGATACGTGCGGTATTGCATGGATCGTAATCGGACGGTTTTGACTAGCCGACTTTGGTTTAAGCCGGATCCTAGTATAGTACAGTGTAGATTTTGTCTCATTGCATTTGTATCCGGTAGGAATACAGATGCGGGTGTGTATGCGCAGTATCGGGGTTTTCCTGTAATTTATTACAGGACCAATTTTCTGGAGTTGCCAGTTTGCATTCCGTTCCGGCCGGTTTTCCTTTGTTCTTTCCCGGCCGGACTTTTCCGATGGAGGGTGTTATTTGCAGTTTTGCAAATAATATTTGTGGAGGGGGTATCTTGCATATTGGTGGCATCATGATAGTTTTTCATGATGAGATTCTTTTTCCTTCTTATCACTTGCTTTATGAGATTAGAAAGGATTAGGATTGATTTGTATTTGGATGTGAAGCTTGCTTTATGATGTGGTCACCCCTCCACCTTTTCCTACACTCACCTTCCTTCTTGCATTTGGTTTTTTCCCTCCACCATTTTCCATACAAGGGGGGCCGGCCACTTTGGTTCAAGGATGAGAGAAATTTCCATTTTTAGTGTGGCGCATATTTCATCATCTCATTCTTCTAGTTTTGGAAAAATGAAAGCACCATTTTTCCTTAACCTTATTCCTCCATCACCAATGGCAACTTCACTACTCCAAAGAGACATAGACTCTACACTACTTCTACAGCAAATCTTGGGCACGTCGGCTAGCCAACTTCGCGCCCGAGTTGCCTCGGTATTGAGGTGGGAGCCCGTAAAAGATGCAGACGATGTGGTGCCCTTCCGGCAAGGATGCGACGACCGGAGTTTCCGCGGGAGATCGGGACGACGACGAGAAGACCGGAGGACTCGGATCACTCGGTATATCTCTCACCCTTTCTCTTGTTAGCTAGTATCAGTTAATGGTTACGATCCGGGTTTATTGTCCGCGGTAGCGCCAGTTTGAAAGTTAAGAAAATTTTGATTCCGCATTTTGGCCTCGGATAGACGGCCGGGGCGCTGCCGTGGCGCAACAGTATCGGGATCCAACTATCTCATAGAAGGTATGCAATCTCATTGCAAATTTCAACGCTTGAAATTCCCGATAATATTTTGCCCCTAACGTGCTATGACCTTGACGAAAGCCAACAAACCATAGCGCGCTAGTCAAGTTCAACCCGTACATTTCTTGATTGAATTAAACCCACCCGCACGACCCTTGACGAAAGCCAACAAAGCCGCACGACTACCCTAATCCAATCGCATCGTATGCTGGCAGATAAGCAGCATATAGCTACCGCACACTGCACCTTGACGAAAGCCAACAAATGCAGCACGAATACTATATACAACTTATCTGAAATGACGGAGGGCTACGACAGGTTTTTCTGAAAACCTATTGCGTAATGAACTTGATATCGTTGTAGAATCAAATGATTTTAAAATGGAGTGTTTTTGAGGCTTTTCTAGTTTTGCTAAAGGAGTCACTCCCGGTGAAGGGATCGTCGGTCCTTTCCTCGTCGAATGAGGTGCTGGATATATCACATATATCACTGTGCAAAGCAAAAACTCTTAAAAGCAATCAAAAGACAAACCGAGTGTGTAGCATCTGCCAGTTATTGCTAAAGGAGTCACTCCCGGAGAAGGGATCTCGGTCCTTTCCTCATCGAATAAGGTGCAGGATATATCACATATACCGCTGTGCAAAGCAAGAACTGTAGCTACCTGTTTTATTTTTGAAATTCGATTCCACAACATCTTAGGTTTCTTTTATTTCATTAATCATATTAATGAAGTCCCATCATTTAATTACCTAAACATCACAGATAAATACGACGTACACTTATGCCATCCGCATTCGCCTCGATGTCCCGTCGTGCACCGTTAGGTTAGGTAACTAACGGCAGAGCGGGGCAGGGTTAGCACGGGTGTAAAACATAAGTAACATCTATATAATATATCATATATACTATATACAGTATCTATCACAAAACATCACATGATCACATCACAGATATCGCAGCAGAAGAATCATATGAAATATTGGATATACTAGAACGTCCGTGTTTTCAATACGAGCCAGTATAAAACACGGATTCCACGGTCGCGATGAATAGCCAAACCCACACCCCTAGACCCCTACGAGAACGGCAAGCAACCCTACCAATTCTAGAGTTAGGAGACCCGGACTCGACTCCTCGAGTTGGTCTCCCACTGGACTCCAGAACCCGGTTACTTATGCTCCCCTCCTTGGGTCTATCCTAGTGCGGAAAAGTAAATAATATACAACAACGGTGACAACTTCCGCAACCTGGAAGTGCCCCAATAAAAGAATATTACATACAAGTTTTTACATGAATGAAAATGAAAAACACTCATCTCACTTAAAAAACCCCGGCTATTCAAACACGACGATCCAATATAACATATCCAGCAACACATAACATCACATGTCATCAACGTAAGTAAATATGCGCATCCCAATTGTCGTTGACATATAGCAACGAAACCGGCGATATCACATATTACACTTACGGTCACAGAAAAGAAAGTGTAAAACTACAACAGTTGGAATCCGCATCCACCTCAGACATCGCATGCCTGACCAAATGAATTACTTAGACATCGCATGCCTAACAATTATAAACCCCGCATTTTAGTCTCTTTATCGAAAACACTTTTCAATATCAAGTCGGGCAATTCAACAAGATTCCCGACATTTTGATCGAATGCTCATCGCAAACTTTAGTAGACGGTCGCACCCCCGATACCGTCGACGAAGTGCACCAAGGCGGAACACCGCTACCGCGAGCACCCGAACGGATGCTTTCGGCAACGGGGTTCTCCTACAGTCACTTGGTCGGGGCTATGGGGTGAGACTGTTTATTAAGTTTACCCGGCGAGTATCCGCGTACGCTACGTGATTGCGACGGACTTTTGATCACATCAAAATTCCGTGGCAACCGATCAAGTGAGACTAAACTGCTATGTTTATAACATTCATTCAGTTATCTCATAACTTTTTGCGAATTCCAAGTATTGTATCACATTCCGGATAAATAGAAAATGTTAAACTTTTCGATCAAACAGTCAAACACCCAAGTTTTCCCGATATAGATCAACACATGAAATAAGTCTAACAACATTCAGTTCGTGCCTCAGTACCAACGGTCCAGCCGTAGAAGGGTCAAGCCAACGCCTCACATGTGGCACGCCGTACTGCCCCAAACCCAAAGGTTCAAAGGGCAGTTCAAGACGGTCACATAATCGAGTTAAGGTTTGTTGTCTTCTAGAGGGACCATCGCGTTACTTGCACTACTTAGAACGTCGTTAAACTACGGAAAAATCCAACACTTAGAAATTTCCCAACAGGGGAAAAATTAGGTATTTATATCCGGTCGAACTTTTTAACATATCCAAATATTATCCGGAAAGCCACACAGACAAAATTTGATAATCCGATCGAACATTCGAATCCCCAAAACAACCCAGAAAATTCAACTCTTGAATAAATATTAAAAATTCCCAGAAAATCCAACACCAGAAAATAGGAATTACTGTGCAAAATGGAGAAGCTGACGTCATCATACGGCCGCGGAACCGCCGCAGAAGCCAGGCTTCTGCCGCGGTTCCGCCGCACTTTGGTGGATTCATGGGTACGGGCTTCACAGTAATTCTTACAATTCCCTGCTGATTTTTCTGCATATTTTTAATATCGAAAAACTCCAGATTTTGGAAAAAGTCCAAAGAGCTTGTTTGTGTTAGGGTTTCGGGTTCGTTCGGGTTTTAAACTTCGTCTACGCATCGCCTAAGGCTCTAGCTAGGTTCTGATACCACTGTAGGGTTCTTAGGCACACTAATGAGGTCTCACAAGGCATCAACCATGCCAATTTCAAATTTTACGGGTGCCGAGAAACCCTAATACGGATCGTTAACTAGAATTTTAGGCGAAACAACGAGCTAGTTAACAACTTAACTAAAGTGTAACGGAAATACAACCTTTGTAGATCTGGTCCTCCAGCTCCACGGCTCCGTGATGAAGTCCTCTCCGCTGTCCAAATGAAATCCCGGGCTCTAGCGTCGGCTTCATCGGAGAAATGGGCGGGCAAGGTCGTCGGCTTCGTGCCGAAGATGATCTACGTCGAGGCATCGCAAGATCAAGCTCCCACTTCACCAAGTCATGAAACTTGTGAAGAAAACACACTCTACTACTTGGCAAGAGGTAGAGGATGAAGAAATAGGAAGTGGGTTCACTTTAGAATTGGATTTCTCACTCTTTTTCATCAATCACCATTGATGAAGTCAAGCTTTCTTCATTGAAGAAGATGAAGAAGAAGAAACTAATATTATGATAAGTTATTTAAAAAATAGAAAATCAAAGAATACTTATCATAAACCAACCATGGTCAATTGTAGAGACTAAACTAAGGTTAGGTGAATGGTTAGGTTAGGTATGAAGACAAAATGGTCACTTTGGTCAAAGCTTCATGAAGCTTCAATGAAAAACAAAACTAGCAACCATTTTCTTTTCTTTTGCCATTTCATTTTAATCCAAATTACAAAGATAATAAAAATGAATAAGTGCATAAATGGATCAAATGAAACCCTAACCATCAACTAACCATGGTTTAATCATACACTTAGCCAAGTTAGCATGTATCATCAAACATGATACAAACTAATGCACAAAATTATATCGTATATACAATGTGCACATCCGAGTGAGAAAATCCATCTTAAGTGAACCAATACTAGTTAATGCAAAGTAATATATCAAATATATAATTATGCATTAAATCATTAAATCAACACTTGATTTAACGATTCGGTCATATCGCATATAACCGACTAATATCCAATGTATCGGCTTATCGAATCAATCCTTGATTCGATAACTAGGTTATATCGCATACAACCTTTCGATACATTCATCGCGAGAATAGAATACGGTATCACATATACGCATTATTCTCGGTCCCGCACATATCTCATATGCGCTCCTATTTCGTTTCGCTTGAGCCAGGAAACCTCTGTGTAGGACTCTAAAGACTCGTCAATACGCTGGCAGCAGGTGATGATCATATCAAACACCCACAAGCCGCAAGCGGTCTGCTAAACGTAACGGCCACCCAGGTATTGAGCGATCAGAAGATCGACGAGCAAGCCCGCTCACAATCCAGTGAATCCAACCAGTAACACTACCGTACAGTCCGGTCTGATCGTCTGATATGTCGTATATCTCACCTAGGGGTGGTAAACGTCAGACCCCAATAGCTCGATAAGTCGTGTCGATATGAGGTCTATAACATTTCGAGAAACTACTGGTAACACTTACCAGTAAATCTCAGCAACCCTGGCCAGGGATTTCCTGTTATAGCCAATCGAACACAGCGCAACATCAACCCCCTATACTGGGAGAGACGAATCCCCTCCTATCGCACATTGCCTCCATGTGACTCGGGACTGTACCCAAAAACCACCGTTTTGCACGCCCTCTTGGACGTGGTAAGATGGAAATCAAAGCACAGTGGGAACCACACAAGACTCTATGACGATCTCGGGTCCACAGACTACTCTGTACCAGTGTCACCAGAGAACTGCCATCTGACGTAAGGTATAATACCATCTGGGAGTTCTCGGCGAGTCCGTCCAGTGTACCCTGTCTCCACTGAGCACCCGTATATCATCTCTGATGTCAAACACCAATGGATATGGGATCATCCATCGCCCATCTGTATGGGTCGAGAAGGTATACGCTAGTCTACTCTGGTATATCGATGCCCCGTCTCGATATACCCACGACTAGGGACTTTGAAGGATGCACTTATGGACTACCATGTCCCCACTAGTATGATCCGCATCATAGTCCAGGTAGTCAAGTACACATCCTAAGGGCTTTACCAACATGTAATAGAGAGACAATCAGTATACACGTTAAGGTAAAGAGTAACCAGATAGCATACTATCATGTCGAGCGAGAAAGTCCTCCCTATATATGTCCAAGCATCCACTACAATATACATCCAATGTACAGTAATGGCCTCTAGGGCATACATATAACTAACAATTGGGATGCCGCACGATGGATTTTACCATACGAGGCATAGATGTGATGATTGATCCGCACTCTTGATTCGAGGAAGCCGTACTACGTACGTGACGCTATTGAGGCTGGATCGCCGACTATTAGAGATATGGACTCAGACCTTAGGTGGACTCTTATTTCTTATCGACTAGTTTTTTAGGTTTAGTTCCTTAGGGAGTTAGATAGACACTAGTTTAGGCTCGAGTCATATAGTTGTAGTTATACTTGTATATTACAAATGAGTGGTTAATACACATCTGTCTTTACATTCAGACCGTAATCATCATGTTGCATGTTCATCCATATGTTTCTATAATCAGTATGAAACTCTGCCTGTTAGGACACCAGCACCATTACCGATGATGCGCATATTCCACGTACACTTATTGCCGGCTCACACACATCATCATCGGTAATTGCTATGTCACGTACACTTTAGAACATATTATCTTTTATTGATAGAATCAGCTAGAGGCTAGATCAATATAATATTGTGATCACTCTCAGGTGTTAGTCTAGACATTGCATTTATTACTTAGACATTTCATGCATTCACATTTTCATGTTATCATGTAGTATTATGGGGATTATGCCGACACTTATCATTTTCTTACTCATGATATTGGGATTTGGATTTCTATGAGATTTCTGGATTTTTGGGGAAAACCGCAAGAATATATATAAAAACTTCTCTCTCTCCTCCTCTCTTTTAAAATATAAGTTGCGGTTTTCTCGTGATGTATGTGTCGTCCACCATGAGATTTCATGTTTTCTGTTGGATTTCGAGACCCGATTCGAGGAGTGGATGAACCGTCTCGGGTACATGGTGGGCCCGGTATGGTACCCCGGGGCAAGAAGATCGAGTTGTAGACGATGAGCCTGACAGGGGAAGACTACCTACCGGTGATGTCTGGCGCGGCGGATATCCGGAGGATACCGACCGTTGTCGTGGGATTTGATGATATGGGCCGATCCGGACTGACGTAGCCCGAGATATTGAGATTATGAGGTATTGAGACTTGAGATTTACATGTTTTGTGTCGATACTTGACACGGATTTCCATGGATTTCATCGATGATATTACAGATTTCTATACAATTTTATCATGATAAAAGTTAAAGATTTCTTATACAGATATGTCTAGATTTCAGGATTGATTGTTTTACATTCATGGTGCATGCATACTCATTCACATAACATATTACTATTTGAAGCACTGACACGAGCACAGAGAATTTACACTTACACGTAGTTTATTACCCTGTCATTACTAGATGACTAGTAATATCTTAGTATATTATTATGACCTAGGATAGCGTCGTGCATTCGATTTCTTTTCGCAGATGTCACGACCCGAAAGTACGGAACGTGACCGGTACTTAGATTACGAAGCGTCTAGAGGCGCCACGTAACCTAAGTAAGCCGAAGCCCAGAAATCTAAACCATACAAGAAGAAGAAGAAGAAAAAGAAAACAAGTCTAAAAACATCAGCAAATTTTACCAAAAATTTCGGCAGAGTCTCCTCTGTAAAAACTGGCCCCCAAACGGGTACAACAAGTATAATATACATAAACAATAAAAAGCATCCCCAAACGGGAGCTAGCTCAACGCCAATAGGCGGAAACAACCACAACAAGCACAATAATATACAACGCCAAGGGGCGAGGCTCAAAACTCAAAAAGAAAACAAAGCCACCAGATCAGAATAATACATGCGCGACTCTAAGGTCGAAATAAAAGACCGGTCCAATAAACTTATCAATTAATACAAGTATGGTTGATGGAGCTTACTAGATACAAATGAATGAATAAAATACAATGGTGGTTCAGATACAAGTGAACCAACCTACCGTGCAAATCACCCTGAAATAAAAGATGTGCCAGCAAACTGCCTGGGAAACCTGTACATCGAACCTGTAATAAAATTTGGCACAACGGGGGTGAGTTGCCAACTCTTGAGTAGAAGACATCTACAAAAAGAAATCGAATGCACGACGCTATCCTAGGTCATAATAATACACTACTAAATCTCAATCCTCTAATAATAGCAGGGTAATACTACGTGTAAGTGCAGATACTCCGTGCTCGTGTCAGTGCCTCATATAGTACTATGTTATATGAATGCATATGCATGCACCATGAATGTGAAATAAGCAATCCTGAAATCCAGGTATATCTGTATAAGAAATCTTTGGCTGTTATCATAGTAAAATGTATATAAGAATCTGAAATCTCAACAATGAAATCCATGAAAATCCGTGTCAAGCATCGACACAAACATGTAAATCTTAAGTCTCATAGTCTCAATACCTCGGGCTCCGTCAGTCCGGATCGGCCCATAATCAAATCTCACGACAACGGTCGGTATCCTCCGGATATCCGCCGCGCCAGACATCACCGGTAGGTAGCCTTCCCCTGCCAGGCTCATCGTCTACAACTCGATCTTCTTGCCCCGGGGTACCATACCGGGCCCACCATGTACCCGAGACGGTTCATCCACTCCTCGAATCGGGTCTCGAAATCCAACAGAAAACATAAAATCTCATGGTGGACGACACATACATCACGAGAAAACCGCAACTTTGTTTAAAAAGAGAAGAGGAGAGAGAGAGAAGTTTTTATATATTTTTGCGGTTTTCCCCAAAAATCCAGAAATCTCACAGAAATCCAAATCTCAAAATCATGAGTAAATATATGATAAGTGTCGGCATATGCCCATAATACTGCGTGATAACATGAAAATATGAATGCATGAATGTCTAAGTAATAAATATCATGTCTATGTTAACATCAGCGAGTAATCACAATATTATATCGGTTTAGTTGTTAACTGATTCTATCAATAAAAGATAATCTGATCTAAAGTGTACGTGACATAGCAATTACCGATGATGATGTGTGTGAGCCGGCAAATAAGTGTGTGTGGAATATGCGCATCATCGGTAATGGTGCTGGTGTCCTAACAGGTAAGGTTTATACTGATTATAGCAACATATGTAAGAACATGCACCATGATGATTACAGTATGAATGTAAATACAGATGTGCATTATCCACTCCTCTGCGAAATACGAGTACAACTACCACTATGTGAGTCGAACCTAAACTAGTGTCTATCTAACATCCTAAGGAACTAAACCTAAGAAACTAGTCAGTAAGAAACTAGAGGCTACCTAAGGTCTGAATCAATATCTCTAATAGTCGGCGATCCCGCCTCAATAGCGTCACGTACATAGTACGGCTTCCTCGAATCAAGAGTGCGGATCAATCATCATATCTAAGACTCGTACGGTAAAATCCATCGTACGGCATCCCAATATCGGGGTACGGGTCAAGTATCTCCTAAGTGCCTCATCATTCGTATAATGTCATCATCAAAACATCTCATGATCAAGGTGCTAAACTGTAATCCCATACTTCAAACATATATCATTGCCATCGTAAAATGCTTAATTAGTTTATCCTCAGAAATGTCATGTCATATGTATCAAATTGTGATTAAGTCATACTGATATCATATCGTCATCAAGTTACATCTATATGATATCGACATCAGGTCACACATATATGATGTCGTAATCAAGTCATACATATCCCAAATCGTGATCAATCACAAGTTACAATCCGGGTACTATTTTAGAGTCCTATGTATCACAATATCATTACTACCCATTATAATTTATATATACCTGTTCATTATCTCATTCTCTAATGATCCGCTAACACTTAATACGACTGTATAGCCAAGGATTCACGGCATCAAGCCCAGTTACACTGTTTCATCATATCTCGGATATCATATCACATCACTGAATCACCTATATGTGTTGTATATATATGTATATACCTATACCTAGTTCTATATATATACACATACACGTACCCCATGTCGATTTTCAGTGTGTGCGCGGGTGTGTTTCTATCTGAAACCTACGAACCTCTTCCAAGGTACTCATCCTCTGATATAGTTTTCCTAAATCGGTCTAGTCCAGCCTAGGGTCAATACTAGGGTCCTACTAGGGTCACGTCTGGTTTCCTAATGTCAATAAGTACTATTCCTATTCTACGTTGCGGGGGTGCTAAACGCCATCCACCCGACTTCCCCCCGTAGATATGTATCTACTCACCTGGTCCATGTCTGCCGAAGACAGTGTCGCCATCCTTCTCTTCATCGCCCGCAGTCCACGTGAGGGTACCTAGACGCAAACATATAAATAGCATCGTAAACCGAATCACATACAAAAGTCAAACGATACGAAGAACAAGCACAGGTTAAAACCTATGTCCCGTCCACACAAAAGAACCAAATACCGCTCGATATCGGCGTACAAACTCCGATGGATCGAGATAACATAATCAAACACTTATAGTTTTAAAACACATTACTTATATTGTAAAACATGATCAAATTCATCGAAACACTAAAATCGATCAAATCGTCCGTTTTCGAAAAACCCGAAAATGCCAATTTACCGTTTTTCATCGAAACTTGACATTTAAATGAAACCAATGGTCATAAAACTTATTAAATAGCATTACTAGACTATACAAACCATTACTATATTTTTATTACACAATTTTGCATTTATTTGAAATTTCTAGTTTGCAACTTTTAACAATTTTAACATTTTCCAAGCAAAATACCACAATTCCACCTCAAAACATGATTTTGCATAAATTAATCACTTAAACCACAATTTATGATGATAATGATGTAATGAAACTATAATTATATTTTTAATCACATTTATTTAGAAATTCCTAAAATCTAGTTTACAAAATAATAGCTTTTTATTACTATTTTTCCAATTATCAAAATAATCTAGTGATCATACTAAGTTTTTCTTTCCACCAACAAGTTAATACTCTTATTAAGACCAAAATCTAGTATTACCAATATTAATTGAGATTTATTTCACCAATAATTAGGTTTTATAGAAACCTAGTTAGCAAAATTTCCTAATTTAAACCATTTTCAATGAAAAATTTACAATTCAACAATCATGCAAGATTTTCCAAATCCAAAAGTGTTAAACTAACTATTATAACCCTAAATAATTAACAAAAATCATAACTTGAATTTAGAAACCCTAACTTGAATTTTTAAAATTGAACATAGAACTAATTCATTAAATCTAATTAAGCTTAAATGAACATCTAAAACAATAAATCAAAAGAAAGAAATTATACCTCCCAAAATATGAAATCCAAACTAGAAATGAGCCTCCAAAATGCATGCTTTCCATCTCCAAAATCCATGTAAAAATGAGTAAAGAATAAAAGGTATGAAATAAATAGGATTTTGTGGAATTTTAATGGAATTTTTGATGTATTTTTGATCATTTTTGAATAAAAAAGAGATGGAAAATGGGGGGGGGCAGCCATGGTGGGGTTGTGGCCGGCCTAAATGAGGAGAGTGAGAGAAAGAAGAGAGTGTGCAAAGTGTGTGGAAGTTTCAAGAAGAGAAACATCATTAAATGTCTTTTCATGTATTTATTTACTATAGCAACTCAAGAAAGCTCTAGAAATTAGGAAAAATTTGCAAATAAATTTTGCATGATACAAACTAATTTCTAATATGCCATGGTTCATTTTTACAAATTAAAACCATTTAAATTTGTAATTTACACTAATTTAGTGTAAAAATAAAGCTTATGTTAATATTTAAAATAATTAATTTAGAAAAAATATTTTATTAAACTAAAAATTTATAAGTGGCTAAATAAACACCATTTAATAGTAATTTCATAATTAAAATAGATATTTTTAAAATTATAATGAAAACAATCACGGTTTGGTTTTACGAAAAATACATTTTACTTTACCGAAAATCCTAAAATTCACTTAAACACTTTTATTCATTTAATTATTTATTTAATTATTTTTAAAATGTTACAGCAGATATCTTCTACTCACGAGTTGGCAACTCACCCCCGTTGTGCCAAATTTTATTACAGGTTCGATGTACAGATTTCCTTGGCAGCTTGCTGGCACATCATTTCATTTAGGGTGATTTGCACGGTAGGTTGGTTCACTTGTATCTGGACCGCCGTTGTACTTTTAATTATTTCATTTGTATCTAGTAAGCTCCATCAACCAAACTTGTATTACTTAATAAATTAAAGGACCAGTTATTTATTTAGACCTTAGAGTCGCGCATGTATTATTATGATATCTGGTGGATTTGTTTTCTTTTGTGTTTTGAGCCTCGCCCTTTGGTGTTGTATACTATTGTGCATTGGTGTGGTTGTTTCCGCCTGTAGGCGTAGAGCTAGCTCCCGCTTGGGGATGCCTTTTTATTATTTCATATGTATTATACTTGTTTGTACCCGTTTGGGTCCCGTTTTTACAAAGGAGACTCTGCCGAAATTTTTGAGAAAATTGGATGTTGCTTTTAAACTTGTTTTCTACATGTTTTCCTTTACTTCTTCTTCTTTTTATGGTTTAGATTGCTGGGCTTCGGCTTACTTAGATTACGTTGTGCCTCTAGACACTTCGTAATCTAAGTGCCGGTCACGTTCCGTACTTTCGGGTCGTGACAAAGTTGGTATCAGAGCGCTAGGTTTAACCTTTGTATAAGTTTAGGGTGACCCTTGGTTGATGGAGTAGGTGACTTAGGTAGAGTGACGTACCGTGGGTATGATCCGCGGCATACTTACGATACGCTACTCTGCTTAAGAAGCCTTAGGATGTACATTTCTATGCACCGTATTCTATTCATTCCTTTGATCTATCTTCGTCGATAACGGATGGTGGTTTCTGTTACTACGGTCGCACGGGCAGAGGGGGCTACGGCTCGAATGTGATAACCCTTAGGGTATCGTTATTTCTTGAGGATTGAAGCATTGTTTAGCCTGCGGACGAAGGGTATTCACATGCTATCCAGATGAAGTTAAAGGATTCAAACGATTGTCAGAAACCCATTTTCCCAAGTTTAAGGTATTCGGAAGAACATGCAGGTATTTCTATGGACCCTCTAGAAGAATGAAACCCTAACTCGACATAATGACCATGAGAACGCCCTTGAACCTTAGGGTTTACGGCAGTTCCGCGGTGCCATTAGTGAGTCTTGGGTTTGCCCTTCTACGGCTGGTCTGCAGATACTGGGGTATGTGCTGAATATTTTTAAACTGTACTTGAGTGTTGAGCTCTCGGGGAATTTTGGGATTTTGATGAATCGATCGAAAAGTTTAACGTAGTCCGAATATCAGGTGAAGGGATAGATTTCGCGGGAGGCTCTCGATTTGAGTATTTCCGTTTGTAGCGCAGTCAGCCCTACGAGGAGACGAGTTCAAATCAGTCGATATCAGAGGAAAGAGGCGCACTTTGACGATAGTGTTTACGATTGTGATTTGGTGATTTGAATTTCATATTTCCGTTGTTTGGATTTTGGTATTTTTAGGATTTTGTTCTATGATTGGTGTTTCTAATGTGTACAGTCATTACATTCTATTCGTGTTTCATATATCGGTTTTATTGATGTTGTTTTGTACATACCCAGTGCACTCGATTTGGTTTTATACGTTTTGAGATATTGATTTGATTTCGTGCACATGGGTTGCACATGATTTTGATGGATGCTTCGACATAGTTTACATGCATTTTGCATACCGTGATTTCGATTTTGATACTTGGTGTATGTTTTTTGTGCACCATGTGCACTTGATTGAGATTCTTGCGCACACTTGGTGCACTTGATGCGATTTTTTGCACACCAGATGCACTAAATCGGGGTTTTGTGCAGATTAGATGCACCTGATATTAGTGTCGTGCACGCCCGTTGCACTTGACAGATATTTTTTGTGCACACCTGTTGCACTCAGTTTTGTTTCTGTTCGTATTCGTGGCATCTATATTTGGTTTCGATTTCAGTGCGCACAGGACGCACATGATATTTTTATAATATGATTGGGATTGATTTTATTTTGAGCAGTATGTTTTTATAATCATTACTAACTAATTTAGTAACCAGACGGGACGTGTATGTTAAATAAAAGATATAAATATGTATAGCTATTTTTTTTTAAAAAATAAACGTCCGCTACTTATGCCGTGACACGTGCATACACGGCGATTTTTAAAAGGGGTTCTTGCATGTTTCTATATCCAGATGTTTGGACGATTTTACTACGATGCGCACTATATCTAAGTTATAGTTTTGATATATATTATGTTGGTTTTCGTATTGAGTTTTGGATATTTTATTTTCACCATAACTCCGATGATTGCGTTATGCCTGACGGAGTTGATTTTAGTTATGTATTGATGATTTCGGAGCCCCGACGATTTGAGTGTTTTGGCTGAATGTATTAGTAATTGGGGGGAATTTTAATTTAAATTCGGGGACCGAATTTCTTAAAGGGAGGAAGACTGTAACGTTTTAAAAATAATTAAATAAATAAAATCATTTAAGTGAATTTTCTGATTTTCGGCAAAATTAGCAGTCTTTTCCGTAAAAAGTCAAAATAGGTATTTTTCATTTTAGAACTAATTATACAAAATTTAGATAAGATATTACTATAAATTGGTCACTAAAATGTCACTTAAAATTTTCTATTTAATTAAAAAAAAATCCTTAATTAATTATTTTTAATATTATTTTAAGCTTTTAAAAATATATTTAATTAGTGATAAATACAAATTTAATTGGGTAAATTACATAATTAGGAACCATTATAAACTAAAATTAAGTGTAACAAAAATTTTAGCAAAACATTTCAAGTTTAGTTGTTTATGGTAAAATGGGTTGGAAAATGAATTTAAATAGGGTTTTTTATGTAAAAGTTGATATGATGGACATTAAATGAGCTTGGAAAAGGCTTTTTGTGTGGAAATTTCTACACAAATCTCTCACCAATCCCTCCTCTACCCTCTGGCCGAGCCTCACAGCAGGAAACCCCCCTCATTTTTCCCCATTCTTTTTTGCATCAAAATTCTCGCAAAAATCATCCGAAATCCACAAAAATTCGCACTTTTCCTTCACAAATTCAAACCAAAACCTTAATCCATCCCTTCTCAAACCCTAGTTGGTCTAAAGCAAGGGGAAAAGAGGCCACTTTGGAGGTTTAGTGCAAGGGAATCAACACTTGTAAGGTATAATCCTAATCTAGTTGTTTAATTGTAGTTTAGTTTGCTAGATTAAAAAGTTTTAGTGTGTAATTTGGTTATGAATTCTTGTTTAGGAAATTCTAGTAAAGGATTTGTGTTGTAATTAGGGTTTTCATTCTTGGGTATTAATCTAAATTTATAGTTTAACATATTAGGAAATGTTAAACCTAATCTAGTAGCAAAATTGCTAGTTGTTGCATTTAAATTGTTTGAATTAGGTTCTTTTTGCAAACTAGATTTTTACAAAACATATAATTAGGTTAGATAAAATTATAATTAGGGTTTTTATTATTAGATTGTGGTGTTAATGTGTAGATTAATAGTTAAATTGAGTGTGAAGCATAATCTAATTACAAATTTCTAGCTTTCACTTTAAAATTGTCACAATATTGCTATTTTTATTAAACTAGGTTTTGAAAATTTATTTAAAATGAGGGATTAAAAATAAAGCTAGGGTTTTAGCACCTCCTTAAGGTTTCAAGGAGGGGGTTTAACAATTTGAAATATGCAAAATGAAGTGTAATTGTGGAATTGTAAAACTTTTTCTTAAAAATATCGAAATCGGGCAAGTTTGCAAACTAGAATTTCGATTTAATACAAATTAGGGTGTTAAAAATATAGTAATGGTTTCTATAATTTAGTTATGCTATTTAATGAGCATTATGACCATTAGTTTCATTTAAACATCAAGTTTTGAAGTAAAACGGTAAATTAGCGTTTTCGGGTTTTACGAAATCGGACGATTTGATCGATTTTAGGGTTTCGATAAATTAAATCATGTTTTATATTATAAGTAATGAGTTTTAAAACTAAGAGTTGTTTGTTGGTGTTTTATCTCGATCAATCGGCGTTTGTAAGCCGATATCGAGCGATATTTAGTTCTTCTGCATGAGCGGGTCATAGGTTTTAACCTATGCGCGTTTCGTGCGTCGTTTTGGTTTTGTCCGTGATTCAGTTTACGATATTATATTGTTTGCATATAGGTACCCCTCACGTGGACTTCGGACGAGGAAGAGGAGGAGGGCAACATCGTTTTTGGCAGACAAGGACCAGGTGAGTAGATATATATCTATGGGGGAAGTTGGGTGGATGGTGTTTAGCACCCCCGCAAACGTAGAATAGGAATAGTACTTATTGTCATTAGGAAGTCAGACGTGACCTTAGAATCTTGGTGAGTAGGACCCTAGTAGTGACCTTAGGTTGGACTAGATTGATTTAGAAAGACCTTACCAGAGGATGAATTTCTTGGAGGAGATTCGTAAGTTTCAGGTAGATATACACACGCGCACACACAGAAACTCGACGTGGTGTATACGTGTTTGTATATATATATAGGACTGGGTGTAGGTATATATATACACAACACGTATATGTGATACAAGGATGTGATATGATACGTGGGGATGAAACAATATATCTGGGCTTGATGACGTGATTCTTGGCTATACAGTCGTGTTATGATGTTAGCGGATCATTAGAAAATGAGATAATGGATATTTATACATAGACAATAATAGGTGGTGATAATTTTGAGGTACATGAGACTCTAGAATAGAACCCGGACTGTAACCTGTGACTTGATTACGATATGAGATATGTGTAACTTGATTACGATATGATATATACATATATGTGACTTAATCATGACTTGATATGTGTGACTTGATCAAGATATGATATATGTGACATGATATTTCTGAGGACCAATTGACAATGTATATTTACGCAGATATGATATATGATTGATGATATTGGGATGCATACGATTACAGTACAGTACCATTGATTCTGACATTATTTGATGATGATATTATACGAATGATGATGTACGTAGGTGATACTTGACCCGTACCCCGATATTGGGATGCCGCACGATGGATTTTACCGTACGAGGCATAGATGTGATGATTAATCCGCACTCTTGATTCGAGAAAGCCGTACTACGTACGTGACGCTATTGAGGCTGGATCGCCGACTATTAGAGATATGGACTCAGACCTTAGGTAGACTCTTATTTCTTATCGACTAGTTTGTTAGGTTTAGTTCCTTAGGGGGTTAGATAGACACTAGTTTAGGCTCTAGTCATATAGTTGTAGTTATACTTGTATATTACAAATGAGTGGTTAATACACATCCATCTTTACATTCAGACCGTAATCATCATGTTGCATGTTCATCTATATGTTTCTATAATCAGTATGAAACTCTGCCTGTTAGGACACAGCACCATTACCGATGATGCGCATATTCCACGCACACTTATTGCCGGCTCACACACATCATCATCGGTAATTGCTATGTCACGTACACTTTAGAACATATTATCTTTTATTGATAGAATCAGCTAGAGGCTAGATCAATAGAATATTGTGATCACTCTCAGGTGTTAGTCTAGACATTGCATTTATTACTTAGACATTTCATGCATTCACATTTTCATGTTATCATGTAGTATTATGGGGATTATGCCGACACTTATCATTTTCTTACTCATGATATTGGGATTTGGATTTCTATGAGATTTCTGGATTTTTGGGGAAAACCGCAAGAATATATATAAAAACTTCTCTCTCTCCTCCTCTCTTTTAAAAAATAAGTTGCGGTTTTTTCGTGATGTATGTGTCGTCCACCATGATATTTCATGTTTTCTGTTGGATTTCGAGACCCGATTCGAGGAGTGGATGAACCGTCTCGGGTACATGGTGGGCCCGGTATGGTACCCCGGGGCAAGAAGATCGAGTTGTAGACGATGAGCCTGACAGGGGAAGACTACCTACCGGTGATGTCTGGCGCGGCGGATATCCGGAGGATACCGACCGTTGTTGTGGGATTTGATGATATGGGCCGATCCGGACTGACGGAGCCCGAGATATTGAGATTATGAGGTATTGAGACTTGAGATTTACATGTTTTGTGTCGATACCTGACACGGATTTCCATGGATTTCATCGATGATATTTCAGATTTCTATACAATTTTATCATGATAAAAGTTAAAGATTTCTTATACAGATATGTCTAGATTTCAGGATTGATTGTTTTACATTCATGGTGCATGCATACTCATTCACATGACATATTACTATTTGAAGCACTGACACGAGCACAGAGCATTTACACTTACACGTAATTTATTACCCTGTCATTACTAGATGACTAGTAATATCTTAGTATATTATTATGACCTAGGATAGCGTCGTGCATTCGATTTCTTTTCGCAGATATCTTCTACCCACGAGTTGGCAACTCACTCCCGTTGTGCTAAATTTTATTACAGGTTCGAGGTACAGATTTCCTTGGCAGCTTGCTGGCACATCATTTCATTTAGGGTGATTTGCACGGTAGGTTGGTTCACTTGTATCTGGACCGCCGTTGTACTTTTAATTATTTCATTTGTATCTAGTAAGCTCCATCAACCAAACTTGTATTACTTGATAAATTAAAGGACCAGTTATTTATTTAGACCTTAGAGTCGCGCATGTATTATTATGATATCTGGTGGATTTGTTTTCTTTTGAGTTTTGAGCATCGCCCTTTGGTGTTGTATACTATTATGCATTGGTGTGGTTGTTTCCTCCTGTAGGCGTAGAGCTAGCTCCCGCTTGGGGATGCCTTTTTATTATTTCATATGTATTATACTTGTTTGTACCCGTTTGGGGCCAGTTTTTACAAAGGAGACTCTGCCGAAATTTTTGAGAAAATTGGATGTTGCTTTTAAACTTGTTTTCTACATGTTTTCCTTTACTTCTTCTTCTTTTTATGGTTTAGATTTCTGGGCTTCGGCTTACTTAGATTACGTTGCGCCTCTAGACGCTTCGTAATATAAGTGTCGGTCACGTTCCGTACTTTCGGGTCGTGACACAAGGGCCAAGATCCCTTCACCGGGAGTGACCCCTTGGGCAGAAGTTTGCATCAGGGTAATAACTTCACTATAGTCGATTGCATGTTGCTTTGCATCGTGGTATTCAGTTGGAATATCCAGCACCTCATTCCACGAGAAAAGAGCTGAGATCCTTTCACCGGGAGTGACCTCTTTAGCAAAGGTTTTCGCCACTATATTTGTGTAAAAAGCTATCAGGTTCCTTCAACGAGATCAAGTTCATTACGTTAAAGATTTTTCACCAAAAACCAGCCTTAGCCCTCCGTCGTTTCAGACGGGTAGCACGTAGTATTCATGCTATGTTTGTTGGCCTTCGTCAAGGCATAGTGGATGGTAGCTGCTTGTTACCTTTCTGTTGCATAGATAGATGAGTTGGTTTGGGACTGTCGTTCTGCCATTTGGCCAACGTCAGGGGCATGTACGGGTGGGTTCAAATTAACAAGATAATGACGGGTTGAACTTGACATGTGACTTATGATTTGTTGGCCTTCGTCAAGGTCATAAAAGCATGGGGTAAAAATAATATCTAGAGTTTCTAAAGAAACTGAAACTTGCCAGGCTTGCGCATACCTTCTGGAGTGTGATAACGTGAGTGGATTCCTTCACGTTATCGTATGATGAGAGATGGATCTCGATTCCCACTGATGAGTTGGTTTACTCTTCGGGTGATCCCGATTGATTCTTCTTTCAGGTTTGAAGGAGAATTTGACAGTACAGTGGAAGGTTTCCTGATTAGATAAAGTGATAACCATTCTGATCTAAGTTTGAGTGCACGCAGAGTGTTTCTTTTCTCTCTCTCTCTCTCTCTTTGGCAGCGACCTTTGACCGACCCTTAACTATGACTCAGTGACCAAGTTGACCGAAGCTTCTTAAAATACTGGCTTTTGGATTGTCTGAGTTGCATAAGTCATTGCCGATCCTTCTTTTACCCTTTGCATTTCTCAGAACACCTCGTATCACTACGAACATCCACTTCTATTGGATAGATCCATCGTATGGTTATATACGAACTCGAAGGGGCTTTTTCAAGGATGGATCCAGGTTCATGAGAAATTGAATTGGTTTATTCAGTTGTCTTTTATCATCACCTTCTCTCAGGTTGCGAGGGCTCCTTGGTTTAGGAGAGTACACCTATTACGCTTATTGGATAGTCTTCGTCCAAACCATAGGCAGATGCCAAAAGGTAGGGAATGAAGAAAACCAACTAGCCTAAGTAGGGTGTATAGAAGGTAATAAGTAAAGACAAAATAAATGGATTAGAAAGAGGGAAAAATAAATTGCGACTGTTATCATTCACGACCAAACCGTGTAGTTCATCGCCACTCCTACTTCACCTTTGCATTTCTCCAGAACACCCCGTATTATTACGGACATCCACTTCCATTGGATAAATCCATCGTATGGTTATATACGAACTCGAAGGAACTTGTTCCAGATTCGAGGATGGATTCAGGTTCAGGAGAAATAGAATAAGGTTTTATTCAGTTGTCTTTTATCATCACCTTTTCTCAGGTTGCGAGTACTCCTTGGTTTAGGGGTATACACCTATTACGCTTATTGGATAGTCTTCTTCCAAACCATAGGCTGGTGCCGAACGGTAGGGAAGGAAGAAAACTATTTAGCCGAACGATGGTGTACAGAAGGTAACGACTAAAGACAAATAAAGGGATTTGGAGAGATGGCAAAGAAATATACGGTTACAGTCATGAATTGGATTATGGAAGAGGCATTACTACGAATACCCGGATACCCCTTCGAAACATTTTCATGTTTCAATTACACTATGCGTTGTTAAAGGAAAACTGTTTTCCCGATTAGATACTTACTCCAGGGTCTGTATTTACCAGGTATGATTCTCACATCCGTATAGTTTTACAGATGATGAGTGGGAGTAAGTTATTGGGAATTAGGTGATCATCCTCATTATATCGGAATTCGTTGTAATTGGTGATATTTGAGGAAATCGCCTGGGTACAGTTTTCAACCTACAACGCACAGGTTTTGAGTTATTCAACTCAGCGGATTTATACAGAGTATTGTATGTTGTCCTGTGTCCATTAGGACAAAGGGGTTGGTCCTCGTACTATGTTCTGTTTACTTGTGACTTCTCTAGTTTTTAGACAAGTGTTTCGTAGAAATACGATGTCTAAGTTTTGAGAAGTTATAGGTATAGGAATAAAGTAGAGAACCAGGTATCGCAAGTATCGGGATTCTTCAAAGAGATCGAAGATGTAGATACTTGTGATTGGTATTCAGATGATAGTAATAGTTTTGAGAAACTTGTTTCTCTTTCGGGTTACTCATAATTGGATGCATTCCTAAGTTGAGTAAATGATGATTGGCCTCTTTCCATTAGGTTGATATGCACTGGAGACAGCTGCATGATTTGAGTCTGGTTCCAATTAAATAAGTGCCAAAGTTTCTATATTGGATATAGAATGGTTCATATCTTAAGGATGTTAAGGTACGGGGAGTTGTCCGGCTTATGCTTCAAACCAGACTCTGGATAACTCAATGCACGTTTCTGTAATGGCAGTTTGCGGGTTGACTCAGGCTATGACGAGGGTTGACTTTCTACCATCTGGAAGATCAATGGTGATATTGTTCCTGGCTCGCCACAGTTTTAGTAAAATGGATTTTTTCATAAAACAGTAGTGGGAGTATGGTAGAACTGGAAGTGATTCCAGAACCGCAAACGATTACGGAAAATTTAATAGGATCTATAGATTCAATCAGATCTGACATTCCATTAGCCACTCCGAAGATATGATGGGTAACCTCAGCCACCCGAGAGGTACTTCGGTAGCCTCAAGGACGGTGACAGGAAGGTTCTTGGTTACCCAGACTTGACACCACTGTTGTTCCAGACTATGAGACCCGGCAGGAGGTTAAGTATAGCATCGTTCTAAACTAGCTTTAGAAGTGCACGTATATATTATTCTGCCAGAGAGTTGTTGTGGTCAGTGGGAGCAGCGGTAGCATAGTGGGCAAGTAGCTTATGTCTATTTGTAGACTAGAGCAGATATAGCGGAGATAGATCATCTATTTTTTATGACAGTCATGGGTTTGACTTCATCAGAATAGGGGATGGATCTGTTAAGAAGGTAGTAGGGTGTGATGTCCTGGTATTTGGATGACATACACAGAGTAGGAAGTAAAATTCCTATACTACGATCGGTTATACTGTGGTTGTCACACAGTTGTTTCTCCACACAGGATATGGATATAATATCTGACATTCTAGTTACTAGATCTATGGTTTTAGATCTAGATTTGGGTAGTTTCCCAATCTGGGTACTTAGGCAGTATTCTAAAAGTATTTAGAATAAATAACTCCTGGTATGGTGGTGTACCTGCAGGTCAAGGAGTCACCCCCTCTAAAGGTGTCTTACAGACTAAAGGGGAGAGGGAAGTGCATGATTGGCATATCACTTGCTTAGGCAATTGAGTCGATCATGAGATGTCAAGTACCACACCAGATGTTGTTTTTTGCACTAGATACAATAAGTTTATATTAATCCAATCCTGGAGACACATTCGGAAGCAGTGTTTAGAACATAAGTGAATGTTCTAGGGATTTGATGACGGCTTCCTCCTTCGGAGACGGTTATCATTACAGGCTTCCAAAGGTGACATGGATGACAGAGTGATTGTCAGAGTTATAGTTTTCCCTCTGACGAAGGGGGCAGTATTATGGACAGATGGTCCAAGAGGATACTGTAGGAGGCATGGTGCAGGATACTGATTAGGTTCAGTTGTCGATACAATCTAAGAAGTTTGGATTTGCAGTTCATTTATGAACTAGGTCCCATCAGATATCCAGACATATTCTAAGACGGGTATTACTCAATTCGGGAGATGGCTTTCTCCGCGAACTTGAAATTAAGAGAGACATAGAAAGGAACATCAGGGCGGATCCACTCACTGAGGCTATTTCTCGAACACAAGGGTTTTACAAACGAGCTTTGTGAAACTGATTAGTAGAGAAGTTGGGTGTTCGGTATCACACGGGCTGTGAGTATGCAACATCGCAATAATTAGCCTTAAGTGCAAGTGGGAGATTGTTGGATATAGTACCCTCAAAGTCAATTATTGGATCGCAGGTACGTGATTGCAATGATTGAGGAAGGACCTATACCAGTAGGACAGTCTTACTCAAGATGATAGTATGCTATCTGGTTTACCTTTATTAGTCGTGTACAGTTTTAGGTGACATGATCACAATTACACATTGATAGAGCCCTTAGGATCCTGCTTGACTACCAACAGTATGATGGCGATGATATACGTGAGAGTTGGGTAGTCCATAAGCACATCCTTAAAAGTGGTCCCTAGTCGTGGGAGTTTCGAGACAGGGCATCGATACTCCGGAGTAGACTAGTGTATACAGTCGAGACCCCGATGAGGGGCGGTGGCCGGTCTCACAAGCCATTGGTGTCAGTTGGATCACCTAAGATGTATACAGGTGCTCATTGGGTTATGAGTGCACCGGACAGGACTCGCCGGGAACCTGCTAGTTGGTATTATACCTAGCGTCAGATAGCAGTTCCCTGGTGGCATGTGTACAGATTAGTTCATCGACCTGAGGTCGTCATTTGTCTCGTGTGAGTTCCCACTGTGCTTTGATTACTACCCTACCACGGCTCAAAAGAGTCGTGAAAACAGGCTTTAGTTGGGTACAGTCCCGAGCCACATGGAGGCAAATGAGCGGATCGGCAGGGGATTCGTCTCTCCCGGTATTGGGGGTGAGATCATGCTGTGTCTAGGAGAGCCATTACACCAAGTCCTTGTCCAAGGCAGGTGAGAATTACTGGTAAGTATTCCAATAGTTTCTCAGGGTTTTCAAGGCTACTCTCCGACATGACTTATACCGCTATTGGGGGTCTGACGTTACCAGCCCCTAGGCCCGATATGCGATGCTCATAGACGAACGGACCGGACTGTACATGTATTGTCACTGATAGGCTCAGTAGGGTTCCAGGATGAGTTCGCTTATCAGCTTCCCTTTCGGTCAGTACATGGGCAGTTGTTACGTACAGCTAGTGCCGCTGACGTGCTTGTGGTTAAATCCACTGTCAGGGTACTGACGAGTCTTTAGAATCCCCTACAGATAGTTTCCCAAGTTCGGACGAAACATTGTAGAGACCGTATGGTTTTATGGCAGGGTTCGAAAATGCACGTGCACTTGTGCACGTGTCATATTTCGGACAGATAATACTGGTGGGCTTTGGTTTAAACCGGATCCAAGTATTATATTGAGTCGGAATATTTTAGTCTCTCGTATTCGTATTCGGTCGGAATACGGATACAGGTACGTATATACAGGTGAGGGGTATTCTCGTAATCCGTTACGAGAATATTTTAGAAGATGCATTTCTTTTTGGTTTAAATGATTATTAGTTTTGGAAAGGGTGACTCATTTTGGTGACACATTTCTTCTAGCATGTTCATTAGTGACTCATGCTAATGAGTCACTAAGTGAGTCATGATAGAATTAATGGTGTTTTGTTTTGGGTATGGAGATTTGAGGAGATATTTTCATAAGATATTTTCTTTGGTTTTTGATAAATACAACCTCACATATCTATTCACAAAAGCATGAGAAGAAACCACAAGTTATTATGCTTGAGTTCTTGCTCTCTTGATAGTTTTCTTGAGTTCACAATTTCCAATCCTTAGCATCTTCTTCAACCTCCACCCTAACACTCTCATGTGATGAGAACCCTAGGGTGTTTGAGACAAAGTATTCTACTCATTCTCTATTTCATCTTGGTCGTCTCTTTTAGCAGACTTGATGACCGAGTTGCCTCGGTATAGAGGCGGGAGCCCGTTTAAAGATCCGTTGACGTGGTGCCACCTCGATGAGGAGACAAAAGATCGGAGTTGCCGAGAGGAGCGTAGGATGATGGCTAAAGACCGAAGGACTCGGATCAATCGGTATAGCCTTTCTACCTCTTTACAGTTTGTTAGTTTAGCGTTAATGGCAAGATCCGGGTTATAGTATGCGATAGCGCCAGTTGTAAAAGTTTTTATTCCGCGTTTGGCGTCAGAATGACGGCCAGGGCGCTACCGTAGACTTACATCTAGGGCATACGTATCACTAACAATCTCCCACTTGCACTAGGGTCATCTGTTGTAGTATCTCATACCCAACATTCAGCAGTGGTTGAAGTATCTCATATTCAACCATCCCATAAAAGTCTTTACTGGGAAATAGGCCTTTATGAGTGGATTCGCGCTGTTGTCCTCTGTGTCTACTCTCCTAACCTCGATCTTCCTGGAGATCATCCATCTCTGTGATCAGGTGATACTGCCTAAGAATATGTCTGGATCACTGATGGGACGGGGGTTCCTAGGCCAAAGCCATAACTCTATTGTCACACAATGGTAGGAACAAAGTTCATCTCATGAACTTAAATACACCCAGACTGCTTCTTTGGTAGCATCGTAGGTAGCGATGTATCCAGCCTTTAATCGTCTAGTTTGCCACGGTATCTAGTTTGGAACTCTTCCAACATACCGTACCTCCACTGAAGGTAAAGACAATACCTGTGACTGACATTCAGTCGACCTTACCACCCTGGAAGCTTTCCAGCGATTCTTCCCAGGATCGATTGATACCATCTCACTACACCTAGTGAGAATCCTAACATCCAATTAGATCTATCTCATATATCCAAAACCCAGGATTAAGGAGGTATCACCTTGATCCTATATGGAGAATCCTTGTGATAAGAGGATATTGACCGAGCGTTGCATAGGAAACTCCTTTCCTATCAAGAGTATGTCATCCACGTACAATACGAGAATCACCACCATACTCTCTACTACCTTTTTGTATATACAAGGTTCATCTACCATTTTGATAAAGTCAAACTCTTTGACTACCACATCAAAACAGACGTTCCAACTCCACGATGCCTGCTTTAACCCATAAAGCAACTTGCACACGTTTCCGCTGCTCCCACTGTCTACGAAGCCATCTGGCTATGTACTCATAGACGCTCTTTTCTAAATCATTATTTAGAAAAGCAGTCATGACACTCAACCGCCAGATATCGTAGTCATGGTATGTAGCAATTGCAACTAAGATCTTGATGAACTTAAGCATAGGCACTAGAAAAAGTTTCATCATTATCCATACCTGGTCGACGACGAGAACCTTTTACAACTAGTCTTAGCTTTGAAAGTCTCAACTTTTCCATGTACACCAAGTAATCTTCTCAAGATATACTTGCTGCTGATGGGGATTTAACCCTTGAGATATAGCAACAAAGTCCATATTTTGTTGGTGTATATGGATTCCATCTCAGATCGCTTAGCATCCAGTCATTCTTCCAGAGTCCCCACTCTTGATGGCCTGCTCGAAACCAGTTGGGTCATCATCTCATGATGCAATCCTCTCTCCCACTGTCATAGAGAAACCGAAGTATCTCTCAGGTAGATGAGGAACCCTAATAGATCGGCGGAGAGGCTGAGGTTCGTTGGAAACTATTGAATCCTTCGGTTCTACCAAATCATCAGTTGTAGTTCGTATAGCTGGAACTTCTTCCAGTTCTACCTCATGACCACTAATTTCTTCATAAGAAATCCCCTTTCCAAAAGGTGGCATGCTGAGAAAACAAAACACCTTTTGCTCCTCAGTTTGGTAGAAGATATTCCCTTGCTAATGCATGGGATATCCAAAACAACTTCCACAGAACTGACCTTGCCTCGAACTTGTCTGGATTTTGCTTTTGATATAGGCCGGACAACCCCAAATCTTAACTTCCTTAAGAGATGGCTCTTCCCATACCATATCACATATGGAGTGGTAGGCACCTGATTTGATTGGAACCCTATTCAATAGGTATGCAGCTTCTCAAGTGCATAACCCCCAAAAGGAAATAGGCAACTCAGTAGTACTCATCATAGAGCACACCATATTACATAGGGTGTGATTGCTCCGCCCCGATATACCAACGTGTTGTGGTGTATACGGAGGAGTAATGCTGAGAGAGAATCTCATTCTCTTTTAGAATAGTCCGGGATCTCCGTGCTCAAGTATTCTCCTCTCTGATCATATCAAAGGACATAATACTTATACCCGTTTTGGTTTTCTACTTCTAACTTATATTCTATGAATTTCTCAAAAGGTTCAGACTTGTGTTTCAACAGGAACATATGTCTGAATCTTAAGAGATCATCAGTGAATGTAATGAAGTACAAAGAACTGGTCCTGGCATGTGTAGACAGGGGATCTACATACATCATCATGTATCAATCCCAAGAGTTCACTAACTCTTTCTCTATTTCCAATAAACGGAGCTATGATCATCTTATCTTTGTGAAATGACTGGCAAGTTTCACAAGATGTAAATTCAAACTGATTTAAATATGTATCTTTATGTAACTTCAGCTAGTCGGGTCGCATTGATATGACCTAGTCTACAATGCCTCAAAAAGGATTCGTTCATTTCTGAACTCTTCCTCTTGTGTGTGTTTTGTAAGTTAAGAACTGTGGTTTGATTTAGAATGTATATGCTTTTAGATAACATGCCTGAACCGATCAACTCTTGATATAGGAAATGTTCAAAATATTATCCAACAATAAAAAATTATATCCTTCTTTACTAAATAAAGATACTGATATGATATTGTATATCAGGTTCGGTATCTAAAAATATTCATTCAGAATCAATATATTTGGTAATACAGGGTAATAACTGCCAACAAATTTGGCTGCAACACTTGCACCGTTTCCAACTCTTGAAAATTATCACCCGATTCTCAGTTCTCTACCTATATGTAGCCCATGTAACAGATTACATATGTGGGATCCTGATCCGGTATCTCATACCCAGGACGTAAACGAAACTGAGAAACAGTTCTCTGTAATGAACACACCCGAAGAAGATGTATCAACATATACTTTCTTCGTTTGGGCGGCACGGAAATTCTGGTAATCCCCAATTTCCTGCTCGGTCTTATAACAATTATAAGTTGGAGCGGGACCGTCGTTCCCCAGCTCAGTATAACAAGCGGGTTCGATCAATACATCCATATTATTATCTTGATTAAGGCGTGGCATGGTCGCTACCTGGAGAGAGAGAGAGAAGAAAACACTCAGCGTATGCTCTTGCAAGATTAGATTGGTTATTAATTTATCTAATCAGGATGGCTCCTACTGTTTTAGTCAAATCTTCCTTCAAACCCTAAAAGGAAAGACTAGCAGGGATTAATTACACGCTACAAGTTCGCCAATCTTTCGGCCAGGCCAGTGTCGGTACTTTGAGGGAGGTTCCCCGTGCTTTCGCACGGACCTAATTAAAATAAACCTCGTTTTCCCAGAGGCATAACCCCGTTGACACCTTTCTAGACACCTACTTGATCGGCTAATTGTAATGTGTAAAACTCTCCCAGGAGTAACTCTTACTCGCAGTGGGTGTCGGGATCCAACTATCTCATAGGAGGTATGCAATCTCATTGCAAATTTCAACACTTGAAATTCCCGATAATGTTTTTCCCCTAACCTCTTATGGCCTTGACAAAGGCCAACAAACCATAGGATGCTAGTCAAGTTCAACCCGTCATTTCCTGATTGAATTAAACCCACCCGCACGACTCTTGACAAAGGCCAACAAGGTCGCACGACTACCCTAACTCAATCGCATCATATGCTTATGCAGATAAGCAGTAATCAGCTACCGCACACTACGCCTTGACAAAGGCCAACAAACGCATCACGAATACTAACTATTACTTATCTCAAATGACGGAGGGCTACGACGGGTTTTTAAGAAAACCTTTTGCGTAATGAACTTGATATCGTCGTAGAATCGAGTGATTTTGAAAAGGAGTGCTTTTGAGGCTTTTACTAGTTTTGCTAAAGAGGTCACTCCCGGTGAAGGGATCTCGGCTCTTTCCTCATCGAATAAGGTGCAGAATATTTCACAAATACCACTATGCAAAGCAAAAACTATAGAAGCAATCAAAAGAAAAACCGAGGGTTGTAGCATCTGCCAGTTATTGCTAAAGAGGTCACTCCCGGTGAAGGGATCTCGGCTCTTTCCTTATCGAATAAGGTGCTGGATGTTCTACGAGGAACACCGCTATGCAAAGAAACAACTAGAACTACCTGTTTTAGAAAATTCGATTCCACAACATCTTTAGGTTTCTTTTATTTCATTAATCTCATTAATGAAGTCCCATCATTTTAAGTTACCTAAACATCACAGATAAATACAACGTACGCTTATGCCATCCGCATTCGCCTCGATGTCCCTTCATGCACCGTTAGGTTAGGTAACTAACGGCAGAGCGGGGCAGGGCTAGCGCGGGTGTAAAACTGTAACACTTCAATATAATAAAATATTATTTTTGGGAAATTTATAATTTAATATTATTTTAATGAATATTTTAATAATTCGGTATAATTAAATACAAATAAATGGGGAAAAATTATGGAAAATTCTAAAACAGGGTATTTTAGGGAATTATGCCATTTTCAAGTTTAATTGATTAGTTATATGCTTAATTAGTGCTAATCGCGATTAAAAATCGCTAATCGATTTTTAGCATTTTTTGTGCAAAACATGCACATATCTCTTTTCTTACACTTGTGCATTCTCCACCATGTTTCTTTTGGGGTTACTATTCTAGTGAGAAGGATTTAGAGAAAAGAAAAAGAAATGGAAAAAGGAATAAAATATAGGGTATGGGTGTGAGAGAGAAAGTGAGGGGGGGTTTCCTTTGACTAAGTCCTAGCCAGTCTCCTCCATTTTCAACACTCATTTCTCTCCCTCTCCCTCTTGTTGCTGCTGCTGCTCCTGCTCCTCACCTCCCTCCCCTCTTCAACTCCTCAAATCACCATGAAAAAAACTCCAAAACCCCACTCTCATTTCATTAAAAGTGTGCACAAGCTCAAGATCTACACATTGGACCATGAAAGCAAGGATTTTGGCCACTAGGGGCAACTCAAGAAAATTCTTGAGTTGCCAAATGAGGTACTTCCTGGACCTTAAAGCTTAGTTTATGCATTACCTTTACCCCATGTTTAGATTGAACCGATATTGTTTGATTTTGTGGACTTAAGGAAGACCTAGTTAGGGTTTGAGGAAATTTTGTGTTGTAATGTGAGATTGAGCTCAGTAGAAGTTAGATAAACACCGTAGTGCAATAATTGAGACCCCAACCTGAGAGTTGAAACCCGAAATACGGATTTAGAAACCGATATCGGAAAAGTTATGATATATGGGAAACTTATATGAGATCTGCTATCACCCGAGACATCCTAAAATAAAATTGATTGGACAGTGAGATGTGCAGGCACCCAGGAACCACCACACAAGACCCCAGCCCCTAACTCATTTTCCCGGCCGCAGATTTATCCTGTTTGGCCACAATTTGCGGCCAGACCTGCCCCATTTTGGTTCGTTTTGGTTTTGGTGTTCCCTCATCAATAGATTAGGCCCCTGGTATGTGTAGATTTGTCTAATTTGACCTAGGGTGAAATCTGGAGCCTATTTCCTTAGTTGCTGTTGTTAGTTATATGTATGCCCTAGAGGCCATTACTGTACATTGGATGTATATGGTAGTGGATGCTGGGACATATATAGGGAGGACTTTCTTGCTCGACATGATAGTATGCTATCTGGTTACTCTTTACCTTAACGTGTATACTGATTGTCTCTCTGTTACATGTTGGTAAAGCCCTTAGGATGTGTACTTGACTACCTAGACTATGATGGGGATCATACTAGTGGGGACATGGTAGTCCATAAGTACATCCTTCAAGGTCCCTAGTCGTGGGTGTATCGAGACGGGGCATCGATATGCCAGAGTAGACTAGCGTATACCTTCTCGACCCATACAGATGGGTGATGGATGATCCCATATCCATTGGTGTTTGACATCAGAGATGATATGCGGGTGCTCAGTGTAGACTGGGTACACTGGACGGACTCGCCGAGAACTCCTAGATGGTATTATACCTTACGTCAGATGGCAGTTCTCTGGTGACACTGGTGCAGAGTAGTCTGTTGACCTGAGATCGTCATAGAGTCTTGTGTGGTTCCCACTGTGCTTTGATTTCCACCTTACCACGTCCAAGAGGGCGTGCAAAACGGTGGTTTTTGGGTACAGTCCCGAATCACATGGAGGCAATGAGCGATAGGAGGGGATTCGTCTCTCCCGGTATAGGGAGTTGATGTTACGCTGTGTTCGATTGGCTATAACCGGAAATCCCTGGCCAGGGTTGCTGAGATTTTCTGGTAAGTGTTACCAGTAGTTTCTCGAACTGTTATAGACCTCATATCGACACGACTTATCGAGCTATTGGGGTCTGACGTTTACCACCCCTAGGCGAGATATGCGACATATCAGACGACGAGACCGGACTGAACGGTAAGTGTTACTGGTTGGATTCACAGGAGAGTGAGCGGGCTTGCTCGTCGATCTTCTGATCGCTCAATACCCGGGTGGCCGTTACGTTTAGCAGACCGCTTGCGGCTTGTGGGTGTTTGATATGATCATCACCTGCTGCCGGCGTATTGACGAGTCTTTAGAGTCCTACACAGAGGTTTCCTGGCTCAAGCGAAATGAAATAGGAGCGCATATGAGATATGTGCGGGACCGAGAATAATGCGTGTATGTGATACCGTATTTCATTCTCGTGATGAATGTGTTGAATGGTTGTATGCGATATAACCTAGTTATCGAATCGAAGATTGATTCGATAAGTCGATACATTGGATACTAGTCGGTTATGTGTGACATGACCGGATCATTGAATCAATTGTTGATTTAATGATTTAATGTATAATTATATATTTGATATATTACTTTGCATTAACTAGTATTGGTTCACTTTAAATGGATTTTCTCACTTGCTTTGCACAAGTTGTATATGTGATATACTTTTATGCACTTGATTGTATCATGTTTGATGATACATGTTAACTTGGTTAAGTGTAAAGATTAAACCATGGTTAAGTTAATGATTAGGGTTTTGCTTATCTTACTTATTTATTTATTTATTTGTTTTGGAAAAGATAAAGAGAAAATGGTGGCTTTATTTGTTTGTAGTTGAATCTTCATGAAGGTTTGACTTTGTAACCATTTTGTCTTCATGCTTAACCCTAACCATTTAAACAACCATGGTATATTCTCTACACTTAACTAAGGTTAGGATATGATAAGTATTCATTTGATATTCTTTTTAGAAAACAACTTATCATATTCTATCATCTTCTTCCTCTTCTTCTTCTTCATGAAGAAATCTTGCTCCATCAATGGCATCTTGAGCAAATGAGTGAGAAATCCAATTCTAAAGTGAACCCCCCTCCTATTTCTTCATCCTCTACCTCTTGCCAAGTAGTATAGGGTGTTTTCTTCACAAGTTTCATGACTTGGTGAAGTGGGAGCTTGATCTTGTGATGCCTCGACGTAGATCATCTTCGGCACGAAGCCGACGACCTTGCCCGCCCATTTCTCCGATGAAGCCGATGCTAGAGTCTAGGATCCGATTTGTACAGCGAGGAGACTTCATTGCGGAGCTATGGAGGTGGAGAACCGGATCTACAAAGGTTGTATTTCCGTTCTTTTAGTTAAGACATTAACTAGTTTCTTTTTCGCCTAGACATCTAGTTAACGATCCGTATTAGGGTTTCTCGGCACCCGTAAAATTTGAAATTGGCATGGTTGATGCCTTGTGTGACCTCATTAGAGTGCCTAGGAACCCTACAGTGGTATCAGAGCCTAGCTAGAGCCTTAGGCGTTGCTTAGACGATGTTAGAAACCCGATCGAACCGAAACCCTAAACCCAAAATTGCTCTCTGTACATTTTTCAATTTCAGGGATTTTTCCACATTAAAAATATGCAGAAAATTCAGCAGGGAATTGTAAGAATTACTGTGAAGCCCGTACCCAAGATTCCACAACATTACGGCGGAAACGCGGCATTAGCATGGCTAATGCGGCGGTTCCGCGGCAACTTTGTCCCTTCTCCCAGTAATTTTTGCATAGTAACTCTTAAATTTTTGTTAGTTATATGTATGCCCTAGAGGCCATTACTGTACATTGGATGTATATTGTAGTGGATGCTGGGACATATATAGATAGGAATTTCTTGCTCGACATGATAGTACGCTATCTGGTTGCTGTTTATCTTAACGTGTATACTTTCTGTCTCTCTGTTACATGTTGATAAAGCCCTTAGGATGTGTACTCGACTTCCAGGACTGTGATGCAGATCATACTAGTGGGGCCTGGATAGTCCATGAGTACATCCTTCAATGTTCCTAGTCGAGGGAATATCGAGACGGGGCATCGATATTCCAGAGTAGACTAGCGTATATCTTCTCGACCCATGTGATGGGCGATGGATGATCCCATATCCATTGGTGTTTGACATCAGAGATGGTATATGGGTGCTCAGTGGAGACTGGGTACACTGAACGGACTCGCCGAGAACTCCCAGATGGTATTATACCTCACGTCAGATGGCAGTTCTCTGGTGACACTGGTACAGCTTAGTCTGTTGACCCGAGATCGTCATAGAGTCTTGTGTGTCTCCCACTGTGCTTTGATTTCCACCCTACCACGGCTCTACTGAGTCGTGCAAACAGGTGGTTTTTGGGTACAGTCCCGATTCACATGGAGGCAATGAGCGATAGGAGGGGATTCGTCTCTCCCGGTATTGGGGGTTGATGTTGCGCAATGCACGACTGGCCATAACAGGAAATCCCTGGCCAGGGTTGCTGTGATATACTGGTAAGAGTTATCAGTAGTTTCACGAAAGTTATGGACCTTACGTCGGCATGACTTATCAAGCTATTGGGGTCTGACGTTTACCACCCCTAGGCGAGATATGCGACATATCAGACGAACAGACCGGACTGTACGGTAAGTGTTACTGGTTGGATTCACAGGAGTGTGAGCGGGCTTGCTCATCGATCTTCTGATCGCTCAATACCCGGGTGGCCGTTACGTTTAGCATACCGCTTGTGGCTTATGGGTGCTTGATATGATCATCATCTGCTGCCGGCGTATTGACGAGTCTTTAGAGTCCTACACAGAGGTTTCCTGGCTCAAGCGAAACGAAATAGGAGCGCATATGAGATATGTGCGGGACCGAGAATGATACCAGTATGTGATACCGTATTCCATTCTCGCGATGAATGTATCGTAAGGTTGTATGCGATATAACCTAGTTATCGAATCATGGATTGATTCGATAAACCGATACATTGGATATTAGTCGGTTATATGTGATATGACCGGATCGTTAAATCAAGTGTTGATTTAATGATTTAATGTATAATTATATATTTGATATATTACTTTGCATTAACTAGTATCGGTTCACTTTAAATGGATTTTCTCACTCGGATGTACACATTGTATATGTGATATACTTTAGTGCACAAGATTGTATCATGTTTGATGATACATGCAAGCTAGTGTTAGTGTAAAGAATTAAACCATGGTTAAGTTTATGATTAGGGTTTTCTTTTTTCTTACTTATTTATCTATTTATTTATTTATTTATTTTTGGAAAAGATGAGAAAAGAATGGTTGCTATTTTTGTTTGTAGTTGAACATTCATGAAACTTTGACTAAGTCACCATTCTTGTCTCATGCTTAACCCTAACCATATGAACTAACCATAGTACATTCTCTACACTTAACCATGGGTTAGTAAATGATAAGTATTGATTTATTTATCTATTTTACATAACTCATCATATCATCTTCTTCTTCTTCATCTTCTTCTTCCATGAGAAGAAAGCTTGCTACATCAATGGTGATTGATGAAAAAGTGTGAGAAATCCAAATCTAAAGTCTACCCACTTCCTATTTCTTCATCCTCTACCTCTTGCCAAGTAGTATAGGGTGTTTCCTTCACAAGTTTTCTTGACTTGGTGAAGTTGGAGCTTGATCTAGCGATGCCTCGACGTAGATCATCTTCGGCATCGTCGTCGATGACCTAGCCCGTTTTTCCCCGATGAAGCCGACGCTAGAGCCCAAGATACGATTTGGACAGCGAGGGGACTTCATCACGGAGCCTAGGAGGTGGTGGACCGGATCTACAAAGGTTGTAGCCCCTTCCCTTTAGCTATATTTCCGTTTACTTGCTTGCTTTGCCTATACTTCTAGCCAACGATCCGTTCTAGGGTTTCTCGGCACCGTAATTTTTAGAAATTGGCATGGATGATGCCTTGTGAGACATCACTAGGGTGCCTAGGAATCTTTCACTGGTATCAGAGCCTAGCTAGAGCCTTAGGCGATGCTTTGACGACATTTGAAACCCGATCGAACCCGAAACCCTAAGTTTAACATGCTCTCTGTACATTTTTGAAAATTGTGGAATTTTGTGAATTAAAAATATGCAGAAAAGAAAGCAGGAATATCTAAGAATCACTGTGAAGTTCGACAACATGATTCCATAATAATGCGGCAGAACCGCGGCATTAGCTTGCTAATGCGGCGGTTCCGCGGCTACTTTGACTTTTCTCTGGTTGACTTCTACACAGTAATTCTTAAATTCTTGTTCTGTATTTTCTGGGAATTTCTAATTTGAATTATAGAGCTGGCTTTTCTGAAGTGTATTGGGAGTTCGTACATTCGATCGGATTATCAAATTTCGTCTTTGTGTTTTTCCGGATAATTTTAGAATATGTTAAAAAGTTCGACCGGATATAAATACCCACTTTTTCCCCTGCTGGGAAATTTCCAATTGTTGGATTTTTCCGTAGTTTAACGACGTTCTAAGTAGTGCAAGTAACGTGATGGACCCTCTAGAAGACAACAAACCTTAACTCGATTATGTGACCGTCTTGAACTGCCCTTTGAACCTTAGGGTTTGGGGCAGTACGGCGTGCCACATGTGAGGCGTTGGCTTGACCCTTCTACGGCTGGACCGTTGGTACTAAGGCACGAACTGAATGTTGTTAGACTTATTTCATGTGTTGGACTGTATCGGGAAAACTTGGGTGTTTGGATGTTCGATCGGAAAGTTTAACATTTTCTATTTATTCGGAATGTGATACAATAATTGGAATTCACAATAAGTTATGAGATAACTGAATGAATGTTATAAACATAGCAGTTTAGTCTCACTTGATCGGTTGCCACGGAATTTTGATGTGATCAAAAGTCCGTCGCAATCACGTAGCGTACGCGGATACTCGCCGGATAAACTTAATAGACAGCCTCGCCCCATAACCCCGACCGAGTGACTGTAGGAGAACCCCGTCGCCGAAAGCATCCGTTCGGGTGCTCGCGGCAGCGGTGTTCCGCCTTGGTGCACTTCGTCGACGGCATCGAGGGTGCGGCCGCCTACTGAAGTTTGCGACGAGCATTCGATCAGGATGTCGGGAATCTTGTTGAATTGCCCGACTTGATATTGAAAAGAGTTTTCGATTTTGAGACTAAAATACGGGGTTTATAATTGTTAGGCATGCGATGTCTAAGTAATTCATTTGGTCAGGCATGCGATGTCTGAGGTGGTTGCGGATTCCAACCGTTGTAGTTTTACACTTTCTTTTCTGTGACCGTAAGTGTAATATGTGATATCGCCGGTTTCGTTGCTATATGTCAACGACAATTGGGATGCGCATATTTACTTACGTTGATGACATATGATGTTATGTGATGCTGGATATGTTATATTGGATCGTCGTGTTTGAATAGCCGGGGGGGTTTTATGTGAGATGAGTGTTTTTCATTTTTATTCATGTAAAAACTTGTATGTAATATTCTTTTATTGGGGCACTTCCAGGTTGCGGAAGATGTCACCCATTGTATATTATTTACTTTTCCGCGCTAGGATAGACCCAGGGAGGAGGGCACAAGTAACCGGGTTCTGGGGTCCAGTGGGAGACCAACTCGAGGAGTCGAGTCCGGGTCTCCTAACTCCAGAATTGGTAGGGTTGCTTGCCGCTCTCGTAGGGGTCTAGGGGTGTGGGTTTGTCTATTCATCACGACCGTGGAATCCGTGTTTTATACTGGCTCGTATTGAAAACACGGACGTCCTAGTATATCCAATATTTCATATGATATTTTCTGCTGCGTTATCTGTGATGTGATCATGCGATGTTCTGTGCTCTGTTCAGATAGATGTAGTATATAGTATATATGATATATTATATAGACATTGCTTATGTTTTACACCCGCGCTAGCCCTGCCTCGCTCTGCCGTTAGTTACCTAACCTAACGGTGCAGACGGGACATCGAAGCGAATGCGGATGGCATAAGCGTACGTTATATTTATCTGTGATGATTAGGTGGACTTAAATGATGGGATATTCATTAATGAGATTAATGAAAGAAAATAAACCTAATTGATGTTGTGGAATCGAATTTCAAAATAAAAACAGGTAGCTACAGTTCTTGCTTTGCATCGCAGTGTTCATTGTAGAACATCCTGCACCTTATTCGATGAGGAAAGGACCGAGATCCCTTCACCGGGAGTGACTCCTTTAGCAATAACTGGCAGATGCTACAACCCTCGGTTTGTCTTTTGATCGCTTCTATAGTTTCTGCTTTGCACGGTGATATATATGATATATCCCGCACCTCATTCGACGAGGAAAGGGCCGACAATCCCTTCACCGGGAGTGACCCCTTTAGCAAAACTAGAAAAGCCTCAAAAACATTCCATTTAAAAACCATTTGATTCCGCAACGAGATCAAGTTCAAAGCGTTAAAGGCTTTCACAAAAACCATTCGCAACCCTCCGTCATTTTAGGAAGTAGAGTACTTAGTATTCGTGCTGTGTTTGTTGACCATAGTCAAGGCACAGTGTACGGTAGCTAAGTGATGTCTTCCTACACCGTATATGATGCAATTAGTTAGGACAGTCGCGTGACTTTGTTGACCTTAGTTAAGGGTCATGTGGGTGGGTCTAATTAATCACGAAATGACGGGTAGAACTTGACTAGTACTTATGATTTGTTGACCTTAGTTAAGGTCATAAGTGCTAGGGTTAAAAACCATTGTCGGGAGTTTCAAGTGTTGAAACTTGCAATGAGATTGCATACCTTCTATATGATAGTTGGATCCCGATACCCACTGCGAGTAATTGTTACTCCTGGGAGAGTTTTGCACTATACAATTAGCCGATCAAGTAGGTGTCTAGAAAGGTGTCAACGGGGTTACGCCTCTGGGAAAACGAGGTTTACTATAATTAGATCCGTGCGAAAGCACGGGGAACCTCCCTCAAAGTACCGACACTGGCCTGGCTGAAAGATTGGCAAACTTGTAGAGTGTAATTAATCCCGGCTAGTCTTTCCTTTTAAGGTTTGAAGGAAGATTTGATAAAAACAGTGGGAGCCATCCTGATTAGATAAAATATATAACCAATCTGATCTTGCAAGAGCGCACGCAGAGTGTTTTCTTCTCTCTCTCTCCTGGTAGCGACCATATCACGCCTTAATCAAGATAATAATACGGATTATTGACCGAACTTGCTTGTTATACTGAGCTGGGGAACGTTGGTCCCGCTACAACTTATAATTGTTATAAGACAGAGCAGGAAATAGGGGAATACCAGAATTCCCATGCCGCCCAAATGAAGAAAGTGCATATGATGTATCTCCTTCGGGTGTGTTCATTACAAAGAACTGTTTCTCAGTATCCTCCGCATCCTGGGTATATGATACCGGATCAGGATCCCAGATATGTAATCTGTTACATAGGGCTACAAAAAGGTAGAAAAACTGAGAACGGGTGATAAGTTTCATGAGGCAGAAAACGGGGCAAGTGTTGCAGCCAAGTCTGTTGGTCACTGTCACCCTGTATTACCAATACATTGATTCTGAACAAATACTATTAGATACCGAACCTGATATACAAAATCATATCAGTCTCTTTATTAGTAAAGAAATGATATAATTTTGTATTGTTGGATAATGTTTTGAACATTTCCTATATCAAAAGTTGATCGGTTCAGGCACGTTATCTAAAAGCGTTGACGTTCTAAATCAAACTACAGTTCCTTGTATACTGAACACACACAAGAGGAAGAGTTCAGAAATGAACAAATTCTTCTTGAGGTATTGTAGACTAGGTCATATCAATGCGACCCGACTAGCTGAAATTACATTTAGATGCATATTTAAATCAGTTTGAATTTACATCTTGTGAAACTTGCCAGTCATGTCACAAAGATAAGGTGACCATAGCTCTGTTTATTGGAAACAGGGAAAGAGTTTGTAAAACTCTTGGGACTGATACATGATGATGTATGTGAGGTCTCCTGTCTACATGTTAGTTATATGTATGCCCTAGAGGCCATTACTGTACATTGGATGCATATTGTAATGGATGCTGAGACATATATAGGAAAGACTTTCTTGCTCGACATGATAGTACGCTATCTGGTTGCTCTTTATCTTAACGTGTATACTTTTCGTCTCTCTATTACATGTTGATAAAGCCCTTAGGATGTGTACTCGACTTCCAGGACTATGATGCAGATCATACTAGCGGGGACTGGATAGTCCATGAGTACATCCTTGAAATGTTCCTAGTCGAGGGAATATCGAGACGGGGCATCGATATTCCAGAGTAGACTAGCGTATATCTTCTCGACCCATGCGATGGGCGATGGATGATCCCATATCCATTGGTGTTTGACATCGTAGATGGTATGCGGGTGCTCAGTAGAGACTGGGTACACTGAACGGACTCGCCGAGAACTCCCAGATGGTATTATACCTCACGTCAGATGGCAGTTCTCTGGTGACACTGGTACAGCTTAGTCTGTTGACCCGAGATCGTCATAGAGTCTTGTGTGTCTCCCACTGTGCTTTGATTTCCACCCTACCACGGCTCTACTGAGTTGTGCAAACAGGTGGTTTTTGGGTACAGTCCCGATTCACATGGAGGCAATGAGCGATAGGAGGGGATTCGTCTCTCCCGGTATTAGGGGTTGATGTTGTGCTATGCTCGACTGGCCATAACAGGAAATCCCTGGCCAGGGTTGCAGTGATATACTGGTAAGAGTTATCAGTAGTTTCACGAATGTTATGGACCTCAAGTCGGCATGACTTATCGAGCTACTGGGGTCTGACGTTTACCACCCCTAGGCGAGATATACGACATATCAGACGAACAGACCGGACTGTACGGTAAGTGTTACTGGTTGGATTCACAGGAGTGTGAGCAGGCTTGCTCGTCGATCTTCTGATCACTCAATACCCGGGTGGCCGTTACGTTTAGCAGACCGCTTGCGGCCTGTGGGTGTTTGATATGATCAACATCTGCTGCCGGCGTATTGACGAGTCTTTAGAGTCCTACACAGAGGTTTCCTGGCTCAAGCGAAACGAAATAGGAGCGCATATGAGATATGTGCGGGACCGAGAATAATGCGTGTATGTGATACCGTATTCTATTCTCGCGATGAATGTATCGATTAGTTATATGCGATATAACCTAGTTATCGGATCAAGGATTGATTCGATAAGCCGATACGTTGGATACTGGCCGGTTATATGCGACATGACCGGATCATTGAATCAAGTGTTGATTTAATGATTTAATGTATAATTATATATTTGATATATTACTTTGCATTAACTAGTATTGGTTCACTTTAAATGGATTTACTCACGTGTATTGCACATTGTATATATGATATATTTTTGTGCACATGATTGTATCATGTTTGATGATACATTCTTTCTTGGTTTTGTGTAAAGTATTGAACCATGGTTAGTTAGTGGTTAGGGTATCATTTCATTTGCTTATTCATTTATCTTTTTATTTATTTCATTTGAAAAGAAAAAGAGAAATGAATGGTGGCTATATTTTTTTTTAGTTGAAGATTCATGAAGCATTGACTTAGTCACTATTCTTGTCTCATGCCTAACCCTAACCACTCATCTAACCTAAGTTAAGTCTCTACACTAAACCATGGTTGAAGATATGATAAGTATTGTATTTTCTTTTCTATATTATTTTAACTTATCATATCTTTTCTTCTTCTTCTTCATCTTGAGCAAGAAAGAGAAAGCTTGACCATCAATGGTGATTGATCGAAAAATGTGAGAAATCCAAATCTAAAGTTTACCCACTTCCTATTTCTTCATCCTCTACCTCTTGCCAAGTAGTATAGGGTGTTTCCTTCACAAGTTTTCCCGACTTGGTGAAGTTGGAGCTTGTTCTAGCGATGCCTCGACGTAGATCATCTTCGGCATCGAACCGACGATCAAGCTCGCCCATTCTTCGATGAAGCCGATGCTAGAGTCCAGGGTTCGATTTGGACAGCGGAGGGAGATCATCGCGGAGCTTAGGAAGTGGTGGACCGGATCTACAAAGGTTATAGCCCCTTTCCTTTAGATACATTTCCGTTTACATGCTTGCTTTGCCTATACTTCTAGCCAATGATCCGTTCTAGGTTTACTCGGCACCGTAATTTTTAGAAATTGGCATGTTTGATCACTTGTGAGACCTTACTTGGGTGCCTAGGAACCCTACACTACACATGCTAGGACTGGTTCTTTATACTTCATTACGTTCTCTGATAATCTCTCAAGATTCAGACATATGTTCCTGTTGAAACATAAGTCCGAACCTTTTGAGATATTCACAGAATATAAGCTAGAAGTAGAGAACCAATACGGGTATAAGTATTATGTCCTATGATAAGATCAGGGAGGAGAATACTTGTGCATGGCATTCCTGGACCATTCTAAAGGAGAATGAGATTCTCTCTCCGTATTACTCATCTGAATACACCACAGCACAACGGTGCATCAGGGCGGAGCAATCGCACAATATTGGATATAGTGTGCTCTATGATGAGTATTACTGAGTTACCTATTTCCTTTTGGATGTTATGCGCTTGAGAAGCTGCATTCCTATTGAATTAGGTTCGAATTAAATCACTGCCTACCACTTCATATGTGATATGGAAAGGGAAGAGCCCATATCTTAAGTTAGTTAAGATTTGGGATTGTCCGGCCTATGTCTAAAAGCAAAATCCGGACAAGCTCGAGGCTAGGTCTGTAAGGTAGAACTGGAAAGGTTCCAGCTATACAAACTACAGCAGATAATTTGGTAGAACAAAAGGATTCAGTAGATTCCAACGAACCTCAGCCTCTCCGCCGATCTAGTAGGGTTCCTCACCCACCTGAGAGATACATCGATTTCTCGATGACAGTGGGAGTGAGGATTGCATCATAAGATGATGACCCAACTAGTTTCGAGCTGGCCATCGGGGGTAAAACTCTGTAAAAATGGCTGGATGCTTAGCAATCTGAGATGGAATCCATATACACCAACAAAGTATGGACTTTGGTTGCGATATCTGAAGGGTTAAATCCCCATCAGGAGCAAGTATATCTTGATAAGATTACTTGGTATAGATGGAAAAGTTGAGACTTTCAAAGGTAGACTTGTTAAAGGTTTTCGTCATCGACCAGGCACGGATAATGATGAAACCTTTTCCAGGGAATATGCTTAAGTCCATCCAGATCCTACTTGCCACGGCTACATACCATGACTACGATATCTGGTGGTTGGGTGCCATGACTACTTTTCTAAATAATGATTTAGAAGAGAACGTCTATAAGAACACAGCCAGAGGGCCTCGTAGACAGTGGGAGCAGCGGGAACGTGTGCAAGATGCTTTATAGGATAAAGCAGGCATCGCGGGGTTGGAACATCTGTTTTGATGTAGTCAAAGAGTTTGACATCATCAAAATGGAAGATGAACCTTGTATGTACAAAAAGATAGTAGGGAGTATGGTGGTGATCCTCGTAGAGTACGTGGATGACATACTCTTGATAGGAAAAGAGTTTCCTATACTACGATCGGTCAATCTCCTATTATCACAAGGATTCTCCAAATAGGATCAAAGTGATACCTCCTAAATCCAGAGTTTTCATCTATGAGATAGATGTAAAAGGATGCTAGGATTCTCACTAGATGAAGTGAGATGGTATCAATCGATCCTGGGGAGAATCACTGGAAGAGTTCTAGGGTGATAAAGACGACTGAATGTCAGTCACAGGCATTGTCTTTACCCTCAGTAAAGGGACGGTATGTTGGAAGATTTCCAAGCTAGATACCATGGCAAACTAGACGATAAAGGCTGGTAACATCGCTATTGAAGATACTACCAAAGAGGAAGTTTGGGTGTATATTGGTTCATAAGATGAACTAGGTTCCTGCCATTATATGACAATGGAAGTGTGGCTTCGGCCCTGGAACCCTGGTCCCATCAGTGACCCAGACATATTCTGAGGCATCATCACCTGATCATGGAGATAGTTGATCTCCAGGTTGATCGAGGTTAGGAGAGTAGACTCAGAGGACAACACGGCGGATCCACTCACGAAGGCCTTTTCCCAAAGAGAGACTTTTAGGGGATGGTTGAGTATGTGATACTGCTACCACTGCTACAGATGGCCCTAGTGCAAGTGGGAGATTGTTAGTTATATGTATGCCCTAGAGGCCATTACTGTACATTGGATGTATATTGTAGTGGATGCTGGGACATATATAGATAGGACTTTCTTGCTCGACATGATAGTACGCTATCTGGTTGCTGTTTATCTTAATGTGTATACTTTCTGTCTCTCTGTTACATGTTGATAAAGCCCTTAGGATGTGTACTCGACTTCCAGGACTGTGATGCAGATCATACTAGTGGGGCCTGGATAGTCCATGTCTACATCCTTCAATATTCCTAGTCGAGGGAATATCGAGACGGGGCATCGATATTCCAGAGTAGACTAGCGTATATCTTCTCGACCCATGTGATGGGCGATGGATGATCCCATATCCATTGGTGTTTGACATCAGAGATGGTATACGGGTGCTCAGTGGAGACTGGGTACACTGAACGGACTCGCCGAGAACTCCCAGATGGTATTATACCTCACGTCAGATGGCAGTTCTCTGGTGACACTGGTACAGCTTAGTCTATTGACCCGAGATCGTCATAGAGTCTTGTGTGTCTCCCACTGTGCTTTGATTTCCACCCTACCACGGCTCTACTGAGTCGTGCAAACAGGTGGTTTTTGGGTACAGTCCCGATTCACATGGAGGCAATGAGCGATAGGAGGGGATTCGTCTCTCCCGGTATTGGGGGTTGATGTTGCGCAATGCACGACTGGCCATAACAGGAAATCCCTGGCCAGAGTTGCTGTGATATACTGGTAAAAGTTATCAGTAGTTTCACGAAAGTTATGGACCTTACGTCGGCATGACTTATCAAACTATTGGGGTCTGACGTTTACCACCCCTAGGCGAGATATGCGACATATCAGACGAACAGACCGGACTGTACGGTAAGTGTTACTGGTTGGATTCACAGGAGTGTGAGCGTGCTTGCTCATCGATCTTCTGATCGCTCAATACCCGGGTGGCCGTTACGTTTAGCAGACCGCTTGCGGCTTGTGGGTGCTTGATATGATCATCATCTGCTGCCGGCGTATTGACGAGTCTTTAGAGTCCTACACAGAGGTTTCCTGGCTCAAGCGAAACGAAATAGGAGCGCATATGAGATATGTGCGGGACCGAGAATGATACCAGTATGTGATACCGTATTCCATTCTCGCGATGAATGTATCGTAAGGTTGTATGCGATATAACCTAGTTATCGAATCATGGATTGATTCGATAAACCGATACATTGGATATTAGTCGGTTATATGTGATATGACCGGATCGTTAAATCAAGTGTTGATTTAATGATTTAATGTATAATTATATATTTGATATATTACTTTGCATTAACTAGTATCGGTTCACTTTAAATGGATTTTCTCACTCGGATGTACACATTGTATATGTGATATACTTTTGTGCACAAGATTGTATCATGTTTGATGATACATGCAAGCTAGGGTTAGTGTAAAGAATTAAACCATGGTTAAGTTTATGATTAGGGTTTTCTTTTTTCTTACTTATTTATCTATTTATTTATTTATTTATTTTTGGAAAAGATGAGAAAAGAATGGTTGCTATTTTTGTTTTTAGTTGAACATTCATGAAACTTTGACTAAGTCACCATTCTTGTCTCATGCTTAACCCTAACCATATGAACTAACCATAGTACATTCTCTACACTTAACCATGGGTTAGTAAATGATAAGTATTGATTTATTTATCTATTTTACATAACTCATCATATCATCTTCTTCTTCTTCATCTTCTTCTTCCATGAGAAGAAAGCTTGCTACATCAATGGTGATTGATGAAAAAGTGTGAGAAATCCAAATCTAAAGTTTACCCACTTCCTATTTCTTCATCCTCTACCTCTTGCCAAGTAGTATAGGGTGTTTCCTTCATAAGTTTTCTTGACTTGGTGAAGTTGGAGCTTGATCTAGCGATGCCTAGACGTAGATCATCTTCGGCATCGTCGTCGATGACCTAGCCCGTTTTTCCCCGATGAAGCCGACGCTAGAGCCCAAGATACGATTTGGACAGCGAGGGGACTTCATCACGGAGCCTAGGAGGTGGTGGACAGGATCTACAAAGGTTGTAGCCCCTTCCCTTTAGCTATATTTCCGTTTACTTGCTTGCTTTGCCTATACTTCTAGCCAACGATCCGTTCTAGGGTTTCTCGGCACCGTAATTTTTAGAAATTGGCATGGATGATGCCTTGTGAGACCTCACTAGGGTGCCTAGGAACCTTTCAATTTTATTGCTGTATTTTCTGGGAATTTTTAATTTGACTCAAGAGTTGAGTGGTCTGGGGTTGTATTGGGAATCGTAGATTCGATCGGTTTGTCAAACTTTGTCTAGGTGTTTTCCGGATAATTTTTGAATAAGTTAAAAAGTTCGACCGGATATAAATACCCAACTTTTCCCCTGTCGGGAAATTTCCAAGTGTTGGATCTTTCCGTGGTTTAATAACGTTCGAAGTAGTGCAAGTAACGCGATGGTCCCTTTAGAAGACAACAAACCTTAACTCGATTATGTGACCGTCTTGAACTGCCCTTTGAACCTTCGGGTTTGGGGCAGTACGGCGTGCCATATGTGAGGCGTTGGCTTGACCCTTCTACGGCTGGACCGTTGGTACTGAGGCACGAACTGAATGTTTTTAGACTTATTTCATGTGTTGATCTGTTTCGGGAAAACTTGGGTGTTCGTTTGTTCGATCGAAAAGTTTAACATTTTCTATTTATCCAGAATGTGATACAATAATTGGAATTCAAAAACAGTTATGAGATAACTGAATGAATGTTATAAACATAGCAGTTTAGTCTCACTTGATCGGTTGCTACGGAATTTTGATGTGATCAAAAGTCCGTCGCAATCACGTTGCGTACGCGGATACTCGCCGGGTAAACTTAATAGACAGCCTCACTCCATAGCCCCGACCAAGTGAATGTAGGAGAACCCCGTCGCCGAAAGCATCCGTTCGGGTGCTCGCGGCAGCGGTGTTCCGCCTTGGTGCACTTCGTCGACGGTATCGGGGGTGCGGCTGTCTACTAAAGTTTGCGATGAGCATTCGATCAGGATGTCGGGAATCTTGCTGAATTGCCCGACTTGATATTGAAAAGAGTTTTCGATAATGAGACTAAAATGCGGGGTTTATAATTGTTAGGCATGTGATGTCTAAGGTATTCATTTGATTAGGCATGCGATGTCTAAAGAGGTTGCGGATTCCAACTGTTGTAGTTTTACACTTTCTTTTCTGTGACCGTAAGTGTAATATGTGATATCGCCGGTTTCGTTGCTATATGTCAACGACAATTGGGATGCGCATATTTACTTACGTTGATGACATGTGATGTTATGTGTTGCTGGATATGTTATATTGGATCGTCGTGTTTGAATAGCCGGGGGTTTTTATGTGAGATGAGTGTTTTTCATTTTCATTCATGTAAAAACTTGTATGTAATATTCTTTTATTGGGGCACTTCCAGGTTGCGGATGATGTCACCCTTTGTATATTATTTACTTTTCCGCACTAGGATAGACCCAAGGAGGGGAGCACAAGTAACCGGGTTCTGGAGTCCAGTGGGAGACCAACTCGAGGAGTCGAGTCCGGGTCTCCTAACTCTAGAATTGGTAGGGTTGCTTGCCGCTCTTGTAGGGGTCTAGGGGTGTGGGTTTGGCTATTCATCACGACCGTGGAATCCGTGTTTTATACTGGCTCGTATTGAAAACACGGACGTCCTAGTATATCCAATATTTCATATATTCTTCTGCTGCGATATCTGTGATGTGATCATGTGATATGTTCTGTGATGGATACTGCATATAGTATATATGATATATTATATAGATGTTACTTATGTTTTACACCCGCGCTAGCCCTGCCCCGCTCTGCCGTTAGTCACTTAACCTAACGGTGCACGAGGGGACATCGAGGCGAATGCGGATGGCATAAGTGTACGTCGTATTTATCTTTAATGTTTAGGTACTTAAATGATGGGACTTCATTAATGTGATTAATGAAATAAAAGAAACCTAAGATGTTGTAGAATCGAATTTCAAAATAAAACAGGTAGCTACAGTTCTTGCTTTGCACAGCGGTATATGTGATATATCCTGCACCTTATTCGATGAGGAAAGGACCGAGATCCCTTCACCGGGAGTGACTCCTTTAGCAATAACTGGCAGATGCTACACACTCGGTTTGTCTTTTGATTGCTTTTAAGAGTTTTTTGCTTTGCACGGTGATATATATGATATATCCCGCACCTCATTCGAAGAAGAAAGGACCGACGATCCCTTCACCGGGAGTGACTCCTTTAGCAAAACTAGAAAAGTCTCAAAAGCACTCCATTTTAAAATCATTTGATTCTACAACGATATCAAGTTCATTACGCAATAGGTTTTCAGAAAAACCTGTCGTAGCCCTCCGTCATTTCAGATATGTACTAGTTAGTATTCGTGCTGCGGTAGTTTGGCATTCGTCAAGGCGTAGTGTACGGTAGCTAACTAGTATTTATCTGCTTGAGCATATGATGCGATTGGATTAGGGTATTCATACGGCGTTGTTTGGCACTCGTCAAGGGTCGTGCGGGTGGGTTTAATTCAATCAAGAAATGTACGGGTTGAACTTGACTAGTGGACTATGGGTTGTTTGGCATTCGTCAAGGTCATAGAACACTAGGGGCAAAATATTATCGGGAATTTCAAGTGTTGAAATTTGAAATGAGATTGCATACCTTCTATGAGATAGTTGGATCCCGATACCCGCTGCGAGTAAGAGTTACTCCTAGGAGAGTTTTACACATTACAATTAGCCGATTAAGTAGGTTTCTAGAAAGGTGTTAACGAGGTTACGCCTCTGGGAAAACGAGGTTTACATTAATTAGGTTCGTGCGAAAGCACGGGGGACCTCCCTCAAAGTACCGACACTGGCCTGGCTGAAAGATTGGCGAACTTGTAGTGTGTAATTAATCCCGGCTAGTCTTTCCTTTTAGGGTTTGAAGGAAGATATGATAAAAAGTAGTGGGAGCCATCCTGATTAGATAAAATAATAACCAATCTATTCTTGCAAGAGCGCACGCTGAGTGTTTTCTTCTCTCTCTCTCCAGGTAGAGACCATATCACGCCTTAATCAAGATAATAATATGGAATATTGACCGAACCCGCTTGTTATACTGAGCTGGGGAACGTTGGTCCCGCTCTAACTTATAATTGTTATAAGACAGAGCAGGAAATTGGGGATTACCAGAATTTCCATGCCGCCCAAACGAAGAGAGTGCATGCCGATGCATCATCTTCGGGTGTGTTCATTACAAAGAACTGTTTCTCCGTATCCTCTACGTCCTGGGTATGTGATACCAGATCAGGATCCCAGATATGTAATCTGTTACATAGGGCTACAGAAAGGTAGAGAACTGAGAACGAGTGATAAGTTTCATGAGGCAGAAAACGGGGCAAGTGTTGCAGCCAAGTTTGTTGGTCACTGTCACCCTGTATTACCAATACATTGATTCTGAACGAATGTTATTAGATACCGAACCTGATATACAAAATCATATCAGTCTCTTTATTGGTAAAGAAATGATAAAATTTTGTATTGATGGATAATGTTTTGAACATTTCCTATATCAAAAGTTGATCGGTTCAGGCACGTTATCTAAAAGCATTGATGTTCTAAATCAAACTACAATTCTTCGAATACAGAACACACATAAGAGGAAGAGTTCACAACTGAACGAATCCTTCTTAAGGTATTGTAGACTAGGTCATATCAATGCGACCAGACTAGCTGAAGTTACATATAGATGCATATTTAAATCAGTTTGAATTTACATCTTATGAAACTTGCCAGTCATGTCACAGAGATAAGATGACCATAGCCCTGTTTATTGGAAACAGAGAAAGAGTTAGTGAACTCTTGGGATGATACATGTTGATGTATGTAGGTCCCCTGTCTACACATGCCAAGACCGGTTCTTTGTACTTCATTACATTCTCTGATAATCTCTCGAGATTCAGATCTATGTTCTTGTTGAAACACAAGTCCGAACCTTTTGAGATATTCACGGAATATAAGTTAGAAGTACAGAACCAAAATACGGGTATAAGTATTATGTCCTTTGATGTGATCGAGGAAGAGAATACTTGAGCACGGAAATCCTAGACTATTCTAAAGAGAATGAGATTCTCTCTCAGCATTACTCCTCCGTATACACCATAGCACGTTGGTATATCGGGGCGGAGCAATCACACCCTATGTGATAAGGTGTGCTCTATGATGAGTACTACTGAGTTACCTGTTTCCTTATGGGAGTTATGCGCTTGAGAAGCTGCATACCTATTGAAAAGGGTTCAAATCAAATCAGTTGCCTACCACTTCATATGTGATATGGAAAGGGAAGAGCCCATATCTTAAGTTCGAGACAAGATCTATTATGTAGAACTGGAAATGTTCCAGCCATACAAACTGCAGCTGATGATTTGATAGAACCAAAGGATTCAGTAGATTCCAACGAACCTCAGCCTCTCCGCCGATCTAGTAGGGTTCCTCACCCACCTGAGAGATACTTCGGTTTCTCTATGACAGTGGGAGCGAGGATTGCATCATGAGATGATGACCCAACTAGTTTCGACCTGGCCATCAGGAGTGGGACTCTGTAAGAATGGCTGGATGCTTAGCGATCTGAGATAGGAATCCATGTACACCAACAAAGTATGGACTTTGGTTGCTATATCTGAAGGGTTAAATCCCCATCAGGAGCAAGTAAATCTTGAGAAGATTACTTGGTGTAGATGGAAAAGTTGAGACTTTCAAAGCTAGACTTATTAAAGGTTTTCGTCATCGACCAGGCGTGGATAATGATGAAACCTTTTCCAGTACCTATGCTTAAGTCCATCCAGATCCTACTTACTACGGCTACATACCATGACTACGATATCTGGTGGTTAGGTGTCATGACTGCTTTTCTAAATGATGTTTTAGAAGAGAGAGTCTATAAGTACACAGTCAGAGGGCTTCGTAAATAGTGGGAGCAGCGGAAACGTGTACAAGATGCTTTATAAGATAAAGCAGGTATCGCGGAGTTGGAACGTCTGTTTTGATGTGGTAGTCAAAGTGTTTGACTTCATCAAAATGGTAGATGAACCTTGTATATACAAAACGGTAGTAGAGAGTAAGATGGTTATCCTCGTATTGTACGTGGACATCATACTCAGGATAGGGAAAGAGTTTCCTATGCTACGCTCGATCAATATCCGCTTATCACAATGATTCTCCATATGGGATCAAAGTGATACCTCCTAAATCCTGGATTTTTGGATCTATGAGATAGATCTAAATGGATGTTAGGATACTCACTAGTTGTAGTGAGAAGGTATCAATCGATCCTGGGGAGAATCACTGGAAGTGTTCCAGGGTGATAAAGACGACTGAATGTCAGTCACAGGCATTGTCTTTACCCTCAGTAAAGGGACGGTATGTTGGAAGAGTTCCAAGCTAGATACCGTGGCATACTAGACGATAAAGGCTCGATACATCGCTATTTAAGATGCTACCAAAGAGGCTGTCTGGGTGTATATTGGTTCATGAGATGAACTTCGTTCCTACCATTGTGTGACAATGGAAGTTGTGGCTTATGCCAAGGAACGTCCGTCCCATCAGTGATCCAGACATATTCTAAGGCAGTATCACCTGATCATGGAGATAGTTGATCTCCAGGGTGATCGAGGTTAGGAGAGTAGACTTAGAGGACAACACGGCGGATCCACTCACGAAGGCCTATTCCCAGAGAGAGACTTTTATGGGATGGTTGAGTATGAGATACTACAACCACTGCTAGTAGATGGCCCTAGTGCAAGTGGGAGATTGTTAGTTATATGTATGCCCTAGAGGCCATTACTGTACATTGGATGTATATGGTAGTGGATGCTGGGACATATATAGGGAGGACTTTCTTGCTCGACATGATAGTATGCTATCTGGTTACTCTTTACCTTAACGTGTATACTGATTGTCTCTCTGTTACATGTTGGTAAAGCCCTTAGGATGTGTACTTGACTACCTGGACTATGATGGGGATCATACTAGTGGGGACATAGTAGTCCATAAGTACATCCTTCAAGGTCCCTAGTCGTGGGTGTATCGAGACGGGGCATCGATATGCCAGAGTAGACTAGCGTATACCTTCTCGACCCATACAGATGGGCGATGGATGATCCCATATCCATTGGTGTTTGACATCAGAGATGATATACGGGTGCTCAGTGTAGACTGGGTACACTGGACGGACTCACCGAGAACTCCAAGATGGTATTATACCTTACGTCAGATGGCAGTTCTCTGGTGACACTGGTGCAGAGTAGTCTGTTGACCCGAGATCGTCATAGAGTCTTGTGTGGTTCCCACTGTGCTTTGATTTCCACCTTACCACGTCCAAGAGGGCATGCAAAACGGTGGTTTTTGGGTACAGTCCCGAATCACATGGAGGCAATGAGCGATAGGAGGGGATTCGTCTCTCCCGGTATAGGGAGTTGATGTTGCGCTGTGTTCGATTGGCTATAACCGGAAATCCCTGGCCAGGGTTGCTGAGATTTACTGGTAAGTGTTACCAGTAGTTTCTCGAACTGTTATATACCTCATATCGACACGACTTATCGAGCTATTGGGGTCTGACGTTTACCACCCCTAGGCGAGATATGCGACATATCAGACAACGAGACCGGACTGTACGGTAAGTGTTACTGGTTGGATTCACAGGAGTGTGAGCGGGCTTGCTCGTCGATCTTCTGATCGCTCAATACCCGGGTGGCCGTTACGTTTAGCAGACCGCTTGCGGCTTGTAGGTGTTTGATATGATCATCACCTGCTGCCGGCGTATTGACGAGTCTTTAGAGTCCTACACAGAGGTTTCCTGGCTCAAGCGAAACGAAATAGGAGCGCATATGAGATATGTGCGGGACCGAGAATAATGCGTGTATGTGATACCGTATTTCATTCTCGTGATGAATGTGTCGAATGGTTGTATGCGATATAACCTAGTTATCGAATCGAAGATTGATTCGATAAGTCGATACATTGGATACTAGTCGGTTATGTGTGACATGACCGGATCATTGAATCAATTATTGATTTAATGATTTAATGTATAATTATATATTTGATATATTACTTTGCATTAACTAGTATTGGTTCACTTTAAATGGATTTTCTCACTTGCTTTGCACAAGTTGTATATGTGATATACTTTTGTGCACTTGATTGTATCATGTTTGATGATACATGTTAACTTGGTTAAGTGTAAAGATTAAACCATGGTTAAGTTAATGATTAGGGTTTTGCTTATCTTACTTATTTATTTATTTATTTGTTTTGGAAAAGATAAAGAGAAAATGGTGGCTTTATTTGTTTGTAGTTGAATCTTCATGAAGGTTTGACTTTGTAACCATTTTGTCTTCATGCTTAACCCAAACCATTTAAACTAACCATGGTATATTCTCTACACTTAACTAAGGTTAGGATATGATAAGTATTCATTTGATATTCTTTTTAGAAAACAACTTATCATATTCTATCATCTTCTTCCTCTTCTTCTTCTTCATGAAGAAAGCTTGCTCCATCAATGGCATCTTGAGCAAATGAGTGAGAAATCCAATTCTAAAGTGAACCCACCTCCTATTTCTTCATCCTCTACCTCTTGCCAAGTAGTATAGGGTGTTTTCTTCACAAGTTTCATGACTTGGTGAAGTGGGAGCTTGATCTTGTGATGCCTCGACGTAGATCATCTTCGGCACGAAGCCGACGACCTTGCCCGCCCATTTCTCCGATGAAGCCGATGCTAGAGTCTAGGATCCGATTTGTACAGCGAGGAGACTTCATTGTGGAGCTATGGAGGTGGAGAACCGGATCTACAAAGGTTTTATTTCCGTTCTTTTAGTTAAGACATTAACTAGTTTCTTTTTCGCCTAGACATCTAGTTAACGATCCGTATTAGGGTTTCTCGGCACCCGTAAAATTTGAAATTGGCATGGTTGATGCCTTGTGTGACCTCATTAGAGTGCCTAGGAACCCTACAGCTGTTTTGGATTCGTGTTTCCGTATTCCGTATTGTTAATTCTGAAATTGGGTATTGTGTTCTACCTCGACCATTTGACGTTTATATGACGATATCGAGGATTGATTGATGCTTTTGAAGGCGTGCCCATAGGCTCTAACCTATAGGCCCCTTATCGTATCGTTTTGGGTTTCGTGTGCCGTTTTAGCTTTGATTTGGTTTTAATACGTATTTACGATACTTTGACGTGTAGGTACCACATGAAGACTTCAGGACGACAAGAAAGCGCATAGCGACGTCGACAAATAAAGACGCAAGGTGAGTAGATTATATCTACAGGGGGAAGTCGGGTGGATGGCATATAGCATCCCTGCAGTCCGCAGTATGATATACTATATATATATATATATATATATATATATATATATATGATAGTTATAGTGTGTCATGGGTATTGTGTTAGGTGTATTATGGATAATTTAGGGTTAGAAGCAACTAGTGTAGTTCATAGTCGCGAACCCTAGAATAGATTTACACCTACACGTACACCCTTGCATATTCATTATACTTGCACTGTGTTAGATGATTTTGGATGACACTGGAGATGAGTCGATGATATTGGGCATAGTGCCGTGAGATCGGTGATTTGATATGATTCGTATTTGGGATACGACCTGTGATCTTAGCGGGCCTTTGGGCATGTGTTTTACCCCCGCATTCACACTTATATAGATGGTATCGATTTTTACTAGACTTAGATTCAGTACCCCAGATTATGTGATATGATGATAAGAATACCAGGTAATTGATGAGATAATGTGATATTGACCCGTACCCAGCTATTGGGATGCCGTACGACAATTTACCGTACGAGCTTTATATTGATGATAGATCCGCACTCATGACTTGAGAATTGTCATATGATATATTGTATCGTACACGATACTATTGAGGCGGGATCACCGACTATTATATGTATATATATTTATATCGACTCAGATTTAGGTGGATTCCATACCCCTCCCAGTTGACTTGATATTTAGATCTGTAGTTTGCATAGTAGATGTTAGACTAGACCCAAGTCATACCTATTTCAACAACTAACGAATCGGGAGTATCTTAAAAACACTGTAGCCCTTATTTTACAAAAACCCCGATTTGTCTTATTTCAAATGGCAAGCTACATTATTATTCATTTACCATTTATTCTACGGCTCGCATTGCATTGCATGCTTATATGTTATTGATTCATATTCTTTTGTGCATATGCCTTTACATAGTTCTATGCTCATATTAGTGTTTCATGTTGCATGTATTATAATTCATGGATTTCGCATTGTGATATGGTTGCATATGATGATTCTGGATTGTTTTACTCCTGCGTATATATATCAGTGGTATGGGACGCTGGAATATATATGTATACCCATAGTATATATATATATTAGTGGTATGGGACGCCGATATATATATACACCTACTTGATATATCATCATGATGATCTATGCAAACTTATATATGCATTCCAATATATGAGAGTGGGGGCTGACCCGGACTGACGGATGCCCGATATATGAGAGTGGGGGCTGACCCGGACTGACGGATGCCCGATATATGAGAGTGGGGGATGACCCGGACTGACGGATGCCCGATATATGAGAGTGGGGGCTGACCCGGACTGACGGATGCCCGATATATGAAAGGAGCCTATGTGCTCGGAGCCTATGTGCTCGATATGAGAGGAGCCTTTATGGTCGATGGTGTTAGTGTATATGCCCTAGAGGCCATTACTTTATCATACTAGCTTGTATATTACTTAATGGAAGCTTGGGATATTCACAGTTGTATAGACAATCTTGCTCAAAATGGTAGTATGCTACTTGGTTTGTCTCTACTTCAATATGTGCATGTGTTTCTTTTAGCATATCGCTTATATATATATTAGTAGAGCCCTTAGGATCTTTGCTTGATTACCAGCGTTGTGATGGCAATCATACTCGTGGAGGCTGGGTAATCCATAAGCACATCCTTATACAGGTCCCTAGTCGTAGGACTATCGAGACAGGGCATCGATACTCCGGAGTAGACTAGCGTATGTGCTTCTCATCCCAGCAGGGGAGATGGTCTGTCCCACAGCCATCAGTACGTCGTACTGGAGATAGTATGCAGGTTCTCGTTAGGTTACAAGTACACTGGACAGGACTCGTCGGGAACTGTTGGTTGGTATTATATCTATCGTCGGTTATCAGTTCCCAGGTGACATAAGTACAGCTTAGTCCGCTGACTTGACACTGTCACTTCGCCTCGAGTGTGTTCCCACTGTACTTAGATTACTACCCTACCACGGCTCAAAGGAGTCGTGCAAACAGGTAGTAGTTGGGTGCAGTCCCGAAGCACTTGGAGGCAGTGACGGTTAGACAGGATTCGTCTCTCCCGGTATTGGGGGTTGACATCGCGCTGTGTCTAGGAGAGCCATTACACGAGTAGTCCCTGGCCAGGGCAAGCGAGATATACTGGTAGATTTCCAGTGTTAACTCAGGGTGTTCTGGGCTTCACTCCGACACGACTTGTACCTCTATTAGTGGACTGACGTTTACCGCCCCCCTAGGCCCGCCATGCGATGTATCAGACGAACAGACCGGTGTTGGAGATAGTGCCCTCAGAGTCAATTATTGGATCACAGGCACGTGATTGCAATGATTGAGGGAGGACCTATCCCGGTAGGACAGTCTTACTCGAGATGATAGTATGCTATCTGGTTTACCTTTATCATCGTGTACTGCTTTAGGTGACCTGACATGTCGCTATTGCACGTTGATAGAGCCCCTAGGATTCTTGCTTGACTGCCAGCAGTATGAGGGCGATCATATAAGTGAGAGCTGGAGTCTATAAGCACATCCTTAAAAGGTCCCTAGTCGTGGGAGTTTCGAGACAGGGCATCGATACTCCAGAGTAGACTAGTGTATACAGTCGAGACCCCGACGAGGGGCGGTGGCCGGTCTCACAAGCCACTGGTGTCTGTTGGTTCACCTAAGATGTATACAGGTGCTCATTGGGTTATAAGTACACCGGACAGGACTCGCCGGGAACATGCTAGTTGGTCTTATACCTGATGTCAGATAGCAGTTCCCAGGTGACATGTGTACAGGTTAGTTCATCGACCTGGGGATCGTCATTTGTCTCGTGTGAGTTCCCACTGTGCTTTGATTACTACCCTACCACGGCTCAAAGGAGACGTGCAAACAGGTTTTGGTTGGGTACAGTCCCGAGCCACATGGAGGAAGTGAGCGGATCTTCGGGGGTTCGTCTCTCCCGGTATTGGGGGTGAGGTCGCGCTGTGTCTAGGAGAGCCATTACACAAAGTCCTTGGCCAAGGCAGGAGATTTACTGGTAGGTATTCCAGTAGTATCTCAGGGTGTTCTGGGCTACACTCCGACACGACTTGTACCGCTTTTGGGGGTCTGACTTTTACCCACCCCCTAGGCCCGACATGCGATGCTCATAGACGAACGGACCGGACTGTACGGATATTGTTACTGACAGGCTCAGTAGGGTGTCAGGATGAGCTCGCTCATCGACGTCCCTTTTGGTCAATAGCTGGTGGCCCGTTACGTATTGGCTTATACCTCTGACGTGCTAGTGGTTAAATCCACAGCCATTGTATTGACGAGTCTTTAGAGTCCACCACACTTTCAGTTACTCAGCTTTCGGGCGAAACGCTGTAGAGGCCATATGGAGATATGGCAGGGTTCGATCAGATACGTGTGGTATTGCACGGATCGTGATCGGACGGATTTTACTAGCCGGCTTTGGTTTAAGCCGTATCCTAGTATAGTACAGTGTAGATTTTGTCTCATTGCATTTGTATCCGGTCGAAATACAGATGCGGGTGTGTATGCACAGTATTGGGGTTTTCCTGTAATTTATTACGGGGCCAGTTTTCTGGAGTTGCCAGTTTGCATTCCGTTCCGGCCGGTTTTCCTTTGTTCTTTCCCGGCCGGACTTTTTCGATGGAGGGTGTTATTTGCAAGTTTGCAAATAACACATTATGGAGGTTTTTCTTGCAAATGTATTAATTATGAAAGCATCTTTTGATACCATTCTTTTCTATCATCATCACTTGCTTTTTGTTGATTAGAAGTGATTAGAGTTTGATGTGAGATGGTTATGATGATGTTTTGGGTGTGGTCACCACTTGTGCTCCTACCATCACCTCCCTTCATGCTTCATATTCTTTCCTCCACCATTTTCTAAGATGATAAGTTTTTCATACTTGAGAGAAGAAGAAGAGAGGATCATTTTCAAGAGGGAAAATTTGTTCATCTCATTTCATGCTAGAAAAATGCAAGCACCATTTTTCTTATCTTGATTCCTCCATCCTCTTCAATGGCAACAAACCCCAAATGAGACATAGCTTCAACCCTACACATTCTACAGCAAATCTTGGACGCGTCGGCTAGCCTACTTCGCGCCCGAGTTGCCTCGGTATTGAGGTGGGAGCCCGTAAAAGATACAGGCGATGTGGTGCCCTTCCGGCGAGGAGGCGACGACTCGGATCATTCGGTATATCTCTTCCCCTTCTTTTAGTTAGCTAGAACTAGTTTAATGGCCCGATCCGGAGTTTAGTGCGCGGTGGTGCCGGTTTGCTAAGTTCGCAAAATTAAAGTTTATCACCGTTTCCGCATTTGGCCGTCGGATTGACGACCGGGGCGCCGCCGTGCACTTACAACCGGACTGTACGGAGATTGTCACATATAGGCTCAGTAGGAGTTCAGATAGGTTCAGCTCGTCAGTCTTCTTATCGGCATCTACCTGGGGACCGTTACGTACAGCTAGTGCCGCTTGCGGTCTGTGGTTAAACCCACTGCCAGCGTAGTGTCGAGTCTTTAGAGTCCCACATAGAGGGTTATTCGCCTTTAGGCAAAATGAGTAGAGGTCGCATGGTTTTGCGACAGGGTTCGTTCACATCCGTGCACTTGTGCACGTTTGCTGTCCGGACAGCTTATACTAGCGGGCTTTGGTTTAAGCCGGATCCTAGTATATGTTTTGGGATTGGTTTTATCTCATTGTATTCGTGTTCCTCGGAACACGGATACGGGTGTCTATGCACAGTTGACTGAAGGAGAGGCAGAGGACTATCATTAGGGTTGATTACCATTGTCATTTTCTTAACCCTAATGGTTATGTGTGAAATATGATTTATTGATATTAGTTAATTATAATTGTGCATGGTTAGGGTTGTTGACCATTTGACTTTATTTGACTTGTTGACCTAGGTTGACAACTTGACCATAATTATTCCATAAGAAAGATGCTCTTTGATTCTAGCAAAAAGCATTTAATATGAAATGATAATGGTCATTTCTTGATTAAACTATGACAATTATATTTAGCTAATTATCTATTTTCATAATTCACACATATATGTGAAAATGGTTCATTTTTCTTCTCATTCTATGATATAGATTCTCTCTCCTCCTCTTCCTCTCTCTCTAGCTCTCCCCTCTCATGAGTTGAGAAACACTTGAGCTTGAGATAAACCTCTCTAAAATAATCTCTACTCTCTTCTAAAGTTCTAGGATTAGCACTTCTAGCATCTTAGTTACTTCTAGCTTGAAGTTGAAGCCAAAGGTTGAGGCTCTCGGGTGGATCCTTCTTCGACTAAAGAAGACGACAAGGAGATCACTTCCGTTCACTCCAAGGAGCAAGGAGAGAAGGACATAAAGCCCTAGGTATAACCTTTCTTCCATGTAGCTAAAACTAGTTAGCTTTGTAGTTAGTTTTTGTTTAGCAAAGATCCTCCTTTTGATAGTCCATGTTGCCTAGTTTGATAAAAATCCGATTTTTATACCGTTTCCGCCTCCCCGCAAGCACCGGGGTGGGCAACGTGGACTTACAGATGGTATATTATATCTCCCCTACCCCACATTTATTTTATATGCATTGCATCATGTATTAGTAGTACCTAATAGAGTACCTTCATGAATGCTGCATACATATCGGATACATGATATATGGGATTTACTTGATATTGAGATATATTTTTGTGTCAATGCTCGACACTGATTTTCTGATGACTTCATTCTTGATACCTTCTACTTTCATTTCACCGCATACATACATCATATTTATGATATGTTATTACGTAAGGCCCTGGCACGAGTTCTTGGCACTACACTTATGTTCAGATGTTACATTGCCACTTTACCATGCTCCAGACTTACTCATTTGAGGTTTATATTATATCTGATCGTTTTGACTTAGGATTATGTCATGCTTTCAATTTCTGCTTGTAGATATTTTCTATTCACGAGTTGGCAACCCACCCCCGTTGTGCCACAGTTCTTGCAGGTTTTGCCGTACAGGTTTCATAGCGGCATTTCCGGCACATCGCTTCCTTTGCGGGTGATTTGCTTGGTAGGTGGGTTCTTTGCATCAGAACCACCCTTGTATATATATTATTCATTGTATCTAGAAATTCCATCAACCAAAAACTTGTATATTGTTTCAGACTTAGACACCAGTGATGTATTATTTCGACCTTAGAGTCGCACTCAGTAGTGTTACGATTTTCTTTCTTATTGGAGATTCTCTTGGGTTTTGATCCTCGCCCTTCGGCGTTGTATATTATATTGCTTGTGTGGGATGTGCTCTTTGTTTATGCGTAGTAAGTGTTTGATAAAATGACTCAATGGAAAACTTACAAAATATGTTTCTTTACTCTTAAAATGGTTTTAGATTTCTGGGCTTTTGGCTTACTTGGATCAGATTAAGTCCTATAGACTTCATATGGTTCAAGGGCCAGTCACGTGCTCTTTCGGGTCGTGACAAAGTTGATATCAGAGCGCTAGGTTAACCTTGGTTCGAGTCTAAGTTTGACTATGTGGAGCCTAGGGCGTCTATATATATACGGAACTTAGGCTTGACCTTACGGGACTTAGGCTTAGTCGAGGGGGTATTAGACCCGAAATTTCGTCGCATAGGACGACCCTTGGTTGATGAAATAGGTGACTAAAGTAGAGTGACGTACCGTGGGTATGTTCCGCGGCATACTTACGATACGCTACTCCGCTTAAGGAACCTTAGGATGTACATATTTTCGAGATCAGTGATTATCTTCATATCTATGATTATACATCCATTTGAGATCCTCGATTCTATTAGTTCCATGATCATACTTTCATTGATGATGTTCCTTCTTATGATCACGTATCCATTCTAGATCTGTTGTTTTCTTTCTTGACATTGATCTGCTCCCTTCGATACTCGATTGAGGTTCCTGTCGCCATTGTTTGAGCGCAGTGAGTTGCTGCTAGTGCTACGGTCAAGGCGAGCTCGTCTGGTACGAGGGCTGACCATTATGTTTTCTGGTGACATGGGAACATCTCGAGTTAGTATTGATGGTTGTGACCTCTTGAGGAGGCGGGTGCTTGGTGTTACACCGGATGATCGGGCCATTGTTAGAGCTGCCAGTCGAGCGAGGACTGTTGATGTACAGCATACCTCAGAGAGTATGATGTCGCCTACCATGCAGACAGATGAACCAGCTGTTGCTGAGATTGACAGGATGTCGCTTCCGGAGCCTACGAGCTGAGATCGCCGGAGCTTCCAGGCAGATATGAGACAGATGATATCTAGTCTACCCGATTTGAGAGACGAAGGTGATTCGTCCGATTTATGCGCCGGAGCAGGCCCAGTTGAGTTAAAGATTTCCAGTGTGGAGAGTCTTACTCAGATCTAGAGCAGACCAATTTAGAGATGACTGCCAATATATCGCCTTTCCTGGAGGATTGAGGCGCTGTTCAGCGTACAAACGAATAAGCCAGTTGATGCTGCAAATGACGAGATATCGCCCAGATGATTGGAGCTACTGCAGCATGAGTATATACTTAGAGATATGATGGAAGGTCTCTAGTCACCGAGGATGAATGACTAGGACATGTGATTCGTTCGCTTACCCAGATGAGAGGTCATCAGATAGATTGATTCCAGCTAGAGACGACTTCATGCAGGTTCGTTGAGAGTCGATTGAGACGATCGAATGTCAGGAGCCCATTTTCGAAGTTTAAAGTATTCGGAAAGACATGCAAGCGATTCTATAGACCCTCTAGAAGAATGAAACCCTAACTCGACTTAATGACCGTGTGAAAGCCTTTGAACTTTAGGGTTTGCGGCAGTTCCGCGGCGCCATTAGTGAGGCTTGGGTTTGCCCTTCTACGGCTGGACCGTTGATGCTGTGGTATGTACTCGATGCTGTTAAACTGTACCCAAGATGTTGAGCTCTTGGGGGATTATGAGGTTTTGACGAATCGATCGAATGGTTCGACTTCCTTTGGATGCTAAGTGGTGAGATGCATTTCTTGGGAGACTCCAGATACGAGGATAGTCGTTGGAGCGCAGTCCGTGCAGCCACGATGAGACGAGTCCGAATTAGTTGACATTGAAGCAGAGTGAAGTAAAGAGTTCGTAAGAGATTTCGACGATATGACATTCCCACTCCGCTGACATCAAAGATGCGATACACACGCAGAGGCCTTGTGTATGGATATATTTTCCAGAAAGAGGCGCGATGAGTATGAAGCCGTTCCGGAATAAGAATTAGCTTCAGCAATGGATGATGACTTCCGTGCAATTCGGCAGGAATGAGATTTGAGAGAGAGACCTCGACAGGACCTTTCTGGAATACTATACGAGAAGACCCGGACCCAAGAAGGGTCATATTGTGCACACCCAGCAGGCCAGAGTTCGGCATCGTCGACGACATAGTTGACCAGGTTCGGATAAAGGACCTTACCAGATGCGTTGCGAGTTGATCGAGGACGGACGAGTATTGAGTATTCCTCCGATGGTTGGGATGCGTTCCCGAGGACCTATTCGGCCACACATCTTCTACCGAATGATGAAGCTACAGAGTACGCGATTTCGAGTCCGTGCGAGAGACTTCGGATTGACCGTGGCCGAGAACAGTGCAGTGCGTAGATACATGGCGTGACGTCATAGTGGACGACGATAGAGACAAGTGGAGCCATAGGTTCGTGCGAGACGCTGACGAGCTGTCATTACTTTCTGTCGAGGCTAGAGACCTGACATGCTTACAGAGGCGTTGGGATGCGACCAATTTCCGAGAAAATGTTGTGCTGAGGACACAGATGTCCATCGAGTGAGAAGAGATTATGCAAGAGAGCCAGCCTCCGTACAGTCCGGCATAGGCAAGATCGGAAGAGACCTTGAGCAGGATTCCTTCCAGGACACTGCTGCAATGATAATTGCACCCAGGATCAGATGTGCCACGGGCATTCAGAGAGCCAGAGGCCGACACCAGTGACATGCTGCTTTGCGAGTGGTCGTGAGGATTGACCGAGGGATGACCAGAGAAGTGCCAAAACAGAATCATCCCCGTTAGCACACCTGACAGGGCCGATGAGCCGATCGATTGTGAGATTGGTAATCCACAGAGAAAAAAAGGATCCAGAGACAGAGGACGCCAGACCGTGAGTAAGAGGCAAGTAGATATCTTGCGCTGCTAGCATTGGATGCACCGACACCTTCTCGACTTTGAAGGAGGGACTACCGACGACGGTATTTATGATTTGTGATTTTGTGATTCGATTATCACGTATCCGATAATTTGGATTGTTACTGAATGTTTTAGTAGTTGGGGGTTTAAATTTAAATTCGGGGACCGAATTTATTTAAGGGAGGTAGATTGTAACACTTCAATATAATAAAATATTATTTTTGGGAAATTTATAATTTAATATTATTTTATTGAATATTTTAATAATTCGGTATAATTAAATACAAATAAATGGGGGGAAATTATGGAAAATTCTAAAATAGGGTATTTTAGGGAATTATGCCATTTTCAAGTTTAATTGATTAGTTATATGCTTAATTAGTGCTAATCGCGATTAAAAATCGCTAATCGGTTTTTAGCATTTTTTGTGCAAAACATGCACATATCTCTTTTCTTACACTTGTGCAGTTTCCACCATATTTCTTTTGGGGTTACTATTCTAGTGAGAAGGATTTAGAGAAAAGAAAAGAAATGGAAAAAGGAATAAAATATAGGGTATGGGTGAGAGAGAGAAAGTGAGGGGGGTTTTCCTTTGACTAAGTCCTAGCCATTCTCCTCCATTTTCAACACTCATTTCTCTCCCTCTCCCTCTTGTTGCTGCTGCTGCTCCTACTCCTCACCTCCCTCCTCTCTTCAACTCCTCAAATCACCATGAAAACAACTCCAAAACCCCACTCTCATTTCATTAAAAGTGTGCACAAGCTCAAGATCTACACATTGGACCATGAAATCAAGGATTTTGGCCACTAGGGGCAACTCAAGAAAATTCTTGAGTTGCCAAATGAGGTACTTCCTGGACCTTAAAGCTTAGTTTATGCATTACCTTTACCCCATGTTTAGATTGAACCGATATTGTTTGATTTTGTGGGCATAAGGAAGACCTAGTTAGGGTTTGAGGAAATTTTGTGTTGTAATGTGAAATTGAGCTCAGTAGAAGTTAGATAAACACCCTAGTGCAAGAATTGAGACACCAACCTGAGAGTTGAAACCCGAAATACGGATTTAGAAACCGATATCGGAAAAGTTATGAAATCTGGGAAACTTATATGAGATCCGCTATCACCCGAGACATCCTAAAATAAAATTGATTGGACAGTGAGATGTGCAGGCACCCAGGAACCACCACACAAGACCCCAGCCCCTAACTCATTTTCCCGGCCGCAGATTTATCCTGTTTGGCCGCAATTTGCGGCCAGACCTGCCCTATTTTGGTTCGTTTTGGTTTTGGTGTTCCCTCATCAGTAGATTAGGCCCCTGGTATGTGTAGATTTGTCTAATTTGACCTAGGGTGAAATCTGGAGCCTATTTCCTTAGTTGCTGTTTTGGATTCATGTTTCCGTATTCCGTATTGTTAATTCTGAAATTGGGTATTGTGTTCTAACTCGACCATTTGACGTTTATACGACGATATCGAGAATTGATTGATGGTTTTGAAGGCGTGCCCATAGGTTCTAACCTATAGGCCCCTTATCGTATCGTTTTGGGTTTCGTGTGCCGTTTTAGCTTTGATTTGATTTTAATACGTATTTACGATACTTTGACGTGTAGGTACCCCATGAAGACTTCAGGACGACAAGCAAGCGCATGGCGACGTCGACAAATAAAGACGCAAGGTGAGTAGATTATATCTACAGGGGGAAGTCGGGTGGATGGCATATAGCACCCCCGCAGTCCGTAGTATGATATACTATATATATATATATATATATATATGATAGTTATAGTGTGTCGTGGGTATTGTGTTAGGTGTATTATGGATAGTTTAGGGTTAGAAGCAACTACTGTAGTTCATAGTCGCGAACCCTAGAATAGATTTACACCTACACGTACACCCTTGCATATTCATTATACTTGCACTGTGTTTGATGATTTTGGATGACATTGGAGATGAGTCGATGATATTGGGCATAGTGCCGTGAGATCGGTGATTTGATATGATTCGTATTTGGGATACGACTTGTGATCTTAGCGGGCCTTTGGGCATGTGTTTTACCCCCGCATTCACACTTATATAGATGGTATCGATTTGTACTAGACTTAGATTCAGTACCCCAGATTATGTGATATGATGATAAGAATACCAGGTAATTGATGAGATGATGTGATATTGACCCGTACCTAGCTATTGGGATGCCGTACGACGATTTACCGTACGAGCTTTATATTGATGATAGATCCGCACTCATGACTTGAGGATTGTCATATGATATACTGTATCATACGCGATATTATTGAGGCGGGATCACCGACTATTATATGTATATATATTTATATCGACTCAGATTTAGGTGGATTCCATACCCCTCCCAGTTGACTTGATACTTAGATCTGTAGTTTGCATAGTAGATGTTAGACTAGACCCAAGTTATACCTATTTCAACAACTAACGAATCGGGAGTATCTTAAAAACACTGTAGCCCTTATTTTACAAAAACCCCGATTTATCTTATTTCAAATGGCAAGCTGCATTATTATTCATTTACCATTTATTCTACGGCTCGCATTGCATTGCATGCTTATATGTTATTGATTCATATTCCTTTGTGCATATGCCTTTACATAGTTCCATGCTCATATTAGTGTTTCATGTTGCATGTATTATAATTAATGGATTTCGCATTATGATATGGTTGCATATGATGATTCTGGATTGTTTTACTCCTGCAAATATATATCAGTGGTATGGGACGCTGAAATATATATGTATACCCATAGTATATATATATTAGTGGTATGGGACGCCGATATATATATACACCTACTTGATATATCATCATGATGATCTATGCAAACTTATATATGCATTCCGATATATGAGAGTGGGGGCTGACCCGGACTGACGGATGCCCGATATATGAGAGTGGGGGCTAACCCGGACTGACGGATGCCCGATATATGAGAGTGGGGGCCGACCCGGACTGACGGATGCCCGATATATGAAAGGAGCCTATGTGCTCGGAGCCTATGTGCTCGATATGAGAGGAGCCTTTATGTTCGATGGTATATTATATCTCCCCTACCCCACATTTATTTTATATGCATTGCATCATGTATTAGTAGTACCTGATAGAGTACCTTCATGAATGCTGCATACATATCGGATACATGATAATGGGATTTACTTGATATTGAGATATATATTTGTGTCGATGCTTGACACTGATTTTCTGATGACTTCATTCGTGATACCTTCTGCTTTCATTTCACCGCATACATACATCATATTTATGATATGTTATTACGTGAGGCACTGGCACGAGTTCTTCGCACTACACTTATGTTCAGATGTTACATTGCCACTTTACCATGCTCCAGACTTACTCATTTGACGTTTATATTATATCTGATCGTTTTGACTTAGGATTATGTCATGCTTTCAATTTCTGCTTGTAGATATTTTCTATTCACGAGTTGGCAACTCACCCCCGTTGTGCCACAGTTCTTGCAGGTTTTGCCGTACAGGTTTCATAGCGGCATTTCCGGCACTTCGCTTCCTTTGCGGGTGATTTGCTTGGTAGGTGGGTTCTTTGCATCAGAACCACCCTTGTATATGTATTATTCATTGTATCTAGAAATTCAATCAACCAAAAACTTGTATATTGTTTCAGACTTAGACACCAGTGATGTATTATTTCGACCTTAGAGTCGCGCTCAGTAGTGTTACGATTTTCTTTCTTATTGGAGATTCTCTTGGGTTTTGATCCTCGCCCTTCGGCGTTGTATATTATATTGCTTGTGTGGGATGTGCTCTTTGTTTATGCATAGAAAGTGTTTGATAAAATGACTCAATGGAAAACTTACAAAATATGTTTCTTTACTCTTAAAATGGTTTTAGATTTCTAAGCTTTTGGCTTACTTGGATCAGATGAATTCCTATAGACTTCATATGGTTCAAGGGCCAGTCACGTGCTCTTTCGGGCCGTGAAAAAAACAGAAGCAACGTCTATATAATATATCACATATACTATATCCTGTATTCATCTCATCAATATATCAAATGATCATATCACAGATATCGCAGCAGAAAACAACATATGAAATATTGGATATACTAGGATTTCCGCGTTTTAAATTAAGCCAATATAAAACACGGATTCCACGGTCGTGATGAATAGCCAATCCCACACCCCTAGACCCCTACGAGAGCGGCAAGCAACCCTACCAATTCTAGAGTTAGGAGACCCGGTCTCGACTCCTCGAGATGGTCTCCCACTGGACTCTAGAACCCGGTTACTTGTGCTCCCCGCCTCGGGTCTATCCTAATGCGGAAAAGTAAATAATATACAATGGTGACATCATCCTCAACCCGGAAGTGCCCCAATAAAAGAATATTACATACAATGAATTTTACATGAATGAAAATGAAAAACTCTCATCTCACATAAAAACCCCGGCTATTCAAAACATGACGATCCAATATAACATATCACAACAACACATAACATCACATGTCATCAACGTAAGTAAATATGTGTTTCCCAGTTGTCGTTGACATATAACACCGAAACCAGCGATACACTACATATTACACTTACGGTCGCAGAAAAGAAAGTGAAAAACTACAACAGTTGGAATCCGCAACCACCTTAGACATCATAAACCTAACGTATCACATACTTTGGATTTCATGCCCAACCAAATGAATTCCTTAGACATCGCACGCCTAACAATTATAAACCCCGCATTTTAGTCTCGACGTCGAAAATAATTTTCAATATCATGTCTGGCAATTCAACAAGATTCCCGACATACTGATCGAATGCTCGTCGGAAACTTTAGTAGACGGCCGCACCACCCGATACCGTCAACGAAGTGCACTAAGGCAGAACACCGCTGTCGCGAGCACCCGAACGGATGCTTTTGGCGACGGGGTTCTCCTACAGTGACTTGGTCGGGGCATGGCTATCTAATAATGTTATCCAGCGGGTATCCGTGTACACTACGTGATTGCGATGGACTTTTGATCTCATCATAATCCCGTGGCAACCAATCAAATGAGACTAAAGTGCTAGATTTATAACATTCAAACTAGTTATCTCATAACTACTTGTGGATTCCAAATATTGTATCCCATCACATAATATCTGGACGACGTTAAAATTTTCGATCGATTCATCAAAGTCCCACAATTTCCCGACAGCACAACACTTGAGCACAGTTCAATAATACCCAGAAGATGCCACAGTACCTATGAACCAGCCGTAGAAGGGTCAAAACAACGCCTCACATGTGACAACGCTGAACTACCACAAACCCTAAGGTTTAGTGGCGGTTATAATGGTCACATAAGCGAGTTAAGGTTTCGTTCTTCTAGAGGGTCCACAGAATCACTTGCATATTTTTCCGAATACGTTAAACTTGGAAAAATGGGTTTTTGACATTCGATCGAACTTTTTAACTTCGCCTAGACAATATATGAATAACCCGAAACAATGTTAAAACTACGAATACTGTAAGTCCACGTTGCGACCCCCGGTTCTTACGGGGAGGCGGAAACGGTATAAAAATCAAATTTTTAGCGCATGGGGCAACATGGACTAACAAAGTCGGGATCTTTTCCTAAACTAAAACTAGCAAACAAGCTAAAAAGAGTTAGCTACTCGGAAAGATGGTTATACCTAAACTTGAACTCCTTCTTCTTCAAACTTTGTAGAGGTTGATGGTTCTCTTCTCGTCGCCTTCTTCCGTCGAAGATGGATCCACCTGAGGGTTCAACCTTCGGGCTCTTTCTCGAACTTTGAGTGAACTAGAATCTCCGGCTTGCTAAACCCTTGATCCTAGAGTGAGTAGAGAGTGTCTAAGGGGTGCTTTTCTTTTAAGGAGAGGGATTCTCAACACATGAGAAGGATTCTCCTTTGGCTAGAGGAAGAAGAAGATGAAGTGAGGAGAGAGAATGATTATGATAGAATGAGCTCTTTTCTTTTGCAACCATAACTAAAAGAAAAGGAATTATCTAATTAATAATAATAATTGAAATGAGAATAGTTGATGGTTGTTTTGGAATGACCACTATCATACTTTCAATAAATGAGTGTAAGCAAGAATCAAGGAGTATCCTTGCAAAGCAATGATGGTGGTCAACATTCAACCATGGTCAACAAGTCAACCATGGTCAACAAGTCAACAAAAATCAACCATAACAATATTTCATTTAATTACTATTATTAATTGATATTTCATAAATCTATTAGGGTTTGGAAAATGACGACTGTCAACTGTGCATACGCACCCGTTCCGAACCCTAATGAAATACCTCATCCTCCGCCTCAAGCAACTGTGCATACACACCTGCATTCTCGTTCCGAGGAACAAGAATACCGAGATATAAAAGCAACCCCAAAACATATACCAGTATCTGGCTCAAACCAGAGCCTGCTAGTATAATCCGTCCGGACTCTAAACGTGCACAAGTGCGCGGATGAGAACGAACCCTGCCGCAAAACCATGCGACCTCTACTCATTTTGCCCAGAGGCGAATACCCTCTGTGTGGGACTCTAAAGACTCGACACTACGCTGACAGTGGGTTTAACCACAGACCGCAAGCGGCACTAGCTGTGCGTAACGGTCCCCAGGTAGATACCGACAAGAAGGCTGACGAGGTGAACCCCATCTGAACTCCTACTGAGTCTGAATGTGACATTCTCCGTACAGTCCGGTCTGTTCGCCTGATACATCGCATGGCGGGCCTAGGGGGCGGTAAACGTCAGTCCCCTAATAGCGGTACAAGTCGTGTCGGAGTGAAGCCCAAAACACCCTGAGATAACACTGGAAGCCTACCAGTATATCTCGCTTGCCCTGGCCAGGGACTACTCGTGTAATGGCTCTCCTAGACACAGCGCGATGTCAACCCCCAATACCGGGAGAGACGAATCCTGTCTAACTGTCACTGCCTCCAAGTGCTTCGGGACTGCACCCAACTACCACCTGTTTGCACGACTCCTTTGAGCCGTGGTAGGGTAGTGGTCAAAGTACAGTGGGAACACACTCGAGGTGAAGTGCCAGTGTCAAGTCAGCGGACTAAGCTGTACTCATGTCACCTGGGAACTGATAACTGACGATAGGTATAATACCAACCTGTCAGTTCCCGACGAGTCCTGTCCAGTGTACTCGTAACCCAACGAGCACCCGTATACTATCTCCAGTACGACGTACTGATGGCTGTGGGACAGACCATCTCCCACACTGGGATGAGAAGCGCATACGCTAGTCTACTCCGGAGTATCGATGCCCTGTCTCGATAGTCCTACGACTAGGGACCTGTATAAGTATGTGCTTATAGATTACCCAGCCCCCACTAGTGTGACTGCCATCACAACGCTGGTAATCAAGCAAAGATCCTAAGGGCTCCACTAATGTGTATAGGTGATATCGCAAAATAAACATATACACACATTGAAGTAGAAACAAACCAAGTAGCATACTACTATATTGAGCAAGATTGTTTATACAAGGTGAATATCCCAAGCTTCCATTAAGTAATATACAAACTAGTATGATACAGTAATGGCCTCTAGGGCATATACACTAACAATCTCCCACTTGCACTAAGGCCATGTACTGGCGTATCGAAGACCTATCATCTCGATCAGCCGCTCGAACTGAGTCTGGGGTAGGGCCTTGGTGAATGGATCTGCAGTGTTTTCTTCTGAAGCAACCCTCCGAACCTCGATCTCCTTGCGATCCACGATCTCCCTGATCAGGTGATACCGCCTCAAGATGTGCCTGGATCTCTGATGGGACCTGGGTTCCTTCGCTAAAGCTATAGCCCCGTTGTTGTCGCAATACAGAGGTATTGGGTCAACAAAGGACGGAACCACCTGAAGTTCTTTCAAGAACTTCCTCATCCAGACAGCTTCTTTTGCGGCATCAGATGCAGCGATGTATTCCGCTTCCATCGTCGAGTCTGCAACGGTTTCCTGTTTGGAACTCTTCCAACACACCGCCCCTCCATTGAGGGTAAAGACAAAACCCGACATGGACTTGGAATCATCCTTGTCACTCTGGAAGCTGGAGTCAGCAAAGGCCTCGATCTGGAGGTCTTTTCCGCCATACACCAAGAACATTTCCTTAGTCCTCCTTAGGTACTTGAGAATGTTCTTTACTGCTATCCAGTGTTTCTCCCCAGGGTTTGACTGATACCGGCTTACTACACTCAGTGCATAAGCTACATCTGGTATGGTGCACAATATCGCATACATTATAGAGCCTACCGCAGAAGCGTAGGGTATAATAGACATGCGATCCCTCTCCAAATCAGTCTTGGGAGACATCTCTTTAGAGAGGGTGATCCCGTGACAAGCCAGTAGGTTACCGCGCTTGGAATCTTCCATACTGAATCTTTTCAGTACGGTGTCGATGTACCTGGACTGTGAAAATCCTAATATCCTCTTGGATCTATCACGATGGATCCGGATCCCCAGGATGTAAGAGGCATCACCCAGGTCTTTCATGGAGAACCTGTGTGACAAGAATCCCTTGACAGATTGTAGCATAGGAATGTCATTTCCTATTAAGAGAATGTCATCCACGTATAAAACGAGGAATACTACAGTTCTCGCTACAAATCTACAATAGATGCATGGTTCATCTGGATTTTTGATAAAGCCAAATTCCTTGACCGTTTCATCAAAACAGATGTTCCAACTCCGCGATGCCTGCTTTAGTCCATAGATGGACTTAAGCAACTTGCACACCTTTCCGCTGCTCCCACTCTGAATGAAACCCTCTGGCTGATCCATATAGACACACTCCTCTAAATTTCCATTTAGAAAAGCGGTTTTTACGTCCATCTGCCAAATCTCATAATCGTGGAAGGCAGCAATGGCAAGAAGGATCCGAATGGATTTCAGCATAGCCACTGGAGAAAAGGTTTCGTCATAGTCCAAGCCAGGTCTTTGACAAAATCCCTTTGCTACAAGTCTAGCTTTATAGGTCTCAACCTGTCCATCTACACCAATCTTCCTTTTGAAGATCCACTTGCATCCTACGGGTTTTACCCCGTCTGGAGCAATGTCCAACGTCCATACTTTGTTGGTGTACATGGACTCCATTTCGATCCTCATTGCATCCAGCCATTTTACCGAGTCAACGCTCTGAACGGCCTGCTGGAAGCTAGTAGGCTCATCATAATCTATGATGCAATCCTCTCTATCCCCGTCTATGAGAAAACCGTAGTATCTCTCGGGCGGATAAGACTGCCTACTACTTCTGCGGAGCGGCATAGGAATGTCCTGTTCTTTTGAACCTACTGGCTCTTCCAAGCTTTCAGTAATAGCTTGTGGTTCTGGAATTTCTTCCAGTTCTATTGCGTTCCCACTTATCTGGGTTTCCAAAAACTCAGTTTCCAAGAAGCGGGCATGTTGAGAAACAAAAAACTTTTGTTCCTCAGCGGAATAGAACAGATACCCCCTGGAGTTCTTTGGGTATCCCACAAACTTACACTGTACTGAACGTGCCTCGAGCTTGTCCGCATGCTGCTTTTTTACAAAAGCTGGACATCCCCATATCTTAAGGTACTTAAGACAGGGTTTCTTCCCACTCCACATCTGATATGGAGTGGTAGGCACAGTCTTGGTGGGAGCCTTGTTCAAGAGATATGCAGCTACTTCTAGTGCATAGCCCCAGAAAGATCGCGGTAACTCAGCCTTACTCATCATGGAACGAACCATATCCAATAGGGTTCGATTCCTCCTTTCCGATACACCGTTATGTTGCGGAGTGTATGGAGGAGTACGCTGAGAGAGAATTCCATTCTCTTTTAAATAGTCCAGGAACTCGGCACTCAAGTATTCACCACCTCGATCCGATCTTAGAATCTTAATACTTTTGCCTGTTTGTTTTTCAACTTCATTCTTGTAATCCCGAAATTTCTCAAAGGCCTCGGATTTGTGCTTCATTAAGAAGACATGTCCATACCTAGAGAAATCATCTGTGAAAGTAATGAAGTATGAATAACCGCTTCGCGCATGTGTAGACATTGGACCACACACGTCACTGTGTATGAGTCCTAAGAGCTCGCTCGCTCTTTCTCCGTGTCCAGTGAACGGAGTCTTTGTCATCTTTCCCATGAGACAAGATTCACAAGTGGCATAAGACTGATACTCGAACGGATCCAAGTATCCTTCTTTATGTAACTTAGTCAACCGTGTCTCATTGATGTGACCCAGTCTACAATGCCATAAGAAAGCCTGATTGATATCTGAAGACTTTCTTTTGTGTGTATTCTGGACATTGAAAATCTATGGTTGGTTTAATACGTATATACCATTGCTCAGTGTACCTGACCCAATCAGAACTTGATTAAGGTGAATGTTTACAACATTACTTACAAACGCAAATTCATAACCTTCTTTAGAAACCAAAGATACAGAAATGATATTACAAGTTGCGTTGGGTACAAAAAAGCAATTACGCAAAACCAAAACATGCCCATCTGACATTCCCAGGTGATAGTCCCCCACGGCTTTAGCATCCATGCTAGCTCCGTTCGCAACTCTGAGGGTCATGTCACCTGCCTTCAAAAACCTACGGTTTCTCAACGCCTGCAAAGAATTACAGATATGAGATCCTGATCCGGTATCCAATACCCAGGAAGTAGAGTTTATAGAAAGACAGTTTTCAATAACATACACACCTGAAGCTGAAGCCGCAACCTGCTTCAGTTCCTGTGTCCTGGCTTTCCAAGCCCTGCAATCTTTCTTCCAGTGTCCACTCTTGTGACAATAGAAGCATTCCTCTTTACCCACAAGCTTCCCCGCTATCTTTGTTGCCTTTGCTTTTCCCTTCGTATCCACTTTACTAACACCGCCCCTTGGTTTGGCGGGGGCTTTCCTCTTCTTTCCCTTGGCTTTCGCCTTGGACCTAGAAGAAGAAGATCCTCCTACAAACAAAGTGGATGTTTCCCTACCTTTCTGTAGGGTGCCCTCTGCACTCCTCAGCATGTTGAGGAGTTCTGAAAGTTCAACTTCCTTTTCTTGCAAGTTGAAATTCAGTATGAACTGGGCGTAAGTGGAAGGAAGGGACTGGAGAACTAAGTCCGTATAGAGCTCACTCTCCAACGTGGTCCCAAGTTCCGCGAGCTCCTCAATGTAGCCAATCATCTTAAGCACGTGGTCCGCTACCGATGATCCGACGGCCAACTTTGCCGAAAATAACTTCTTCGACACTTCGTATCTTGCGATACGAGACTGCTCTCCATACAGTTCTTTTGTATGAAGAAATATGGATTCCAAGTCCATATTCTCGTGCCTCCTCTGGTGATCGTTGTCCATAGAGGCAAGCACGAGGCACTTGGCCTTCGCGCAATCAATCTCCCAAGTCTTACGGATTTCTTTATCCGCGACGCTGGAGGTGGGACCTAGGACGGGGGGAGCTTTGGTGGTAAGAAGATACCCCAGCTTGTCGTAAGTGATTGCCATTTTGACATTCCTTAGCCAATCTTTGTAGTTTGGCCCTGTCAGTATGTTTTTATCTAGAAGTAACTTAAGTCCAGTCATTTCGATTTGGTCGCTGCAGGGGGAGAGAAGAAACACTTAGCACGATGCTCTTGCAAGTTTAGAATGGTTTTTAATTTGTCTAAACAGGATGGCTCCCACTGTCTCTCGAATCCCTCCCCAAACTACAAAGGAAGAATTAGCCGGGATCAATCCCACCGCACAATACTTGCTTAACCGTTCAGCCAGGCCAGTGTCGGTACTTCGAGGGAGGTTTTCCAACGCTTTCGCGAAGTTCCTTAATTTAAGAACCTCTTTTCCCTGGGGGCGTATCCCCGCTAACACCTTTCTAGGCACCTACTAGGTTTATAGCATTGATCGTTTAGTGAGAAATTTCCCGAGGAGTAGCATATACTCACAGTAGGATCGGGATCCAAATATCATCGTGTGACGAAACTGAAGGAATCCTACCAGAATTATCACACTCCAAATGGTATGCAAATCTAGCAAGTTTCAGTACTTATGAAACTCCCGATGTGGATTTTTGCCCCATGCTCTTATGACCTTGACGAAGGTCAACAAATCATAAGTCACATGTCAAGTTCTGCCCGTCATTATCCAGGTTAATTTGAACCCACCCGTATATACCCTTGACAAAGGTCAACAAGGCAATACGACTGTCCCAAACCAACGCATCTATCTATGCTACATATGAACACCCAACAGCTACCAATTTCTATGCCTTGACGAAGGTCAACAAACATAGCTTGAATACTATTGAATATTCATACGAAACGACGGAGGGCTACGAATGGTTTTGGCGAAACCGTGAACGTAGTGAACTTGATATAATCGATGGAACGAGATAGCTTTTAGAAGGAGTGGCTCAAGCTCCGCATTTAAAAGTTAGTTTTGAAAAGAACCGAGTGGTTTTTCGAAAGTGTTCCAACGACTTTAACTTGGTTTATTATCTTGCATTAGTTCTTTTAATGCGTGATATTCTGGCATTAGTTCTTTTAATGCGTCCCATCATTTAATCCTACCATTGCAGAAAACAACCAAAATATGACGTACGCTTATGCCATTCGCATTCGCCACGGGGTCCCGTCATCACCCGTTAGGTTACTTAACTAACGACAGAGCGGGGGCTGGGCTAGCGCGGCTGTAAAACATAAGCAACGCCTAAAAATAAAGCAATGATAGACATTACAGATCACAAATGAATGCATTGGATATACTAGGAATCCGCAATACGTTTGAGCCTGCAACGAAAAGCGGATTACACGGTCGCGGTGAATAGCAAATACCCCACCCAAGACCCCTACGGGTGCGGCAAACTACCCGCCAAGTACCCGGTAGTTTGTGCACCCCTCCATGGGTCTATCCTAGGAGCAAAAACAGTAAAAAGAATTATACAATGACGGCTACAACCCCGACCCGGTTGTGCGGCCATACAAATAATATTATTACATCAATTTACATTTACAAATGAATGAAAGAAAAACAAAAGCTCATCTCACATCCACCCCGGCTATTCACCCGCGACAGTCCAACACATTCATATACACATTCCAATATCAAACACAGATCACAGAGATGTATAACCCCGACTAATCGACTTATAGCGATTAGCCGACGTTCAATACATGCAAACATCACAGATATAACCATCATAGTCAAAGTGCAGTGAAGTTCGGAAAAAAAATACGGAATTATAGGACCCCAAAAGCAAATTTCTGTTCTGGAAAATCTGGGCACATATAATATATTTTAAAAATCCCAAAACCAACACAGAGACACACTGCACGAAACCCGATCACCAGAAGACTCTAAACGGCGGCGGATCCGCGGCTCTAAGAATAGGTGAGGCCGCGGATCAGCGGCGGTTTGAAGGAATTAGGGGATTGTTTTTCTTGGGTGTTCACACAAAACCCTGAGCCGAATTTAGGTGTATAACAAATCTTGTTTTGACCAGAAAAAATTTTAACAGAAACTAGGGTTTTGTAAAAGTTTGGTTTTTGGATTTTTCCGGTTCCGAACTTCGTTACACTTCACTACCAAGCTAGTTTAAGTTTAGTTAGTCTCTGATACCACTGTAAGTCCACGTTGCGACCCCCGGTTCTTACGGGAAGGCGGAAACGGTATAAAAATCAAATTTTTAGCGCATGGGGCAACATGGACTAACAAAGTCGGGATCTTTTCCTAAACTAAAACTAGCAAACAAGCTAAAAAGAGTTAGCTACTCGGAAAGATGGTTATACCTAAACTTGAACTCCTTCTTCTTCAAACTTTGTAGAGGTTGATGGTTCTCTTCTCGTCGCCTTCTTCCGTCGAAGATGGATCCACCTGAGGGTTCAACCTTCGGGCTCTTTCTCGAACTTTGAGTGAACTAGAATCTCCGGCTTGCTAAACCCTTGATCCTAGAGTGAGTAGAGAGTGTCTAAGGGGTGCTTTTCTTTTAAGGAGAGGGATTCTCAACACATGAGAAGGATTCTCCTTTGGCTAGAGGAAGAAGAAGATGAAGTGAGGAGAGAGAATGATTATGATAGAATGAGCTCTTTTCTTTTGCAACCATAACTAAAAGAAAAGGAATTATCTAATTAATAATAATAATTGAAATGAGAATAGTTGATGGTTGTTTTGGAATGACCACTATCATACTTTCAATAAATGAGTGTAAGCAAGAATCAAGGAGTATCCTTGCAAAGCAATGATGGTGGTCAACATTCAACCATGGTCAACAAGTCAACCATGGTCAACAAGTCAACAAAAATCAACTATAACAATATTTCATTTAATTACTATTATTAATTGATATTTCATAAATCTATTAGGGTTTGGAAAATGACGACTGTCAACTGTGCATACGCACCCGTTCCGAAACCCTAATGAAATACCGCATCCTCCGCCTTAAGCAACTGTGCATACACACCTGCATTCTCGTTCCGAGGAACAAGAATACCGAGATATAAAAGCAACCCCAAAACATATACCAGTATCTGGCTCAAACCAGAGCCTGCTAGTATAATCCGTCCGGACTCCAAACGTGCATAAGTGCGCGGATGAGAACGAACCCTGCCGCAAAACCATGCGACCTCTACTCATTTTGCCCAGAGGCGAATACCCTCTGTGTGGGACTCTAAAGACTCGACACTACGCTGGCAGTGGGTTTAACCACAGACCGCAAGCGGCACTAGCTGTGCGTAACGGTCCCCAGGTAGATGCCGACAAGAAGGCTGACGAGGTGAACCCCATCTGAACTCCTACTGAGTCTGAATGTGACATTCTCCGTACAGTCCGGTCTGTTCGTCTGATACATCGCATGGCGGGCCTAGGGGCGGTAAACGTCAGTCCCCTAATAGCGGTACAAGTCGTGTCGGAGTGAAGCCCAAAACACCCTGAGATAACACTGGAAGCCTACCAGTATATCTCGCTTGCCCTGGCCAGGGACTACTCGTGTAATGGCTCTCCTAGACACAGCGCGATGTCAACCCCCAATACCGGGAGAGACGAATCCTGTCTAACTGTCACTGCCTCCAAGTGCTTCGGGACTGCACCCAACTACCACCTGTTTGCACGACTCCTTTGAGCCGTGGTAGGGTAGTGGTCAAAGTACAGTGGGAACACACTCGAGGCGAAGTGCCAGTGTCAAGTCAGCGGACTAAGCTGTACTCATGTCACCTGGGAACTGATAACTGACGATAGGTATAATACCAACCTGTCAGTTCCCGACGAGTCCTGTCCAGTGTACTCGTAACCCAACGAGCACCCGTATACTATCTCCAGTACGACGTACTGATGGCTGTGGGACAGACCATCTCCCACACTGGGATGAGAAGCGCATACGCTAGTCTACTCTGGAGTATCGATGCCCTGTCTCGATAGTCCTACGACTAGGGACCTGTATAAGGATGTGCTTATAGATTACCCAGCCCCCACTAGTGTGACTGCCATCACAACGCTGGTAATCAAGCAAAGATCCTAAGGGCTCCACTAATGTGTATAGGTGATATCGCAAAATAAACATATACACACATTGAAGTAGAAACAAACCAAGTAGCATACTACTATATTGAGCAAGATTGTTTATACAAGGTGAATATCCCAAGCTTCCATTAAGTAATATACAAACTAGTATGATACAGTAATGGCCTCTAGGGCATATACACTAACAAATACGAAACGTTCCAAATTGCTTATAGTGTAAGATTACATCACATACAAAATTAGCAAAAATAAACAACACTTGAAACACCAAAACCCAGTTAATTGAACACTGAAAAAAATGAGGGGGTGCTCGGATTTGGCCGAGATGAGCATGTATGGGGCCGGCCACATTATCTCAGAATGACCTCAAATTTCTCCAGTGTTCATGTTATATCCCATATAGCACTCTGTATTTGTTTTAAAAAAAATTTGACAATTATTTGAAATCGACACAAACTGGATTTCGTAGTTTCAAGTTTCGAAGTTGTTTCGGTTTCGTAATCTTAACAAAATCCGTATAAATTTCTAGTATGGCTCTGATACCACTACAGGGTTACCTAAGACGGCGGCAAGATTTCGGGAGGCATCGTCCATGCCAAATACAAAAAAATGCCGTTTTAGCTAACCCTAACAAAGAATCGTTAACTAGAAATCGACGGAAAGTAATGCAAACAACTTTGCTTATGAAAAGTGAGTAAGGAATACAACCTTTGTAGACCGGTCATTCACTTCTATAGCTCCGTGTAGTAGTCCCTTCGCTGCGATCGTGAACTCCGGACTCTAGAGAGGCTCCCATGAAGAAACGAACATGCTTGCTTCGATGTCTTCGAGGCCGAAGATGATCTACGTCGAGGAGACACTAACCCAATCTATCTCTTCACTAATTATGGAATTAGTGAAGCAAACACCCTATACTAAATGGCAAGTAGTTGAGGATGATGAAGTAGGAAGTGGTCTCACTTTAGATTTCATTTTCTCACACTTTTTCTCATATCTCCATTGAAGTTAGAAAGCTTTTTAGAAAGAAGAAGAAGAAGATGATGATGATGAACTCATCATATGAGTTATCCAAATGAATTATTGCAACCATGGATGAGTTAAGCCCTCATGCCTAACTCAAGTAGAGAATAAACCAAGGGCTAAGGTTAAGGGTTGGGTTAACTAATATCCTAAGGAATGACAAAAGAGTGGAGTTTGCCAATGTTTTACATGCTTCATCCAAGCTTGACAGCATTGACCAAGTCTTCTCTCTTTTGTTATAACTTAAGAAATAAATAAAACCCTAACTTAACCCTAGCATGGTTTAAGTCTCATACACCCATCTTGCTATGTATCATCAAGCATGACAAAAAATAATGTACACTTGCATATATCACATATATACAATGTGCACAAACCAAGTGAGAAAAGAATCATAAGTGAGCTAATACTAGTTAATGTAATGTAATTTATCAAATATATAATTATACATTAGATTATCAAATCAACTCTTGATTTAATAATCCGGCTATAGAACATATAACCGACTAATATCATATGTAACAACTTATCGAATCAACACTTGATCCGATAACCCGGCTATATCGCATATAACCGATCAATATCACAAATCGCGAGAATAGAATACGATATCTCATATCGTATTAATCTCGGTCCCGCACATATCACATATGTGCTCCTACTCTGTTTCGCTTGAGCTAGGAAACCTCTGTGTAGGACTCTAAAGACTCGTCAATACGCCGGCAGCAGGTGATGATCATATCAAACACCCACAAGCCGCAAGCGGTAGGCTAAACGTAACGGTCACCCCGGTATTGAGCGATCAGAAGATCAACAAGCAAGCCTGCTCGTACTCCTGCGAATCCAATCAGTAACACTACCGTACAGTCTGGTCTCTTCGTCTGATATCGGCCCTGCGGGGCTTTAGCCAGGCTTGTCCGTCAAAGAACCGTTCGCTTATGTCGCATATCTCGTCTACGGGTGGTAAATGTCAGACCCCAGTAACTCGATAAGTCATGTCGATATGAGGCTCATAACGGGTCGAGAAACTACTGGTAACACTTATCAGTAAATCTCTAAAGCAGCCCTGGCAAGGGACTTCCTGTTATAGCCAATCGAGCACAGCGCAATATCAACCCCCAATACCGGGAGAGACAAAACCCCTCCTATCGCTCATTGCCTCCATGTGATTTGGGACTGTACCCAAAAGCCACCGTTTTGCACGTTCTCTTGAACGTGGTAAGGTGGAAATCAAAGCACAGTGGGAACCACACAAGACTCTATGACGATTTCGGGTCTACAGACTAAGCTGTACCAGTGTCACCAGAGAACTGCCATCTGACGTGAGGTATAATACCATCTGGGAGTTATCGGCGAGTCCGTCCAGTGTACCCAGTCTCCACTAAGCACCCGTATACTGTCTGACGTCAAACACCGATGGATATGGGATCATCCATCGCTCATCTACATGGGTCGAGAAGTTATACGCTAGTCTATTCTGGTATATCGATGCCCTGTCTCGATACACCCACGATTAGGAAAATTTGAAGGATGTACTTAACGACTACTCTGTCCCCACTAGTATGATCGGCATCATAATCCTGGTAGTCAAGTACTCATCCTAAGGGCTTTATCAACATGTAACATAGAGACAATCAGTGTACATGTTAAGATAAAGAGCAACCAGATAGCATACTATCATGTCGAGAGAGAAATTCCTCCATATATATGTTCAAGCATCCACTACAATATACATCGTATGTACAGTAATAGCCTCTAAGGCATACATATCACTAACAGGTCAAAATACACAGCTTGACTACTACTGAACATTTAACTGAAATGACGGAGGGCTACGAATAGTTTTGGCGAAATCGTGAACGTAGTGAACTTGATATAATCGAAGGAACCTGATAGCTTTTAAAAGGAGTGGTTTAAGCTCCGCATTTAAAAGTTTTGCTGTTTTGAAAAAACCGAGTGGTTTTGAAATTGTTCCAACGATTCAACTTTGGCTTGTTTTCTTAGCATTAATTTAATGCAGACCCATCAATTAATCCTACCATTACAGAAAACTACAAAAATATAACGTACGCTTATGCCATCCGCATTCGCCACGGGGCCCCGTCATCACCCGTTAGATTACTTAACTAACGACAGAGCGGGGGCTGGACAAGCGTGGATATAAAATATAAGCAACGTCTACTAGATATCATATATAGATATATACATTCGTCAGATGCAATGATAGTCATTCCAGATCACAGATGAACACATTGGATATACTAGGAATCCGCGTTTCGTTTGAGCCTGTAACGAAAGACGGATTACACGGTAGTGATGAATAGCCAAACCCCACCCTAGACCCCTACGGGTGCGAAAAACTACCCGCCAAATACCCGAAGTGAAGCAACCTCCCTCAACAAAGTGAGTAGGCCACTCGGCACTTCAAAGTGCCCGGTAGTTTGTGCACCCCACCTTGAGTCTATCCTAGGAGCAGAAAACGGTAAAAGAAATAATATACAATGGTGTCTACAACCTCAACCCGGATGTGCGACCATAAAATAATATTACATCAATTTACAATTTACATCAAATGAAAGATAAAAACACTCATCTCACATCCCCGGCGATTCATCCACGACAATTCAACAAGTTCATATACACAAACCAATATCACAGATCACAGATATGTGCAAGCCCCACTAATCGACGTATAGCGATTAGCAGACGTTCAGCACATATAACGCATTACAAATATAATCCGATTAGCTAAAGTTTATAGAATTCCGATCAATAACCATATTTGAATCTACTCCAAGTACAATACTGTACACAATAATTCCTTAGCAGAAACAAAATATCCCAGAAAACACAAAACCAACACAGAGAGCACCATAAAAAATTTGGACCAACTCAGAGTCGACTAGGCCGCGGATCCGCGGCGGAATGCTTGGTTCGGCCACGGTTCCACGGTGGTCTGACCGAGTTAGGTGCCCAAATTTCTTCAGTTTTCTAGAAAAAGCCTGTACGTATTTTTCAGATCTCTGAAAATATTTTTAGACCTGTTTTAAAAATCGACAGGGAATGCATGTTTCGGTCGTGTTTTCGGGATTTTTCCGTGATCGAAGTTGTAAAGGCTTTGCTAACATGTTAGTTATGATTTAGCTAGGCTCTGATACCAGTGTAAGTCTATGTTACCCATCCCGGATGTTTACGGGGAGGCGGAATAGGTAAAAATAAAATTTTTCTTTGCAAGATAACATAGACTAGCCATTAGGATCTTTGCTAAACATTAACTAACAAACAAACTAGAAGTGTTAACTACTATGTTAGAAGATTATACCAAAAGCTTGAACTCCTTCTTCTCCTTGTTGTGGTACTCCTTGTTGTGAGCTCCTTGGAGTGGTTGTGGATGGTTCCTCCTCACCGGCTTTTCCACGTCAAAGAAAATCCACCCGAAGGCCTCTACCTTGAGCTCCAATCTCTATAATGAAGTAACTAGAGTGCTTGGTGTGCTAAACTAAGAACCCTAGAGTGAGTAGAGAAGTGTTTTGGTGGTTTTGTCTCAAAAGCTCTTGATTTTCAACTCATGAAATACTTGAGATTTGAGAGAGGAAGAGGAGAGAGCAACCATGAGAGAGAATGTGTCATGATAAAATGAATTATGAGCTCTCATATTAGGGAAAAAGAATAATCAAAATTTTATTAAGATAATTGCCATGGTTGATGTTGATTTGACCATTATCATGTCACAATTAATGCTAAGCACAAAAATCTTTTGCTCAACAAAAATATCTAAGTCAATAAGGGTCAACATGGTCAAATGGTCAAACCAAATTAGCCATAACACATTTATCTCTAATAAAAGATTAATAATCAATTTCCCCATCTCTTTAAGGTTTTAATCAAGTCACTGGTCAAAACCCTAAAGAGATGTCTCTTTCTCTGCCTCTGTCAACTGTATATACATACCCGCATCCGTGTTCCAAAGAACACGAATGCAATGAGACTAAACCAACCCAAAATCAGATACTATGATCTGGCTTAAACCAAAGCCTCCTAGTACCAACTGCCCTAACACCAAACACGCACAAGTACGTGTATATGAACGAGCCCTGTCGTAAAACCATACGACCTCTACCTCATTTCGCCCAAAGGTGAACAACCCTCTGTGTGGGACTCTAAAGACTCGACACTACACTGGCAGTGGGTTTAACCACAGGCCGCAAGCAGTACTAGCTGTACGTAACGGTCCCCAGGTAGATGTCGATAAGAAGGCCGATGAGAAAAACCCATCCGAACTCCTACTGAGCCTGAATGTGACAATCTCCATACAGTCCGTTCTGTTCGTCTAAGAGCATCGCATATCGGGCCTGGGGGGCGGTAAACGTCAGTCCCTAATAGCGGTATAAGTCGTGCCGAAGTGTAGTCCAAAACACCCCGAGAAACTACTAGAGTACCTACCAGTAAATCTTGCTTGCCCTGATCAGGGACTTTGTGTAATGGCTCTCCAAACACAGCGCGATGTCAACCCCCAATACCGGGAGAGACGAATCCTGTGTAACTGCCACTGCCTCCAAGTGCTTCGGGACTGCATCCAACTACTACCTGTTTGCACGACTCAATAGAGCCGTGGTAGGGTAGTAATCTAAGAACAGTGGGAACACACTTGAGGCGAAGTAGCAGTGTCAAGTCAACGGACTAAGATGTACTCATGTCACCTGGGAACTGATAACTGACGATAGGTATAGTACCAACCAACAGTTCCCAACGAGTCATGTCCAGTGTACTCATAACCTAATGAGCACCTGCATATTATCTCTAGTACGACGTACTGATGGCTGTGGGACAGACTATCTCCCCGGCTGGGACGAGAAGCGTACACACTAGTCTACTCTGGAGTATCGATGCCCTGTCTCGATAATCCTACGACTAGGACCTGTATAAGGATGTGCTTGTAGACTACCCAACCCCCACAAGTGTGACTGCCATCACAACGTTGGTAGTCAAGCAAAGATGCTAAGGGCTCTATCAATATGTATTAGCGATACGTTACAAGAAACATATACACATATTAAGATAGATACAAACCAAGTAGCATACTACCATATTGAGCAAGACTGTTATAAATCCGTGTATATATCCCAAGCTTCCAAAATGTAATATACAAACTAGTACTATACAATAATGGCCTCTAGGGCATATCACACTAACAGAACCTCTGCGATAATAATTGTTTGACCGATTGTAGCATAGGAACATCATTTCCTATCAAGAGAATGTCGTCCACGTACAATACGAGGAATGTAACAGTGCTCTCTACAATCCTTTTATAAATACATGGTTCATCTACATTTTTGATAAAACCAAACTCTTTGATTGTATCATCAAAGTAGATGTTCCACCTCCGTGATGCCTGCTTTAATCCATAGATGGATTTAAGCAGCCTGCATACTTTCCGCTACTCCCACTATCACTGAAGCCTTCTGGTTGATCCATAAAAACGCTTTCTTCTAAATCAACATTTAGAAATGCCGTTTTAACATCCATCTGCCAAATTTCATAGTCATAGTGAGCAGCTATAGCAAGCAGGATCCGAATGGATTTGAGCATCGCGACTGGTGAAAAGGTTTCATCATAGTCCAAGCCTGGTCTTTGACGAAATCCTTTTGCGACCAGCCTAGCTTTATAGGTCTCTACCTGACCATCCACACCAATCTTTCTCTTAAAGATCCATTTGCACCCTATGGGTTTTACTCCAGAAGGTGCAACCTCCAAAGTCCATACTTTGTTGGTGTGCATGGATTCCATTTCGGATCTCATGGTATCCAGCCACTTCACTGAGTCACCACTCGTGATAGCTTGCTGAAAACTAATAGGATCATCATCATCCATGATGCAATCTTCTCTATCACCATCAATTAGAAAATCATAGTATCTATCAGGTGGACAAGAAGTCCTATTAGATCTACGGAGTGGCTGAGGTTCGTCAGGTTCTATTGAAACCTCAGGTTCAACCAAATCATCGGCGATTGTTTGTGTATCTGGAATTTCTTCCAGTTCTACCGCATTACCAACAGTATCATTTGTAAAAAAAATTCATTATCTAAAAATGTGGCATACTGAGAAACAAACACCCTTTGTTCCTCCTTGTGGTAGAAAAGATATCCATATAAGTGTTTTGGATATCCCACAAATTTACACAAAACCGATCGTGTCTCGAGTTTGTCCGGATTCTGCTTTTTCACAAAAACCGGACAACCCCATATCCTAACTCTTTTAAGAGATGGACTCTTCCCATACCATATCTCATATGGAGTGGTAGACACGGTTTTGGTTGGAACCCTATTCAGTAGATAAATCGCAGTCTCCAATGAGTACCCCAAGAATGATATTGGTAATTCAGCATCACTCATCATAGATCGTACCATATATAATAGGGTACGATTCCTCCTTTCCGACACACCGTTGTGCTGTGGTGTATACGGAGGAGTGAGATGAGAGAGAATCCCATTCTCTTTTAGGAAATCTAGAAACTCTGAGCTTAGATACTCACCTCCTCGATCCGATCGAAGTTTCTTGATATTTAAACCTGTTTGTTTTTCTACTTCAGATTTATACTCCTTGAACTTTTCGAAGGCTTCAGACTTATGTTTCAACAAGAACACGTGTCCGAATCTCGAGAAGTCATCAGTAAAATTTATGAAGTAGGAAAAACCACCTCTCGCATGTGTAAACATTGGTCCACATACATAACTATGTATGAGGCCTAAGAGTTCAGTAGCTCTCTCTCCATGTTCACTAAACGGAGTTTTGGTCATTTTACCTTTGATATAAGACTGGCAAGTCACATAAGATTTATATTCAAACGGGTTTAAATATCCATCTTTATGTAGCTTGGTTAGTCTTGTTTCGTTAATATGACCAAGTCTACAATGCCAAATGAAAGCTTCATTTATGTCTAAAACCTTTCTTTTGTTTGTATGTTGTATATTGAAAACTGTGTACTGGTTTAGGACGTATATACCGTTATTTAATGTACCAGACCCAATCAACTCGTGATTAAGGTTAATGTTCATAACATTAGATTGTAATACAAAATTATATCCAGTATTGTCCAACAACGATACAGATATAATATTATATAATATCGAAGGTACAAAATAACATGGGTTCAAAACCAATATACAACCCGACGGCAAACCAAGGTGATACTCTCCCACTGCTGTAGCATGTACTGAGGAACCATTCCTAACCAGGAGAGTGTGATCACCTTTTTTCAAAAACCTGCTATTTCTCAGCCCCTACACACAATTGCAGATGTAAGATCCTGACCCGGTATCCAATACCCAGGAAGCAGAGTTAATTGAAAAACAGTTTTCTGTTACAAACACACCTGAAGTGGAAGCATCACCATGCTTATTCTTCTTGAGGCCGGCCAGGTATCCAACGCAGTTTCTTTTCCAGTGCCCAGTCTGGTGGCAATGGAAACATTCCCCTCGTCCTGTCGCAGCAGCCCCTTTCTTGTCCTTTCCCGGTGCCTTTTTCACTTCGCCTCTCGGCTTGATAGGATTCTTCTTCTTCTTTCCCTTGGCCTTGGCTTTCGGGACGGAGGAGGAAGATGGCCAAGCAATTAGAGTGGGAGTTTTCTCTACCTTTAGCATGCTCTCTACACTCCTCAACATATTGAGGAGTTCAGGTAAGGACTTCTCCATGTTGTGCATATTGAAGTTTACAATGAACTGAGCAAAGGCAGGGGAAAGGGACTGTAGAACAATATCAACATACTGTTCATTCTCCATGGTCCAACCCAGGTCCTCTAGTTCTTTGATAATTCCAATCATCTTCAATTCATGGTCACCTACAGAGGTGCCAGCAGCCATACGCATCTGAAACAACTTTCGAAATGTCTCGTATCGGAGAGTTCGAGATTGCTCTCTATACAACTGCTTTGTATGGAGAAAGATGGATTGTACATCCATCTTCTCGTGCTGCTTCTGATGTTTATTGTTCATAGAAGCAAGGGCGAGGCACTTGGCTGTTGCGCAGTCTATATTCCATGTCTTGCGGATTTCTTTATCCGCAACTGAAGAATCAGGGCCTGGGCTAGGAGGCGCTGGAGTAGTCAGGACGTATCCGACCTTATCATAGGTCAGGGCAATATTCACGTTCCTTAGCCAATCTTTGTAATTCGGTCCCGTAAGTTTATTCTTGTCTAATAAAAGCTCAAGTACCGTCATAGGTATCTGCCATTAGGAGAGAGAAAAGAAGACACTCAGCGATTGCTCTTGTATGATTAGATTGGTTATTAATCTTTTCTAATCGATGTCTCCCACTGCTTTTTATCAAATTTTTCTTCAAACCTTAAAAAGAAAATTAGCCAGGATTAATTTCAATCTACAAGTTCGCTAACCGGTCGGCCAGGCCAGTGTCGGTACTCCGAGGGAGGTTCCCCGTGCTTTCGCACGGACCTAATTAAAATAAACCCCGTTTTCCTATAGGCGTAACCCCGTTGACACCTTTCTAGACACCTACTGGATTAGCTAATTATAAAGTGCAAAAACTCACCCGGGAGTAACTTTTACTCATAGTGGGATCGGGATCCAACTATCATATAGAAGGTATGCAATCTCATTGCAAATTTCAACTCTTGAAATTCCCGATATGATTTTTACCCCTAGTGTCTTATGACCTTAACTATGGTCAACAAATCATAAGCACTAGTCAAGTTCTACCCGGCATTTCGTGATTGATTTAGACCCATCCGCAAGACCCTTAACTATGGTCAATAAAATCATACGAATATCATAATCGATCGCATCAAATGCTTTGTAGGAATACATCACTTAGCTACCTACACCACATCTTAACTATAGTCAACAAACGTGTCACGAATACTAAGTACTCTGCTTTCTAAAATGGTGGAGGGCAACGGATGGTTTTTATTAAAACCTTTAACATTTTGAACTTGATATCGTTGTAGAATCTAGTGAAAGGAGTGTTTTAAGCTCCAGTTTTAAAATTCTAATGGTTTTGTAGTATCTTTCTAATTTCGCTAAAGAGGTCACTCCCGGTGAAGGGATCTCGGCTCTTTCCTCATCGAATGAGGTGCTGGATATTCATGAATACCACGATGCAAAGCAAAAATTAGATCAACTATAAAAACAATCGAGTGCATTGTAACATTTGCTAGTTTCGCTAAAGGGGTCACTCCCGGTGAAGAGATCTCGGCCCTTTCCTCATCGAATGAGGTTCAGGATATTCAAGAATACCACTATGCAAATCAAAAACTAGAGTTACCCATTTTAAAAAATTTGATTCTACAACATCTTTAGGGTTTTTTTCTTAACATTAATCACATTAATGTTTTCCCATCATTTACGTTTCCTAAACATCACAGAAAAGAAACGAAAATAGAACGTACACTTATGCCATCCGCATTCGCCACTGGGCCCCGTCATGCACCGTTAGATTACATAACTAACGGCAGAGCAGGGGCTGGACTAGCGCGGATGCAAAACATAAGCAACGTTTATTATATATCTCATATATAAATATGGCCATTTCAGATCACAGATGAATACATTGGATATACTAGGAATTCCGTATTTCATTCAAGCCCTTAATGAAAGACGGGTTCCACGGTCGTGATGAATAGCCAAAACCCCACCCTAGACCCCTACGGGTGCGGCAAACTACCCACCAAATTCCTTAAGTGAAGCAACCTCTCTCAATAAAGTGAGTAGGTCACTCGCACTCCGAAAACCCGATAGTTTGTGCACCCCACCTTGGGTCTATCCTAGGAGCAAAAAATAGTAAAAAGAAATTATACAACGGTGGCTACAATCTCAACCAGTATGTGCCCCGCAAAATAATATTACATTGATTTTTACAAATTACATTGAATGAAAGAAAAGAAAAACGCTCTTCTCACATCCCCCCCCCCGGCCATCTCAAAAGTTCAATTTTTAAAACTATTTTTCCGGCAGTTTTTGCACAAGGAAAAACGACGGAATTCTAAGGTTGCAACAAGCTGTTTAAGGTTTAAGTTAGGCTATGATACCATGTTTAATAGGTATTGCACACCTCACAACACTTGTGAGGAGGCGAAAGTGGAAAACAATAATTTTTCTTGCATGCAACACCCATATAACCCAAAATTATGTTGGAGATAGTGCCCTCAGAGTCAATTATTAGGTCACAGGTACGTGATTGTAATGATTGAGGGAGGACCTATCCCAGTAGGACAGTCTTGCTCGAGATGATAGTATGCTATCTGGTTTACCTTTATCATCGTGTACTGTTTTAGGTGACCTGACACGTCGCTATTACACGTTGATAGAGCCCCTAGGATTCTTGCTTGACCACCAGCAGTATGAGGGCGATCATATAAGTGGGAGCTGGGGGTCTACAAGCATATCCTTAAAAGGTCCCTAGTCGTGGGAGTTTCGAGACCGGGCATCGATACTCCATTAGTAGACTAGTGTATACAGTCGAGACCCCGACGAGGGGCGGTGGCCGGTCTCACAAGCCACTGGTGTCAGTTGGATCACCTAAGATGTATACAGGTGCTCATTGGGTTATGAGTACACCAGACAGGACTCGCCGGGAACATGCTAGTTGGTCATATACCAGACGTCAGATGGCAGTTCCCTGGTGACATGTGTGCAGGTTAGTTCATCGACCTGGGGATCGTCATTTGTCTCGTGTGAGTTCCCACTGTACTTTGATTACTACCCTACCACGGCTCAAAGGAGTCGTGCAAACAGGTTTTAGTTGGGTACAGTCCCGAGCCACATGGAGGCAGTGAGCGTATCTTCAGGGGTTCGTCTCTCCCGGTATTGGGGGTGAGGTCGTGCTGTGTCTAGGAGAGCCATTACACAAAGTCCTTGGCCAAGGCAAGGAGATTTACTGGTAGGTATTCCAGTAGTATCTCAGGGTGTTCTGGGCTACACTCCGACACGACTTGTACCGCTTTTGGGGGTCTGACTTTTACCAACCCCCTAGGCCCGCCATGCGATACTCATAGACGAACGGACCGGACTGTACGGATATTGTCACTGACAGGCTCAGTAGGGTGTCAGGATGAGTTTGCTCATCGACGTCCCTTTTAGTCAATTGCTGGTGGCCCGTTACGTATTGGCTTATACCTCTGACGTGCTAGTGGTTAAATCCACAGCCATAGTATTGACGAGTCTTTAGAGTCCCCCACATTTCAGTTACTCAGCTTTCGGGCGAAAGGTTGTAGAGGCCGTATGGAGATATGGCAAGGTCGGATCAGATACGTGCGGTATTGCACGGATCAGGATCGGACAGTCTGTACTATAGGCCGTATGGTTATATGGCAGGGTTCGATCAGATACGTGCGGTATTGCACGGATCAGGATCGAACAGATATTACTATCCGGTTTTGGTATAAGCCGGATTCTAGTATAGTACAGTGTAGATTTTGTCTCATTGCATTTGTATTTCGGTCGAAATACAGATGCGGGTGTGTATGCACAGTATCGGGGTTTTCCTGTGATTTATTACGGGACCAGTTTTCTGGAGTTGCCAGTTTGCTTTTCGTTTCGGCCAATTTCCATTGTTCCGTTCATTGGCCGAAGATTGGTGGAGGAGGGCTTATTTGCATTGTTGCAAATAGGCATTTGTGGAAGGGGGTCTTTGCATTTTGTTGTATCATGATAGCACCCTCCTTTGACTTGCTTGACTTCATACTTCATGATGGCTTGACTTTGTTAGCATCATGGTTGTTGATGATGGTTGTGGTTGTGTGTGGTTTTTGCTTGTGATCATATTCTTTCATGATGCCCTCTTGCATCATTGCTTCCACCCACCCCTTGACCTTGCTCTCTCTCTCTCTCTCCAATCACACATGAAGGGGGGGCCGGCCATTCCTTGGAGGGAATGGGATTGTTTTTCATTTTGGATGTGTGGAGAAAAATATGATACATTCCTTCTTGAGTATGCTCCATTTTTCTCACCTCTCTCCAAGCTCTCTTTTCCTTCACCAATGGCAATTCCACAAACCCCAAAAATGAGACTTGCTCACTACATATTCTACAACGAACCTTGGGCACGTCGAGTAGCCGGCTTCGTGCCCGAGTTGCCTCGGCATTGAGGTGGGAGCCCGTAAACGATGTAGGCAACGTGGTGCACTTCCGGCGACGAGGATGAGACGGACGGAGATCCCGCGAGGAGATCGGATTGGAGATGAAGACCGGAGGACTTGGATCGTATGGTATATATCTCTAACCCATCTTGTTAAGTAGCTTAGACTAGTTAATGGTAACGATCCGGAGTTTAGTGCGCGGTGGTGCCGGTTTGCAAAGTCCGCAAAATTTTAGTTATTCACCGTTTCCGCATTCCGGCGTCGGATTGACGGCCGGGGCGCCGCCGTGCACTTACAGTGGTATCAGAGCCTCCCCATTAACTTAGTCTAGCTTTGTGTAATGTGTTTTTCTGTTCCAATCGATCGAAATGTCCGAAAACCCCAATACACCCACGACAGTTTCTGTTGAAATTTTTCTGTCTCCAAAAAATTTTTCAGGTTGCATAAAAGTACTGTGCTAGAAATTCTAAGAACACTGTTCAAATTCGACGCACTAATCTTCTTACTTGACCGCGGAAGGGCGGCCAAAACCCACGTTTGGCCGCGCTTCCGCCGCAGTCTACAGGGATCAGTGGGTTGGGTTTTTACAGTGGGCTTCTGGGCTTAAATTAGGGGTTTTGGAATATTGAAATTGGGCCCATATTTTCTGTAACTGCTACAGTATTGTTTTGGGGCCCACTTGTTATAATTTGATCGGTCGGATATTTTAAACACATTTTTCACAGTATTTACATTATATCTGCGACCGTGAATGTCACTCGATCGGTAAATCCTGTCTAACTGCTATAGCCCGGTTAGACGGATTTGCGAACGTGACTTTCACGTTGATGTTCTATGTATTTGCTGTGTTGTTGCGGATCGGTCGTGGTGGATAGCCTGGATGCAATGCTAGTACAGTTTTGTTGTATTATGTACATTTGATATTGCGGGGCGAGCGTCCGACATGTGGACTGCCGTCACTGCCTGTTTGTATTATTCTTTTGGGGCACGACCTGGTTGCGGTCGATGTACCCGTTGTATGTATATTTTACTTTCTGTACTAGGATACCCCGCGGAAGGGTGCACGGATAGCCGGGTTCTAGAGGGCAACAAGCCCGCATCTCATGGCATTGAGACGGAGGGGGCTTCACTCTAGGATTGGCGGGCTATCCGCCGCACTCGTAGGGGGTACAGGTTGACCCAGGAGGGGTGCCCAAGTTACCGGATTCCGTGAAGTGCTGGGTGGTCCATTCACGGCGCTGAAGGGGGCTGCCTCGCTTCAGGTTTTGGCGGGTAACTTGCCGCGCCCGTAGGGGTCTAGGATTTCATTGCACAGGCTATCCACACGACCAGGGGAACGTCGGGTTTCAGCGGCTCTGTGAAACCCGGGGATCCCAGATATCTGTATTGTTTCTGTGATGCTGTACATTTCTGTGATGTTGCATTTTATTCACGCCTTGAGCGAATACTATATATTGGTATATATATTAGTAGATGTAGTATATGTTTTGCATCCGCGCTAGTCCAGTCCCCGCTCTGTCGTTAGTAAGCTAACCTAACGGGTAATGACGGGACCCAGTGGCGAATGCGGATGGCATATACGTACATCAGTATATTTTCGTTCTTTTTGGTGTGATCAATTGATGGGACTGCATTGATTCAGATCAATGCAAATTAAAAACAAACCTAATCTGATGTTGTTGGAACACTTTTCAAAAAGCTGTTATTGCAAGGACGTTCACTTTTGTTTTGCATCGTGATATTCAGTTGGAATATCCTGCTCCTCAGTCGACGAGGCAAGGGCCGAGATCCCTTCACCGGGAGTGACCCCTTGGACAAAAAGTTTGCGTCAGGGCATTAACTTCACTATAGCCGATTACTTTTGCTTTGCACCGTGGTATTCATTTGGAATATCCTGCACCCCATTCTACGGGGAAAGAGCCGAGATCCCTTCACCGGGAGTGACCTCTTTAGCAACGGTTTTCGTCACTATATTTTTAAAAGCTATCAGTTCCTTCAACGATATCAAGTTCTTTACGTTAAAGGTTTTCGCCAGAAACCATTCGTAGCCCTCCATCATTTCAGTTAAATATTCGGTAGTATTCAAGCTATGTATTTTGACCTCACGCCAAGGCATAGTGTTTGGTAGCTGCCGGGTATTTATCTGTTGCATAGATAGATGCGTTGGTTTGGGACAGTCGTACTACTATTTTGGCCTACGTCAAGGGTATGTACGGGTGGATTCAAATTAACCTGGATAATGATGGGCAGAACTTGACATGTGACTTATGATATTTTGACCTCACGCCAAGGTCATAAGAGCATGGGGCAGAAATCACATCGGGAGTTTCAAAAGTACTGAAACTTGCCAGATATGCGCATACCTTCTGGAGTGTGATACCGTGAGCGGATTCCGTCACGTTATCATGCGATGAGAGTTGGATCCCGATTCCCACTGATGAGTTAGTATACTCCTCGGGTGACCCCGACTAATTCTTCTTTCAGGTTTGGAGGAGAATTTGAGTTACAGTGGGAGGATTCCAGATTAGATAAATTGGTGACCATTCTGATCTAGGTTAGAGTGCACGCTGAGTGTTTCTTTTCTCTCTCTCTTTGGCAGCGACCATTGACCCGACCCTAAGACTTTGACTCAGTAACTAAGTTGACCGAACCTTCTTGACACCGGCTTTTGGATTGTCAGAGTTGCAGACCTCATTGCCACTCCCACTTTTACCCTTTTCTCCAGGACACCCCGTATTACTACGAACGTCCACTTCCATTGGACAAAACCATCGTATGGTTAGATACGAACTCGAAAGAATTTATTCGAGGATGGTTTCCGGTTCTGGAGAAAACGGATAGGATTATTCAGTTGTCTTTTCCTTTTACCTTCTCTCAAGTTGTGAGTACTCCTTGGCTTAGGAGATAGTACACCTATTACGCAAATTGGATAGTCTTCTTCCAAACCATAGGCAGGAGCCGACCGGTAGGGAATGAAGAAAACCAATTAGCATAACGATGGTGTGCAGAAGGTATTAAGTTCAGACAACGCAAGGGATTAGAAGGAGGGCAAAGTAAATTGCGACTGCCATTCACGACCAAACCAAATATTTCGTTACCACTCCCACATCACCTTTGTATTTCTCCAGGACACTCCGTATCACTACGAAGATCCACAGTTTATTTGGATACTCCATCGTATGGTTATATACGAACTCGAATGGAACTGGTTCCAGTTCGGAGATGGATTCTGGTTCAGGAGAAATAGGAATAAGGTTTATTCGGTTGTCTTTTATCTTCACCCTCTCTCATTGTGAGTGTTCCTAGGATTGGGACAGTACACCCATTATGCTTATTGGATAGTCTTCTTCCAAACCATAGGCTGGTGCCGAACGGTAGGGAAGGAAGAAAACCATTTGGCCTAAAAGGGTGTGCAGAAGGTAAAGACCAAAGACATATGAAGGGATTTGGAGATGTGGCAAAGAACTATACGGTTACAGTCGTGAATCTGGAAGAGGCATTACTAGGAATATCCGAATACCCCATCGGAACATTTCAATATTTCAGTTTCACTGTGTAATGTTAAAGGAAAACTGATTTCCCGATTAGATACTTACTCCAGGGTATGTATTTACCAGGTACGATTCTCACATCTGTATGGTTTTACAGATGATGAGTGGGAGTAAGTTATTGGGAATTGGGTGATTATCCTCATTATATCGGGATTCGTTGTAATCGGTGATATTTGAGGAAATCACCTGGGCTGTTTGCCGGTCGGCAAATATTTGGTTTTGAATATCCGCTGTTATGCACCAATTTCAAATTGATATATCTGTACGTCTATTTTCATAGAGTGAGATATACCTTTCTGAAATTATGTCTACGACATTTACCTATATCAGTGGATGGTTAGGTAAGGAGCATTAAATAGCGGTGTAATTCTTCTTAACCATAAGTACAGTTTTCAACCTACGACACACAGTGAATGAGTTATTAGACTCAAAGGACTTATACAGAGTATTGTATGTTGTCCAAGGTCCATCAGGACAGAGGGGTTGGTCCTCGTACTATATTCGGTTTACTTATGACTTCTCTAGTTTTTAGACGGGTGTTTCGCGGAAACACAGGGTCTGAATTTTGAGAAGTTATAGGTATTTGAATAGAGTAGAGAACCAGGTGTAGCAAGTATCGGGATTCTTCAAAGTGATCGAAGATGTAGACACTTGTCAATGGTATTCAGTTGATAGTAATGATAAAGAGATCTTACTTCTCTTTCAGGTTACTCATAATTGGAAGTATTCCTAAGTTGAGTAACGCTGATCGGCCTCCTTCCATTTAGTTGACATGCGCTGGAGACAGCTGCATGATTTGAATCTGGTTCAATTAAATCAGTGCCTCTGTTTCTATATTGGATATAGAACAGTTCATATCTTAACGATGTTAAGGTACGGGGAGTTGTCCGGTTTATGATTAAAACCAGACACTGGACAACTCAAGGCACGTTTCTGTAATGGCTGTTTGTGGGTTGACCCAGGCTATGACGCGGGTTGATTTTCTACCATCTGGAAGATCAATAGCAATATTGTTCTTGACTCGCCACAGTTTTAAATTAAAAATGGATTTTTTCAGGAAAACAGTAGTGGGAGTATGGTAGAACTGGAAGTGATTCCAGAACCACAAACGATTACTGAAGATTTGATAAGGAACCTTAAGATTCAATCTGAATTGACATTCCATTGGCCACTCCGCAGATAAGGTGGGTAACTTCAGGCACCCGAGAGGTACTACGGTAGCCTCAAGGACGGTGACAGGGAAGTTCTTGTTTACCCACAATTACCATTGCTGTTGTTCCAGGCTGCGAGACCCGGCGGGAGGATGAGTATAGCGTCATTCTAAACTAGTTTTAGAAGTGCACGTCTATATGACTCTGCCAGAGGGTTGTCGTAATCAGTGGGAGCAGCGGAAGCATTGGTGGACAGGTAGCTTATGTCTATTTACAGACTGAAGCACCAGTAGCGGAGATAGATCATCTATTTCTGACGTGACAGTCATGGGTTTGACTTCATCAGAATAGGGGATGGATCTGTTGAGAAGGTAGTAGGGTGTGATATCCTGGTATTTGGATGACATACACAAAGTAGGAAAGGAAACTCCTATACTACGATCGGTTATACTTTGGTCGTCACACAGTGGTTTCTCCACAAAGGAAATGGATTTTATATCAGACATACTGGTTACTAGATCTATGGTCTTAGATCTAGATTTGGGTGGTTTCCCAATCAGGGTACTTGACAGCGTTCTAAGAGTATTTAGGATGGACGACTCCTGGCACGGTAGTGTACCTGCAGGTAATGGAGTCACCCTCTCCAAAGGTGTCTTACAGACTAAAGGGGAGAGGGACGGGCATGATTGGCAGATCACTTGCTCAGGCAATTGAGTCAATCGTGAGATGTCAAGTACCACACCAGATGTTGTTCTTGCACTAGATGCAATAAGTTGACATTAATCCAATCCTGGAGAAACAGTCGGAAGCAGTTTTAGAACATAAGTGGATGTTCTAGGGAGATGATAACGACAGCCTCATTCAGGAGACAGTTATCATTCCAGGCTTCCAAGGTGACATGGACGACAAGAAGGTTGTCAGAGTTATAGTTTTCCTTCTGATGAGGGGCAGTATTTTGGACAGGTGGTCCAAGGCAATACTGTGGGAGGCATGGCGCGCAGGATACTGATTAAGTTCAGTTGACGATACAGTCTAAGAAGTTTGGATTTGGAGTTCATTTATGAGCTAGGTCCCATCAAACATCCAGACATATTCTGAGACAGGTATTGCTCTTTTCGGGAGATGGCTTTCTCCGCGAACTTGAGATATAGAGAGACATAGAAAGAAACAACTAAGCGGATCCACTCACTGAGGCTATTCCTCGAACGCAATAGTTCCGCAAACGAGCTTTGTGAGACTGACTAGTAGAGGAGTTGGATGTTCGGTATCACACGGGCTGTGAGTATGCGACATCGCAATAATTAGCCTTGAGTGCAAGTGGGAGATTGTTGGAGATAGTGCCCTCAGAGTCAATTATTAGGTCACAGGTACGTGATTGTAATGATTGAGGGAGGACCTATCCCAGTAGGACAGTCTTGCTCGAGATGATAGTATGCTATCTGGTTTACCTTTATCATCGTGTACTGTTTTAGGTGACCTGACACGTCGCTATTACACGTTGATAGAGCCCCTAGGATTCTTGCTTGACCACCAGCAGTATGAGGGCGATCATATAAGTGGGAGCTGGGGGTCTACAAGCATATCCTTAAAAGGTCCCTAGTCGTGGGAGTTTCGAGACCGGGCATCGATACTCCATTAGTAGACTAGTGTATACAGTCGAGACCCCGACGAGGGGCGGTGGCCGGTCTCACAAGCCACTGGTGTCAGTTGGATCACCTAAGATGTATACAGGTGCTCATTGGGTTATGAGTACACCGGACAGGACTCGCCGGGAACATGCTAGTTGGTCATATACCAGACGTCAGATGGCAGTTCCCTGGTGACATGTGTGCAGGTTAGTTCATCGACCTGGGGATCATCATTTGTCTCGTGTGAGTTCCCACTGTACTTTGATTACTACCCTACCACGGCTCAAAGGAGTCGTGCAAACAGGTTTTAGTTGGGTACAGTCCCGAGCCACATGGAGGCAGTGAGCGTATCTTCAGGGGTTCGTCTCTCCCGGTATTGGGGGTGAGGTCGTGCTGTGTCTAGGAGAGCCATTACACAAAGTCCTTGGCCAAGGCAAGGAGATTTACTGGTAGGTATTCCAGTAGTATCTCAGGGTGTTCTGGGCTACACTCCGACACGACTTGTACCGCTTTTGGGGGTCTGACTTTTACCAACCCCCTAGGCCCGCCATGCGATACTCATAGACGAACGGACCGGACTGTACGGATATTGTCACTGACAGGCTCAGTAGGGTGTCAGGATGAGTTCGCTCATCGACGTCCCTTTTAGTCAATTGCTGGTGGCCCGTTACGTATTGGCTTATACCTCTGACGTGCTAGTGGTTAAATCCACATCCATAGTATTGACGAGTCTTTAGAGTCCCCCACATTTCAGTTACTCAGCTTTCGGGCGAAAGGTTGTAGAGGCCGTATGGAGATATGGCAAGGTCGGATCAGATACGTGCGGTATTGCACGGATCAGGATCGGACAGTCTGTACTATAGGCCGTATGGTTATATGGCAGGGTTCGATCAGATACGTGCGGTATTGCACGGATCAGGATCGAACAGATATTACTATCCGGTTTTGGTATAAGCCGGATTCTAGTATAGTACAGTGTAGATTTTGTCTCATTGCATTTGTATTTCGGTCGAAATACAGATGCGGGTGTGTATGCACAGTATCGGGGTTTTCCTGTGATTTATTACGGGACCAGTTTTCTGGAGTTGCCAGTTTGCTTTTCGTTTCGGCCAATTTCCATTGTTCCGTTCATTGGCCGAAGATTGGTGGAGGAGGGCTTATTTGCATTGTTGCAAATAGGCATTTGTGGAAGGGGGTCTTTGCATTTTGTTGTATCATGATAGCACCCTCCTTTGACTTGCTTGACTTCATACTTCATGATGGCTTGACTTTGTTAGCATCATGGTTGTTGATGATGGTTGTGGTTGTGTGTGGTTTTTGCTTGTGATCATATTCTTTCATGATGCCCTCTTGCATCATTGCTTCCACCCACCCCTTGACCTTGCTCTCTCTCTCTCTCTCCAATCACACATGAAGGGGGGGCCGGCCATTCCTTGGAGGGAATGGGATTGTTTTTCATTTTGGATGTGTGGAGAAAAATATGATACATTCCTTCTTGAGTATGCTCCATTTTTCTCACCTCTCTCCAAGCTCTCTTTTCCTTCACCAATGGCAATTCCACAAACCCCAAAAATGAGACTTGCTCACTTCATATTCTACAACGAACCTTGGGCACGTCGAGTAGCCGGCTTCGTGCCCGAGTTGCCTCGGCATTGAGGTGGGAGCCCGTAAACGATGTAGGCAACGTGGTGCACTTCCGGCGACGAGGATGAGACGGACGGAGATCCCGCGAGGAGATCGGATTGGAGATGAAGACCGGAGGACTTGGATCGTATGGTATATATCTATAACCCATCTTGTTAAGTAGCTTAGACTAGTTAATGGTAACGATCCGGAGTTTAGTGCGCGGTGGTGCCGGTTTGCAAAGTCCGCAAAATTTTAGTTATTCACCGTTTCCGCATTCCGGCGTCGGATTGACGGCCGGGGCGCCGCCGTGCACTTACAAATTAGTGCTTAAACCCTAACTAGCAAAAACAATCAAGAGATCTAATCTACTATGATAGTTTTATACCTAATAGAACCGGTCCTTTGGGTCTTCACTTGAATGTGACTCCTAGTCACCTTGTGGTTGCAATGAGCTCGATCTTCGGCCACCTCAAAATCCAAGATGATCCGTCCGAGAGCTATCGAACAAGCTACAAACTCTTCACAAGAGTTCAACTTAGAGATCAAATTTGCTAGAAGAGATCACTAAGATGATGTAGGGATTAGAGCCCCTCTCGGAGAAAACTATGATTTTGCTCTAAGCTTTTGATTCATAACTCATGTGAGCTTAAAGTAAAGAGGAGGAAGAAAGAGACAAATGAAGAGAGAGAATGTGAGAATGATAATGAGAAGTTCAAGCATGGAAAAATATCATATGGCTCAAAATAAAATAATTGAAGCATGTAATAAAAAATTGCACCATGCTTCAATAGAAACTCCAAATGAATAAAATAAGAAAGAAGCCATTCCTTCATCCATGCTTAGACTTTCCTAAATTCCACCTCATTTATTTATTTTCACAAAATAAATATTTAATAATGAGGTGTCTCCTTCTAGAAGGTATTCATGTAACAATTACAAGAATACCCCTCCACCGTATACCGTATAAGTATACCCGTATTTGAATTCCGAAAAATACGAATACAATCAATCCAATAATATAATACCGGTATCCGGGTTAAACCAAAGCCTACCAGTATTATCCTTCCGATCATTATTCCTGTAACAATTACACGAATATGATCGAAACCCTGACGTAATAACTTACGGCCTCTACATCTTTCGCCTGAACCAGGGAACTCTCTGTGTGGGACTCTAAAGACTCGACAGTACGTTGGCAATGGGTTTAACCACAAGCACGTCAGCGGCACTAGCTGTGCATAACGGCTACCCAGGTACATGACGAAAAAGACGTGGCCGACGAGCGAACTCATCCCAAACCTAACGAGCCTATAAGCAACACTTACCGTACAGTCCGGTCTCTTCGTCTGATACGTCGCATATGAAGTCTAGGGGTGGTAAATGTCAGACCCCAGTAACTTTATAAGTCATGCTGATTTACGGTCCATAACGGTTCGAGAAACTACTGATAACACTTATCAGTAAATCTCGATAACCCTGACCAGGGATTTGCTGTTATAGCCGATCAAGTATAACGCGACATCAACTCCCTATACCGGGAGAGACGAAACCCCTCCTATCGCCTACTGCCTCCATGCGATTCGAGACTGTACCCAAAATCCACCTGTTTGCACGACTCAGCAGAGCCGTGGTAGGGAGGAAATCAAAGCACAGTGGGAATCACACAAGACACTATGACGATCTCCGGTCTACAGACTAACCTATACAAGTGTCACAAGAGAACTGCTATCTGACAATAGGTATATATACCATCTAGGAGTTCTCGGCGAGTCCTGTTCGGTGTACCCATTCTCCAATGAGCACCTGTGTACAATATTTGATGTCAAACACTAATGGTTGTGGGATCAACCATCGTCCCCATGGTCAAGAAACGTACATACTAGTCTACTCCGGTAATATCGATGTTGTCACGACCCACCTCCAATACAGAGAGTATTGTCCGCTCTGGCTGAAGCCGCACGGTTTTGTCCTTCGGGGCGAACTGGACCCGACCAGAGGTCACCCATCCCAGGACTTCCTTGGCCCGAGCACGCTTAACTAAGGAGTTCTCAAACTCCTATAGTGTCAGTTCACTTAAAAGACGCCTCTGTATTGAAGAGCGGTATCATTCTATTTATAGTACAGATCTGTTCTCTTTCGGAATGTATTCCGAAGATTCCTCAAAGTTTTACAGTGGTTCCCCATACTTATCTGGTATATATGGGTATACCGGATAATACCTGGGGTATTACATTCTCCCCCACTTAGAACAATGGTTCATCCTCGAACCACAGACCTACTATTGAGGAACCAGCTCTGATACCATTCTGTCACGACCCACCCCCAATACAGAGAGTATTGTCCGCTCTGGATGAAGCCGCACGGTTTTGTCCTTCGGGGCGAACTGGACCTAATCAGGGGCTACTTCCTAAGAGGTCACCCATCCCAGTACTTCCCTGGCCCAAGCATGCTTAACTATGGAGTTCTCAAACTCCTGTAGTGCCAATTCACTTAAATGACGCCTCTGCATTGAAGAGCGGTATCATTCCATTTATAATACAGATTTGTCCTCTTTCGGAATGTATTCTGAAGATTCCCCATTGTTTTATAGTGGGTCCCCATGCTTATCTGGTATATATGGGTATACCGGATAATACCTAGGGTATTACAGATGCCCTGTCTCAATATACCCTCGACTAGGAACAATTAAAGGATATGCTTATAAACTGCCCAGGCCCTACTAGTATGATCTACTTCATAATCCCGGTAGTCAAGCATAATCCTAAGGGCTTCATCAACATGTATATAAAGATATGAAATACAACACATCACATGTTAAGATGAAGATAAACTAGATAGCATATTATAATTTCGAGCAAAGATTGTTTCTGTACATATACATGCCTAGCATCCTATACAATACAGGCCTCTAGGGCATACATATCTAACAATATGTACGTGGCATCACCCAGGTCCTTCATGGAGAACCTTTGTGATAAGAATGATTTGACCGACTGTAGCATAGGAACATCATTTCCTATCGGAAGAATGTCATCCACGTACAATACGAGAAATGCGACAGTTCTCCCTACAGCCTTCTTATAAACACAAGATTCATCTGAATTTTTGATGAAATCAAACTCTTTGATAACATCATCAAAACAAATGTTCCAACTCCGTGATGCCTACTTTAATCCATAAATGGATTTAAGCAATCTACATGCTTTCCCGCTGCTCCCACTGTCAACGAAGCCCTCTGGCTGATCCATATAAACGCATTCTTCTAAATCACCATTTAGAAATGCAGTTTTAACGTCCATCTGCCAGATTTCATAGTCGTAGTGAGCAGCAATAGCAAGTAGGATCCAGATGGATTTAAGCATGGCTACGGGAGAAAAAGTTTCGTCATAGTCCAGAACTGGTCTTTGACGAAATCCTTTCGCCACATGTCTTGCCTTATAGGTCTCCACTTGCCCATCTACACTAATCTTTCTTTTAAAGATCCATTTGCACCCTATGGGTTTTACCCCAGGGGGTACAACGTCCAAAGTCCATACTTTGTTGGTGTACATAGACTCCATTTCAGATCTCATGGCATCCAGCCACTTCACAGAGTCACCACTCGTGATAGCTTGCTGAAAACTAGCAGGATCATCATCCTCCATGATGCAATCATCTCTATCACCATCAATGAGGAAACCGTAGTACCTCTCCGGTGGGCGAGAAGTCCTACTAGATCTACAAAGTGGCTGAGGTTCATTAGTCTCTGTTGCAACATCAGGCTCAACAAAGTCATCATTTGTAACTTGTGTCTCTAGAATCTCTTCTAGATCTACCACATTTCCATCATTATCATTTGTAAAAAATATCTTTCTAAAAATGTGGCATACTGAGAAACAAACACCTTTTGTTCCTCCTTGTGGTAGAATAGATATCCATATGAACTCTTTGGATATCCCACAAACTTATACATGACTGACCGTGTCTCGAGTTTGTCCGGATTCTGCTTTTTGACATAGGCCGGACAACCCCAAATCTTAACTCGTTTAAGAGATGGTCTCTTCCCATACCATATCTCATATGGTGTGGTAGACACGGTTTTGGATGGAATCCTATTCAACAGAAATGCTGCAGTCTCCAATGCATGGCCCCAAAATGAGACAGGTAACTCAGCGTCACTCATCATGGAATGTACCATATCTAATGGGGTCCGATTCCGTCGTTCTGACACACCGTTGTGCTGTGGTGTGTAAGGAGGAGTAAGCTGAGAGAGAATCCCATTCTCTTTTAGAAAATCTAAAAACTCTGTACTGAGATACTCTCCACCTCGATCCGATCGAAGTATCTTGATGCTCAATCCGGTTTGTTTTTCTACTTCAAGTTTGTACTCAGTGAATTTCTTGAAAGCTTCAGATTTATGCTTTATTAAAAACACATGACCGAATCTTGAGAAATCATCAGTAAAAGTTATGAAGTAAGAAAAACCGCCTCTAGCTTATATAGGCATTGGCCCGCATACATCAATATGTATGAGGCCTAAGAGCTCAGTAGCTCTTTCTCCGTGTCCTGTAAATGGAGTTTTGGTCATTTTACCCTTGATACAAGACTGACAAGCCGCATAAGATTTATATTCAAAAGGATTTAAATATCCATCTTTATGTAGCTTGTTTAGTCTTGTTTTGTTAATATGACCAAGTCTACAGTGCCAAAGAAAAGCTTCATTTATTTCTGAAAATTTTCTTTTATTAGTGAGTTGTATGCTGAAAACTGTGTGTTGATTTAGAACATATATCCCGTTATTAAGTGTACCATACCCAACCAACATTTGATTCAGGTTAACGTTCATAACATTATTCTGCAATACGAAATTATATCCTTCATTGTCTAACAAAGAAACGGTATTATATTACAAAGCATACTAGGTACATAATAACATGGGTTCAAAACCAATATACACCATGATAGCAACCCCAGGTGATACTCTCCCACTGAAACCGCATGTACATTGGAACCATTTCCTACCCGGAGAGTATGGTCACCTGTCTTCAAAACTCTGCTATTTCTCAGCCCCTGCACAAAATTGCATATGTGAGAACCTGAACCGGTATTTAATACCCAGGAAGTAGAGTTTATAGAAAAACAGTTTTCTGTCACAAACACACTTGAAGTGGAAGCATCATCATGCTTCTTCTTCTTAAGATCCAGGTACTCAGCACAGTTGCGCTTCCAGTGTCCTGCTTTGTGGCAGTAATAACACCCCCTTTCCCCGATTCCCCAGCCGTGGACTTGTCTTTCCCCTTAGCCTTTTTAACTCCACCTCTAGGTTTGGTGGGTTTCTTCTTCATCTTTCCCTTGGCCTTGGCTTTTGGGCGAGAAGATGAAGATGGCCCAGCAATCAAAGCGGGAGTCCTCACTGCTTTGACTATGCTCTCTGCACTCCTCAACATATTGAGAAGTTCAGGTAGTGACTTCTCCATGTTGTGCATGTTAAAGTTTATTACAAATTGAGCAAAGGCGGGGGGGAGACTGTAGAACAATATCAACATACTGTTCGTTCTCCATTGTCCATCCGAGATCCTCAAGCTCTTCAATAAGATCTATCATCTTGAAAACGTGGTCACCTACTGGTGTGCTAGGGACCATCCGCATCTGAAACAACTTTCGTGATGCTTCGTATCATAGGACACGAGATTGCTCCCCATACAAGTCTTTTGTATGGAGAAAGATGGATTAAACATCCATCTGCTCGTGCTGCTTTTGATGTGTGTTGTCCATCGATGCAAGCGGGAAGCATTTGGCCGTGGCATAGTCAATATCCCATGTTTTACGGATTTCCCGATCTGCAACTGAAGATTTAGGGCCTGGGACGGGTGGGGCTGGAGCTGTGAGGACATATGATACCTTATCATAAGTTAAGGCAATGTTAATGTTCCTCAGCCAGTCTTTATAATTGGTTACATTCAGTTTATTTTTCTCTAGTAGAAGCTTAAGTCATGTCATTGGTATCTGCCATTAAGAGAGAGAAAAGAATACACTCGGCGAAAACTCTTGCAAGGATCGGATTGGTTATTATCTTATCTAATCGATGTCTCCCACTTCTTTTATCAAATTTTCCTTCAAATCTTAAAAAGAAAACTAGCCGGGATTAATTATATTCTACAACTTCGCTAACCACTCAGCCAGGCTAGTGTCGGTACTTTGAGGGAGGTTCCCCGTGCTTTCGCACGGACCTAATTAAAATAAACCTCGTTTTCCCAGAGGCGTAGCCCCGTAAACACCATTCTAGACATCTAATGAGTTAGCTAATTGTAAAATGCAAAAACTCTCCTGGGAGCAACTCTTGCTCACAGAGGGATCGGGATCCAACCATCATATGGAAAGTATGCAATCTCATTGCAAATTTCAACTCTTGAAACTCCCGATATGGTTTTTACCCCTAGTACTCATGACCGTAACTATGGTCAACAAATCACAAGTACTAGTCAAGTTCTACCCGTCATTTCTTGATTATTTAGACCCAGTTATATGACCCTTAACTATGGTCAACAAAGTCATATAATTGTCCCAATTAATCGCATCATATGTTGTGTAGGAAGACATCACTTAGCTACCGTACACTATGCCTTAACTATAGTAAACAAACGTAGCACGAATACTAAGTACTCTACTTCCTAAAATGATGGAGGGTTGCGGATGATTTTTAAGAAAAGCTTTAACTCTTTGAACTTGATATCGTTGTAGAATCAATTAGTTTTCAAAAAGGAGTGGCTTAAGCTCCGCAATTTTGAAATGTAGCTTTTTCATAAAAACCCGAGTAGGTTTCAAATTCGATTCTACAAAATCTTTTAGGTTTATTTTCCTTTAAATTAATCATATTAATGTAGTCCCATCATTTAAGTCCTTAAGCCATCACAGAAAAGAAACGAAAATAGAACGTACGCTTATATCATCGCATTCGCCACAGTATCCCGTTATGCACCGTTAGGTTACTTAACTAACGGCATAGCGGGGCGGGACTAGCGCGGATGTAAAACATAAGCAATGCTTATTATATATCATATATATAATAATACCATTCATCTCATCATATAAAATGATCTCATCACAGAATATCAATAACAGAAGCACATATATGAACATATAGGATATACTAGGTGTTCCCCGCCAAACACAGAGACGCGACCGCGCAGGTTCGTCTTGCCTGGAATTCGGGGCAGATGCTGATTGGTGCTATCCGTCCACCTCTCCGAAGATGCCAAGTTGATTTATGGCACCATGTATCGAAGGTTTAAACGGATGCGACCGATGTAGCAGACTTCGTCAGATTCTCCCTCATTGGTGAGGGGTTTTTTGATTGTGGGGACGCTCTTCCCTGCAGGAGCAAGCCCCTACAGTTAATTACGCTACCGCATCGCGGTAACAACTTTCTCCTTCTCCAGATGGTCACTTCGTGTCGTGGGTGTTTGTTTTGTTTGTGGTTGCCCGTGGATTGTATACGGAGACTAATTTATGTTGTCGCCCGTAGGGCGTGATTAGTCCAAATCCGTATCTTCTTAGATTTGGGTTTGGGGGTTGGGTTTAAGGATACGTTAGCCTCATTTGAGAATAAGATCAACTTAAACGTATGTTAAGGATACGTTAGTCTATTTTTAGACTAAGATCAACTTAACAGGATCATTTAGATCCAACAAAAGAGCATTTGGACTCTATTGTTTAGTTTAGGGACATTGCGGTCGATAATTAGTTTAAGGACATAACGGTCCAATGTTAGTTTAAGGACATTACGGTCCAGGTTAAGGACATCGTAATCCGTGGGTTTAAAGGGACCCCACAGTCCGAGGTTAGGGACATCGTAGTCCATGAGTTTAAGGACCCCACAGTCCGGTTTAAAGACATTGTAGTCTATGAAGCTTAAGGACATCATAGTCCGTGAGTTTAAGGACCCCACAGTCCATGGTAGTTTAGAGACATCATAGTCTATAAAGTTTAAGGACATCATAGTCCATGAGTTTAAGGACCCCACGGTCCGTAGTTTAAAGACATCGTAGTCTATGAAGTTTAAGGACATCGTAGTCCATGAGTTTAAGGACCCCACAGTCCGTGAAATGTGTGGTTGTCGGGACCCGTCACCTCTCTGAAGACGTTGAAGGATTACAACGACAGATATCAGAGGAGTAAAGAGATGTACCCTTGAACCGGTGTGAGTTGGTTGAAAGATCTGTAGTCCAGTTTGGGACTGAGATCTATTAAATATTCGTGAGCAGATAGGCTCGGTTCAATATAAGTTGAGGACTTATGGCCAATATTGGGCTAATTCCAATAAAATTAAAATGTTTAACATTTTATTGTTCTGGGCTATTGAGCCTTTATTTGGGCTTGGCCTTTTTAATAATGCTGAGCATTAGATCCTGACATTTTTTTTTGTCTTGTATTGAATGCATAGAATTCATCAGAACAATGTGTGTTCTGACAGCGCGCCACGTGGCACGCCAGGCGCTTTGCGCCAATTAGAGAGCGCATTGCGCTTCTGCCACGTAGCGCACACGAAAAGAACACGTGTCGCGCTTGGCGCTAAGCGCCAGATGATGGGCGCATTGCGCTTTCAATTTATGAGCGCGTTGCGCTAGTTTAGTCGTACACAAGTGAGTAACAGGTGGCACACTTGGCGCTAAGCGCCAGCCCATGAGTGCAGTGCACTGTTCAGAAGCGCAAAGAGCAAGTTGCATACGTGGTTGACACGTGGAACGTTTTGGTGCTGAGCACCAGTCCAGAGAGCGCAAAAGCACAGTTCAAGAGTGCAAGGCACTTTTCAATAGCGCAAAGCGCATTTGATCAAATTTATGATCTATGAACAAATTTATGTTCTTTTTAAAGGAGGCTTTGCCTCAAGTTTCAAGAACAATAGTTCTTACTTTTTAAAGGGTTTTGCCTTTGTAGATCAATGATCTGTGAATGAAGTAAATACTTATTTTGTTTTTATGATGAGATCTTTTGATCTCTTTTTATAAAAGACCTTAGTCTTTTGTAGATCTATGATCTTTTAAGAAGATAATTCTTCTGTTTTAATGAGATGATTTCAACTCTTTGTTCAAGAATCATTCTTTTTACCTTGAAGGAATGATCTTATTTCAAGAGCTTGCTCTCTTTCTTTTGAGTTTTCTCAAAGTTTGTAGGGGGTTTCTATATATCAGACTTGAAGTCTTGGGGCCTTTATATAGGGCAAATTGATTTGTTGAATCAGTTGAAGAGATCTTTCTCTGATTGATTTGGGGATGTTTCCCCACCGTTGGATCTTTGATCCTAGGGTTTCTGTTTTACAGAAGGCAATCTTCTTGTTTTTAACAAGATTGGAAAAAAATTTCCATAACAGAATTTTAATTCTGATTAATTAATGATTTATCATTATTATTAGATCTTTTGATCTAACGGTGGGGAATTTTATAATTCCAGCGCTGGCGCACCCGTGCTTTGCATGTGGTGCGCTGCTCAGAACGCAGTGCACTTTGAGCTAGCGCACCTACGTTTGACACGTGGCGCGCAGCGCAGCCTGCGCTAGCGCACCCATGTTTGACACGTGGCGCGTAGCGCAGCCTGCGCTAGCGCACCCATGTTTGACACGTGGCGCGCGGCGCGTCTAGCGCTAGAGCACACATGGTGCACTGCCTAGGGCGCAGCACACCTGGCGCTAGCGCACCCATGTTTGACACGTGGCGCGCCTAGCGCTGAATCTGAAGCGTTGCTTCAATTTTTAAATTTTGAATTTTAAAACAAAGCTTTGATTGATTGGGGGTGCGCTGCCTATGGCGCAGCACACCTAGCGCTAGCGCATCCGTGTTTGACACGTGGCTCGCAGCGCGCCTAGCGCTGGATCTGAAGCGTTGCTTCAATTTTTTAATTTTGAATTTTAAAACAGAGCTTTGCTCTGATTGGGGGAAACAAATGCCCTCCCACCGTTGCGCTCACGTGGCGCACACGTGAGTGCAGCGGTGGCAGCGTCTGAGCCCTTGGATCAACTCAGAAGTTGAAGAGGTGGTTCAATGCCTATAAATATGACCTTTGGTCCCTTAGATGATTTTCATCTTCTTCTTGAGAATTTTTATTCAGAGCATTGCTCTTCAGTTTAAGAACTTTTCAAGAGTCAGAACTCTATCAAAACTTAGGTAAAGTTTAAAAAAATTTAATAAATTAGGGTTTTACCCATTAACAGAGACTTGCTCTTCATAGATCTTTGATCTAAAGAAAACCCATTTAGGGTTTCATTAATAGAGCTTTGCTCTCATGAACCCATAGATCTAAAGAGATCTTTTCTTGGCGTTTCTTAGCCCATGAATCATAGCTCTGCTCTTTTGATAACATGTAGATTTCTTAATCTTTAATGAAGAACTCTTAAGAGTTTTTTTATGGATCTTGAAGATCCCAGAATTTTTTTAATTCATAAAAATTAATCTTAATTAATTCTTTTCTGATGGATTTTTCCTACATCATTACAGAGCCAGGCTCTTAAGGAATTTTATTCCTTCATGATCAGAGTTTGACAAGTGTCACTCTGTCATAGAGATTTGCTCTCAAAGGGAGATTTTCTCCTCTTCCCGAGAGATCTCTCATTTAATGAGAATTTTCCTGAGGATTTCCTCATTTAATTAACAGTTTCATCCAATGATGAGGCTGTTTTATTAATTGATGCATTATCATCTAGATTTTGTGGGTCCCCCTTTGGTCCCCTTTCCACTGCGTTGCAGTGTGGTACAAATTTTAAAGTACAGAGTGTCAAAATTTAAAATTAAATTATTGCACTGACAGTTAACTTCTGTCCCCCTTTTTTTTGCAGGCGACATGTCTTTCGATGTTACGTTTCCATTCGTCCGTTCAAAGGGAGGATTCCCTGAGGCACCTGTGGACCGGGAGGTTCTCGCGCTCATCAGAGACCGTGACCCGGAACACAAAAATCTTCACTTGTGGGGTAGATGGTACGACCAGATTATTAGAGGTCATCGAAGCTTCTCTTGTGCGACGCCGTCGGAGCCTATCTCGGCGATCCCGTATGCGGATGCACCCCCGGTGAACTATGCCGTGGAGGTGGTTAATTGGACTTCGGAGCGTCTCCTTCAGCCTTCGATCGCCGCCGTGCCCATGCAGCCACCGGCGGCTTTGGACACTCTAGGGCGGCGCATATGCCAGGGTGAATCGCGCCCTTGGGGACAGCCCTACAACATCGGGCTAACTCCCCTTCATCCAGCCGGGTACTTGCAGTGGGCCCGGTACATCTTGTCAGCGAAGAAATCGCAGCTGCTAAAGCTCGGCTTATACCCTACGGTCTACGCTTCGTTGTTCCAGTATTCTGCACCTCCCACATGGTGGATTAAGGCGTTCTTGGAGCAGTGGAACATCCCGACCCATACCTTCCTTCTACTGGACAGAGAGGTCTCCATTTCCTTGAAAGAATTCACCGAGGTTTCTGGTCTACCGGTCAGGGGAGCACTACGAGGAGTTGCTTCCTCCGGATGAATACGTTTTTTCCACCAAGCCAGTGGTGATGGGCCTCACGCCAGAGAACGCCATTCAGCACCAGTTCCCCAGCCTGATAAAGGTGTTGAACCTGTACGAGAGCCTCTTCCTTAAATCCGGTGGCCGGGGGGTCAGTTTTGCGGACTTCAATGCCCGGTTTCTTCGCCCGGAGATTTTGTCGCGACAAGGCGAAAAGTTTGCTAAGCTCGATGATCCCTTCGGCTTTGGCTTGGACCGTCAACCGGTACTGGAAGTTGATCAGAAGGGCTTCTTTCTTCCTGACGCTGCGATCATCCCTCTGTCAGAGATCGCCGCCCCGGGCATTGACGAGGATGCGTTCTTTCTTGGATTTCTTGGGCTATGGTTGAGTTGGTTCGCACTCCCTATGCATCCTCGTTACATGAGGCCTTCCGTCTTCTACCCCGCGCATCGCATGGTTGCCGGAATATAAGTGGCCATCGGGATCGCCGGGTAAGCCCACTTATACCATGGTCTTAGCGTAACGGCGGATACCACTGAACCGGGGGTGCATCCTGCCAACTTCTCGATGCATTACTTCACTTAATGGATGGAGATACACGTGCTCGGGGTTTTTGCCATTCATAAGAGACCTCCATTTGACGAGAGATGCAAGTTCCCTCGGATTATGCGGCTGGTTGACGCCTCCATCGTGAGTCCGTCACAGCGGGAAGCTAGGGGCTTGCTCCTTCGTCCTCGTACGGTCGGAGATGGTATGTCTTTCACAGACAAAGTCTTGACCATCGGCTAGGAAACTTCCAAGGCGGTGTTGTCACTGCAAGACATTTTTAAGGACGGGGCCTGCGTGTTGAAAGCCCGGGAGATTCTCTATTTGTACTCCATCAGGCCGGGCTTTCTTGTATTCAGGAAAAATGATGCGGCGCTATTCATGAAATACAACCCCCATCATTTTGCCCAGCAGCTGAGTTATAATCAAGGAGTCCCGCTGGAGGCTTTTTTGGTAGAACCCGCCGCCACCAAAGAGGGAATGTGGGGCGTGCTGCATCATTTCATGCGCTTAAATACGGGATCTCACTTCTTTATCAGTGAACCGAGTTGCGTCCCGAGGGCCCTTAACATACACGTGTCCTGGTATCAACATGCGACGGGTGCGGTTATCAGGGAGGAGAAGCGGCTGCTACTTGACCGCAAGGGTGCACCCCCTGCTAGTGACCGAAACCTTCCCTTGAAGCGACGGACCATTGTCATTCCTCCGCTAAGAGGAGCTACCGTGGTTGAAGTCCCCGAGGACAGGCCTGAGCTACCGGTGCCCCGTGCTCCCGTAGAGACGGTGGATGTACCACCGGTGCCCGTGCTCCCGTGGAGATGGTAAATGTAGCTTCCCCCGAATCTGGCGTGGGCTCAGATATCGGGACTCGTCTCCCCAAAGTGCCCACTAAGCGTAAGCTTGTGCTTGCTGCAACTGGAGCTCGTGCGCAAAAGAGGAAGAAGAAGTCGGTCCTTTCTCTAGATGTTGTACTCGGCCTGGAGCCTCACGCTCCTTATAACGAGGGCCTGAGCGAATATGGGACCAACGAAGGTCTCTTCATAGCACCAGAAGATACTGATCTTGAGGCTGCTATTGCAGCTTCTGTGCGATCCGCAAGCCACCAAGAGGAAATGGCCACCCTCGCGTAATCAAGTAAACATCAGTCGCACCTTGTTATTGCATCATATCTTTATTTTTATTATCATGTCTCGACTGACATTTTTCCGTCTGTAACAGGCTTTACCACTGAAGAGGCTCTGGCGGCTTCCCTTAGGACCTTTGAGGAGGAGGAGAGGAATCGCGCCTTGTTGGGCATTGGTATGTCTCGGCTCATTGCATCTTCATTCTCCTTTCTTATGGACAATCTAACACCTTCTTTATCTTATCGCAGGGACCACGATGCCAATCCCGTAAGGTGATGCGGAGATTCTTCCCGGGCCAGCCACCGAAGTCCCGGCCTCTTCAGCACTGCCGAAAGAGGCCTTACTCAAACGACCAATGACGGAAGCTATAACGGCTCCAGAGGTAACCCTTGGCGCGGATGACGGTGTCCTATTGATGGAGGCGTCCAGAAGATCCGCTTTGACGGCCTGAGCGGAAAGGAAGCGCCGAATGCGCGCGGCAAGGGAGCGTAGTGCTGCCTTGGCCACGGGTGTGGGTTCAAGCACCGCTACCCCTGCCCTACTCCTTCAGAGGAATTCCCGGCTGCCTTTTCCACTGCCTATAGACGGGCAGCACGTGCGGCTCGGGAAGCGGTCGGAAGACCAACTCAAGGTAATGTGACACGGGGTTCCGTTATCAAAGTTTTAAATATCAATTCTCATATATCTTATCTTGCAAGGCCGAGTCTTACCGAAGAAGTGGCGGCGACCGCTGAGCCTGGGGTAGCGGTAGAGGAGGTAGTCGTGATTGCCAAACCCGAGGCGGCGGTAGGCGAGATGGCTGCGATCGCCGAGCTCAAGGTAGCGGCGGGTGAGACAGTCACGATCGCCGAGCCTGAGATGGCGGTAGGTGAGATGACCACCATTGCTGAGTCCGAGGTGTCGATGGGTGAGATGGCTATAGCCGCCGAGCCTGAGGTGACGATGGGTGAGACAGGTACAGCTGTCGAGCCCGAGGTAGTCACTCTTTCGCAAGAGTCGGGCACTGCCCCGATCGTCGCTTTTTCCGCCTGTGGCTCTTTGCCATCTCCTGGCGTCGCAAGCGTTAAGACGTCTCTCGTAGAGTCAGGGGATGAGGCGACGGGAGGTGAGACCATCCCGATGGAAGAGGATGAAGCGGTTGCTGTATCAAGTGATGCCCTCGTCGCGGTTCCGACTGGCGACTCATCAGGTAGATTTTGGGTCATTTCTTTTCTTTTTATTCTGCAATCCTTTTCAATCTTTCCTGACAGTATTTATCTTGTTTCTAATGCAGGCGTAGCGAGCGCTGAGGTCGGTCTACCTGAGGCAAGGCCATCAGTTACCTTTTTTACGGTGACCCCTTCTCTACTTTCTCTCGCACCGTCTCAGATGTTGGAAGGTACGGATTTGTGACCCATCAGTCTTACTTCTAGGCTGTATAATTTATGTACTGACATTGCATTATTGCGTCCTTACAGGAGTCCTTTTTGACCACCTGTATCAGGTGCTGCACCCACACTTCTCCTTCCTGTCAGAGATTAGTCCGCCTGCTGGTGTCGGTGAGCATCTTTTCTAAACGACGTCCTTTCTTTAACGGGCAGTCACATTATTTCTAATCCCTCTTTATATTGCTTGTAGCCTTACAAATCGAAGGTGGGGACGAGGCTGTCGTTGCGCCACCAGTACTCCCAGCTCTGCCCCCTGTTGCAGCCGGTATAGTAGACTCCATTTTTGTGTATTTTCTTTATTTCCTGAGCCGACATATGACTATGATTTATTTTGCAGCAATCACATCGACTCCAGCCCCGTTCAAGTCTCGCATTATGATGCCGGCAGGGCCCTTTTCCGGAAGTCCATCCTCGAAAGGCGCCGCGAATAGTCTGCGCATGCTGAGCGACTATATTGAAGAGCTCGACATGGAGACTCCCACATCTGCTGCGGATTTTTCCACGGAGGTTAACCCTATGCTGGCGACGCTCGTGAACTTTCATGGTGAGGGCGTCGTTGAGTCTTGGGTTAATCGCTGCAGGGAAATTGAGGCTTGCCTGCATGAGCTTGAGCTTAGGCGTCCTGCTCCTGAAATTCTGGCTGTAAGCACTCAATGAGCTGCGTGGATCGAGCAGAGTACTTCTTACTTCCGCCATCTTGAACAAGAAGTGGCTTTAAAGCAGAAGGAATGTAAAGAAACTTCAAGCGAATTTGCTCGACTGCATGCTCAGGTTGATGCGAATGCTGCCCAGTTGAAAGTTATCTTTGAAGGCCTTCTGCGATGCATTTCTGACGGGTTAACACTGAGGCAGAAGCTCGACGTCGTCGAGCGGGATGCACAAAATCGTGAAGCAGCTCAGCGGGCCGTCGAGGAACAACTTTCGTCTTACTTTCAGCAGCAAGCCCAGGTCGAAGCAGAGTTGGCCGCGACAGCTGATCAAGAAGAGGGGCTGAGGGAAGTACGCGAAAGGCTAATCGAATTATTGAAAGCGCTTCCCTCTCAATAATTTTTTTTGTACCATTTGTAATTTTGAATAAAATGTATTCATTCTTTTATTCTTTCATATGATGTATTTTGTACCCAATTGAATTCATGAATAAAAGATACATTTCTTTCGCAATATCTTGTGTCATCTTTCTGCTTTCTTCTTTCTTTTGTTATCAGCATGTCACCTTAGCAAACATAGCCGGCAGATGAAAGGGTGAGAATCTTGTTTTGGCTTCTTCGAGAGGTAGTGATGGCTTAGGAAGCGGGTTCAGATCTACTGCCTAAGACTTTTCAACTTTATGAGCCGTGAGGGTCTCATAAAGACTTTTCTCCCTACGAGTCGTGAGGATCAAGTAGGTGTCTTTTCTCCTTAGGAGTCGTGAGGATTCCTAAGTGTGTTTTCCCTTATAAGTCGTAAGGATCTTATAAGAGAGTTTTCTTCCTTACGAATCGAGAGGACCCATAAGTGTTTAATGAGATTGACGTTATCCGCATTTCACGGCGTCATTGGGTGACATATTTCCGAGGCGGGTTCATGTGGATGACGTATTTCCGAGACGGGGTCATGTAGATGACGAATTTCCGAGACGGGGTCATGTGGATGACGTATTTCCACGACGGGGTCATGTGGATGACGTATTTCCACGACGGGGTCATATGGATGACGTATTTCCGAGACGGGGTCATGTAGATGACGTATTTCCTAGACGGGGTCATATGGATGACGTATTTCCGAGATGGGGTCATGTGGATGACGTATTTCCGCGACGGGGTCATGTGGATGACATATTTCCGCGACGGTGTCATGTAGATGACGTATTTCCGAGACGGGGTCATGTGGATGACGTATTTCCGAGACAGGGTCATGTGGATGACGTATTTCCGAGACGGGGTCATATGGATGACGTATTTCCGAGACGGGGTCATATGGATGACGTATTTCCGAGACGGGGTCATGTTGATGACGTATTTCCGCGACGGGGTCATGTGGATGACGTATTTCCCGCGACGGGGTCATGTGGATGACGTATTTCCAAGACGGGGTCATGTAGATGACGTATTTCCGAGACGTGGTCATGTGGATGACGTATTTCCACGACGGGGTCATGTGGATGACGTGTTTCCGGGACGGGGTCATGTGGATGACGTCTTTCCGCGACGGGGTCATGTGGATGACGTATTTCTGCGACGGGGGCATGTGGATGACGTATTTCCGAGACGGGGTCATATGGATGACGTATTTCCGAGACGGGGTCATGTGGATGACGTATTTCCGAGACGGGGTCATGTTGATGACGTATTTCCGCTACGGGGTCATGTGGATGACGTATTTCTGAGACGGGGTCATGTGGATGACGTTTTTCCGAGACGAGGTCATGTTGATAATGTATTTCCGCTACGGGGTTATGTGGATGACGTATTTCCATGACGGGGTCATGTTGATGACGTATTTCCGAGACGGGGTCATTTGGATGACGTATTTCCGATACGAGGTCATATGGATGACGTATTTCCGATACGGGGTCATTTGGATGACGTATTTCCGCGACAAGGTCATTTGGGTGATGTATTTCCGATACGGGGTCATTTGGATGACGTATTTCCGTGACGGGGTCATGTTGATGATGTATTTCCGAGACGGGGTCATTTGGATGGCGTATTTCCGAGACGGGGTCATGTGGATGACGTATTTCCGATTCGGTGTCATTTGGATGACGTATTTCCGCGACGGGGTCATTTGGGTGACGTATTTCTGATACGGGGTCATTTGGATGACGTATTTCCGCGACAGGGTCATTTGGGTGACGTATTTCCGTGACGGGGTCATGTTGATGACGTTGTGTCTGTTGTAATGAGACGAATATCGAAGTGGTCCCCAGGTTGTCCGGGAACTATCGAGATTTGGCTTTGTTTTCTGATGGAGCCTGGGGAGGGAAGGTGTGATTCCTTCTTTATTTGCGCCCCTAGATTGTATACTGGGATTGATGTGATATCACCTGTAGGGCATAAATTTCATTTTATTTTATTTCTTTCCGCGATGCTCTATCATTTCAGCTTTTATATCGCGAAGGTCGCGATTGCCCAATCATTTCGGCTATTTTTCGCGGTGCCCAATCATTTCGGCGATTTATTTTATTTTTACTCGCTGCATTTTATTGCGAGTTGCCCAATCATTTCGGCTATTTTGCATGCATACATTTTTTTACTTGCTGATTTTGTTGCAAGTTGCCCCATCATTTCGGCTATTTCGTATGCATGTGTGGCTTGCTAGCTTTTCGCTGCAAGCCTGGAATTAGACACCGATCTCGGTATCAGCACCGCTACAACTGGGATATTTCCACGAGCGAATCATCATTTGCCTCATTCGATGTCGAACAAAGGTGGCTTAGCGAACAGGGTTAGGATCTTGTCGACTAAGGCTTTTGACTTCATGAGCCGTAAGGGTCTCATAAAGGTATTTCTCCCTGCGAGTCGTGACGATCTCGTAGGTGCGTTTTCTCCTTAAGAATCGTGAGGATTCCTAAGTGCATGTTCTCTTATAAGTCGTAAGGATCTTACAAGAGTGTTTTCTCCTTATAAGTCGAGAGGACTCACAAGGGCTGTTCATCGTGCAAACATATCCCTAGTCACGGATGGCACTTTATTAGGGAAATGTTTATTCACGCCCGTGGATTGTATACAAGGATCAATACTGAACCGCTTGTAGGGAAAAATTGGAGGTTGTGGTGGCTGCTTAAGAACAGGTTCAGATCCCTGTAGCTTAAGACTTTTGAATCTTATGAGCCGTGAGGGTCCCATAAGAGGGTTCTCTTTACAGTCGTGAGGATCTCGCAAGTGTAATTTCTCCTTAGGAATCGTGAGGATCCCTAAGTGTGTTGCTCCCTTGTGAGTCGTAAGGATCTCACGCAGGTGGTTTCTCCTTACAAAGTCAAGAGGACCTTGTAAGTGTCTTTTAACGAGATCGCGCCCTTTCGGGTTTCCACAAAACTCGCCGGTAGCCCTACTGTTTTTACTCACGGAGCCCTTTCGGGTTTTCATCCGTGCCCTTTTGCTTATGGACATACCGTTTTCTTTTTTCTCTCTTTTTTTTATTCTAACGAGGTTGCGCCCTTTCGGGTTTTCACAAAACTCGCCGGTAGTCCTGCTGTTTTTACTCACGGAGCCCTTTCGGGTTTTCATCCGTGCCCATTTTGTTAGTTATATGTATGCCCTAAAGGCCATTACTATACATAGGATGTATAATGTAGTGGATGCTTCGACATATATAGGGAGGACTTTCTTGCTCGACATGATAGTATGCTATCTGGTTGCTCTTTACCTTAACGTGTATACTGTTTGTCTCTCTATTACATATTGGTAAAGCCCTTAGGATATGTACTTGACTACCTGGACTATGATGCGGATCATACTAGTGGGGACATGGTAGTCCATAAGTACATCCTTCAAAGTCCCTAGTCGTGGGTGTATCGAGACGGGGCATCGATATACCAGAGTAGACTAGCGTATACCTTCTCGACTACAGATGGGCGATGGATGATCCCATATCCATCGGTGTTTGACATCAGAGATGATATACGGGTGCTCAGTAGAGACTGGGTACACTGGACGGACTCGCCGAGAACTCCCAGATGGTATTATACCTTACGTCAGATGGCAGTTCTCTGGTGACACTGGTACAGAGTAGTCTGTTGACCCGAGATCATCATAGAGTCTTGTGTGGTTCCCACTGTGCTTTGATTTCCATCTTACCACGTCCAAGAGGGCGTGCAAAACGGTGGTTTTTGGGTACAGTCCCGAGTCACATGGAGGCAATGAGCGATAGGAGGGGATTCGTCTCTCCCGGTATAGGGAGTTGATGTTGCGCTGTGTTCGATTGGCTATAACCGGAAATCCCTGGCCAGGGTTGCTGAGATTTACTGGTAAGTGTTACCAGTAGTTTCTCGAATCGTTATAGACCTCATATCGACACGACTTATCGAGCTATTGGGGTCTGACGTTTACCACCCCTAGGTGAGATATGCGACATATCAGACGATCAGACTGGACTGTACGGTAGTGTTACTGGTTGGTTTCACTGGAGTGTGAGCGGGCTTGCTCGTCGATCTTCTGATCGCTCAATACCCGGGAGGCCGTTACGTTTAGCAGACCGCTTGCGGCTTGTGGATGTTTGATATGATCATCATCCGCTGCCGGCGTATTGACGAGTCTTTAGAGTCCTACACAGAGGTTTCCTGGCTCAAGCGAAACGAAATAGGAGCGCATATGAAATATGTGCGGGACCGAGAATAATACGTGTATGTGATACCGTATTCTATTCTCGCGATGAATGTGTCGAATGGTTGCATGCGATATAACCTAGTTATCGAATCAAGGATTGATTCGATAAATCGATACATTGGATATTAGTCGGTTATATGCGATATGACCGGATCGTTAAATCAAGTGTTGATTTAATGATTTAATGTATAATTATATATTTGATATATTACTTTGTATTAACTAATATTGGTTCACTTTAAATGGATTTTCTCACTTGTAGTTCACAAGTTGTATATGTGATATACTTTTGTGCACTTGCATGTATCATGTTTGATGATACATGTTAACTTGGTTAAGTGTAAAGTTTAAACCATGGTTAAGTTAATGATTAGGGTTTTGATTATCTTATTTATTTATTTATTTATATATATTCATTTTGGAAATTTTTAAGGAGGGTGGCTTATTTTGTTTTTATGTTGAAGCTTCTTGAAGCTTTGATCAAGTCAACCATTCTTATCTCATCCTTAACCCTAACCATTCCAACTAACCTTGGTTTAATCTCTACACTTGACCATGGTTCATTATATGATAAGTATTGATTTTCTTTTCAAGATTAATTAACTTATCATAATACTTTCTTCTTCTTCTTCATCTTCTTCAATGAAGAAAACTTCACTTCATCAATGGTGGATTGATGAAAAGTGTGAGAAATCCAATTCTAAAATGAACCCACTTCCCATTTCTTCATCCTCTACCTCTTGCCAAGTAGTAGAGTGTGTTTCCTTCACAAGTTTCATCACTTGGTGAAGTTGGAGCTTGATCTAGCGATGCTTCGACGTAGATCATCTTCGGCATGGACATCGACGACCTAGCTCGCCTATTCTCCGATGAAGCCGACGCTAGAGCCCGGAATTTGTTTTGGACAGCGAGAGGACTTCATTGCGGAGCTATGGAGGTGGAGCACCGGATCTACAAAGGTTGTATTTCCGTATTCTTTTAGTTAAGATGTTAACTAGTTTGCTTTGTCGCCTAAAATTCTAGCCAACGATCTTGTTAGGGTTTCTCGGCACCGTTAAAATTTGATATTGGCATGGTTGATGCCTTGTGAGACCTCTTGAGAGTGCCTAGGAACCCTACAGTGGTATCAGAGCCTAGCTAGAGCCTTAAGCGAAGTCTAGACGGAATTTGAAACCCGATCGAACCGAAACCCGACCCAAAAAATTGCTCTCTGGACTTTTTCGAAAAACTGGGATTTTTCCAGATTAAAAATGCTTAAAAAATTCAGCAGGGAATTATAAGAATTACGACGCAAAATTTTTCTCCTGAACCCTCTGTTGCGCGGCGGAACCGCGGCCTAAGCCTGCTCAGGCGGCGGTTCCGCGGCCTAATGATGACGTCAGCACTCCTACTTTGCACAGTAATTCCTATTTAATTATGCTGGTTTTTCTGGGAATTTTTAATTTTTATTCAAGAGTTGAATTTTCTGGGGTTGTTTTGGGGATTCGAATGTTCGATCGAATTATCAAATTTTGTCTGTGTGGCTTTCCGGATAAATTTTAGAATATGTTAAAAAGTTCGACCGGATATAAATACCCAATTTTTCCCCTGTCGGGAAATTTCCAAGTGTTGGATTTTTCCGTAGTTTAACGACGTTCTAAGTAGTGCAAATAACGCGATGGACCCTCTAGAAGACAACAAACCTTAACTCGATTATGTGACCGTCTTGAACTGCCCTTTGAACCTTCGGGTTTGGGGCAGTACGGCGTGCCACATGTGAGGCGTTGGCTTGACCCTTCTACGGCTGGACCGTTGGTACTGAGGCACGAACTGAATGTTTTTAGACTTATTTCATGTGTTGATCTGTTTCGGAAAAACTTGGGTGTTCGATTGTTCGATCGGAAAGTTTAACATTTTCTATTTATCTGGAATGGGATACAATAATTGGAATTCACAAGCAGTTATGAGATAACTGTATGAATGTTATAAACATAGCAGTTTAGTCTCACTTGATCGGTTGCCACGGAATTTTGATGTGATTAAAAGTCCGTCGCAATCACGTAGCGTACGCGGATACTCGCCGGGTAAACTTAATAGACAGCCTCACTCCATAGCCCCGACCAAGTGACTGTAGGAGAACCCCGTCACCGAAAGCATCCGTTCGGGTGCTCGCGGCAGCGGTGTTCCGTCTTGGTGCACTTCGTCGACGGCGTCGGGGGTGCGGCCGCCTACTGAAGTTTGCGACGAGCATTCGATCAGGATGTCGGGAATCTTGTTGAATTGCCCGACTTGATATTGAAAAGTGTTTTCGATTTTGAGACTAAAATGCGGGGTTTATAATTGTTAGGCATGCGATGTGTAAGGTATTCATTTGATTAGGCATGCGATGTCTATGGAGGTTGCGGATTCCAACTGTTGTAGTTTTACACTTTCTTTTCTGTGACCGTAAGTGTAATATGTGATATCGCCGGTTTCGTTGCTATATGTCAACGAGAATTGGGATGCGCATATTTACTTACGTTAATGACATGTGTTGTTATGTGTTGCTGGATATGTTATATTGGATCGTCGTGTTTGAATAGCCGGGGGTTTTTATGTGAGATGGGTGTTTTTCCTTTTCATTCATGTAAAAACTTGTATGTAATATTCTTTTATTGGGGCACTTCCAGGTTGCGGAAGTTGTCACCTTATGTATATTATTTACTTTTCCGCACTAGGATAGACCCAAGGAGGGGAGCACAAGTAACCGGGTTCTGGAGTCCAGTGGGAGACCAACTCGAGGAGTCGAGTCCGGGTCTCCTAACTCTAGAATTGGTACAGTTGCTTGCCGCTCTCGTAGGGGTCTAGGGGTGTGGGTTTGGCTATTCATCACGACCGTGGAATCCGTGTTTTATACTGGCTCGTATTGAAAACACGGACGTCCTAGTATATCCAATGTTTCATATGTTTCTTCTGCTGCCATATCTGTGATGTGATCATGTGATGTTCTGTGATAGATACCGTATATAGTATATATGATATATTATATAGGCGTTACTTATGTTTTACACCCGTGCTAGCCCTGCCCCGCTCTGCCGTTAGTTACCTAACCTAACGATGCACGAGGGGACATCGAGGCGAATGCGGATGGCATAAGTGTACGTCGTATTTATCTGTGATGTTTAGGTATATAAATGATGGGATTTCATTAATGTGATTAATGAAATAAAAGAAACCTAAGATGTTGTAGAATCGAATTTCAAAATAAAACAGGTAGCTACAGTTCTTGCTTTGCACAGCGGTATATGTGATATATCCTGCACCTTATTCGATGAGGAAAGGACCGAGATCCCTTCACCGGGAGTGACTCCTTTAACAAAAACTGGCAGATGCTACACACTCGGTTTGTCTTTTGATTGCTTTTAAGAGTTTTTGCTTTGCACAGTGATATATATGATATATCCCGCACCTTATTCGACGAGGAAAGGACCGACGATCCCTTCACCGGGAGTGACTCCTTTAGCAAAACTAGAAAAGCCTCAAAAACACTCCATTTTAAAAATCATTTGATTCTACAACGATATCAAGTTCATTACGCAATAGGTTTTCAGAAAAACCTGTCGTAGCCCTCCGTCATTTCAGATAAGTACTAGTTAGTATTCGTGCTACGGTTGTTTGGCATGCGTCAAGGCGTAGTGTACGGTAGCTAACTAGTGCTTATCTGCTAGCATACGATGCGATAGGATTAGGGTATTCGTACGGCGTTGTTTGGCATGCGTCAAGGATCGTGCGGGTGGGTTTAATTCAATCAAGAAATGTACGGGTTGAACTTGACTAGCAGACTATGGGTTGTTTGGCATGCGTCAAGGTCATAGCGAGCTAGGGGCAAAATATTATCGGGAATTTCAAGTGTTGAAATTTGCAATGAGATTGCATACCTTCTATGAGATAGTTGGATCCCGATACCCGCTGCGAGTAAGAGTTACTCCTGGGAGAGTTTTATACAATACAATTAGCCGATCAAGTAGGTGTCTAGAAAGGTGTCAACGGGGTTACGCCTCTGGGAAAACGAGGTTTACATTAATTAGGTTCGTGCGAAAGCACGGGGGACCTCCCTCAAAGTACCGACACTAGCCTGGCTGAAAGATTGGTGAACTTGTAGTGTGTAATTAATCCCGGCTAGTCTTTCCTTTTAGGGTTTGAAGGAAGATTTGATAAAAAGCAGTGGGAGCCATCCTAATTAGATAAAATAATAACCAATCTATTCTTGAAAGAGCGCACGCTGAGTGTTTTCTTCTCTCTCTCTCCTGGTAGCGACTATATCACGCCTTAATCAAAATAATAATACGGATATTTGACCGAACCCGCTTGTTATACTGAGCTGGGGAACGTTGGTCCCGTTCCAACTTATAATTGTTATAAGACAGAGCAGGAAATTGGGGAATACCAGATTTCCCGTGCCGCCCAAACGAAGAGAGTGCATGCTGATGCATCATCTTCGGGTGTGTTCATTACAAAGAACTATTTCTCTGTATCCTCTACGTCCTGGGTATGTGATACTAGATCAGGATCCCAGATATGTAATCTGTTACATAGGGCTACAGATAGGTAGAGAACTGAGAACGGGTGATTAGTTTCATCAGGCAGAAAACGGGGCAAGTGTTGCAGCCAAGTCTGTTGGTCACTGTCACCCTGTATTACCAATACATTGATTCTGAACGAATGTTATTAGATACCGAACCTGATATACAAAATCATATCAGTCTCTTTATAAGTAAAGAAATGATAAAATTTTGTATTGTTGGATAATTTTTTGAACATTTCTTATATCAAAAGTTGATCGGTTCAGGCACGTTATCTAAAAGCATTGATGTTCTAAATCAAACTACAGTTCTTTAGTATACGGAACACACACAAGAGGAAGAGTTCAGAAATGAACGAGTCCTTCTTGAGGCATTGTAGACTAGGTCATATCAATGCGACCCGACTAGCTGAAGTTACATTTAGATGCATATTTAAATCAGTTTGAATTTACATCTTGTGAAACTTGCCAGTCATGTCACAAAGATAAGATGACCATAGCTCCGTTTACTGGAAACAGAGAAAGAGTTAGTGAACTCTTGGGATGATACATGTTGATGTATGTAGGTCCCCTGTCTACATATGCCAAGACTGGTTCTTTGTACTTCGTTACATTCTCTGATAATCTCTCAAGATTCAGACATATGTTCCTGTTGAAACACAAGTCCGAACCTTTTGAGATATTCACAGAATATAAGTTAGAAGTAGAGAACCAACGTGGGTATAAGTATTATGTCCTATGATGAGATCAAGGAGGAGAATACTTGAGCACGGAATTCCTGGACTTTTCTAAAGGAGAATGAGATTCTCTCTCAGCATTACTCCTCCGTATACACCATAGCACGATGGTATATCGGGGCAGAGCAATCTCACCCTATATGATAAGGTGTGCTCTAAGATGAGTACTACTGAGTTACCTTTTTCCTTTTGGGAGTTATGCACTTATGAAGTTGCATACCTATTGAATAGGGTTCCAATCAAATCAATTGCCTACCACTTCATATGTGATATGGAAAGGGAAGAGCCCATTTCTTAAGTTAGTTAAGATTTGGGGTTGTCCGGCCTATGTCTAAAAGCAAAATCCGGACAAGCTCGAGGCAAGGTCTGTAATGTAGAACTGGAAAGGTTCCAGCTATGCAAACTACAGAAGATGATTTGATAGGACCAAAGGATTCAGTAGATTCCAATGAACCTCAGCCTCTCCGCCGATCTAGTAGGGTTCCTCACCCACCTGAGAGATACTTCGGTTTCTCTATGACAGTGGGAGCGAGGATTGCATCATGAGATGATGACCCAACTAGTTTCGAGCTGGCCATCTGGAGTGGGACTCTGTAAGAATGGCTGGATGCTTAGTGATCTGAGATGGAATCCTTATACACCAACAAAGTATGGACTTTGGTTGCTATATCTGAAGGGTTAAATCCCCATCAGGAGCAAGTATATCTTGAGAAGATTACTTGGTGTAGATGGAAAAGTTGAGACTTTCAAAGCTAGACTTGTTAAAGGTTTTCATCATCGACCAGGCGTGGATAATGATGAAACCTTTTCTAGTACCTATGCTTAAGTCCATCCAGATCCTACTTGTCACGGCTACATACCATGACTACGATATCTGGCGGTTGGGTGTCATGACTGCTTTTCTAAATGATGTTTTAGAAGAGAGCGTCTGTAAGTACACAGCCAGAGGGCTTCGTAAACAGTGGGAGCAGCGGAAACGTGTACAAGATGCTTTATAGGATAAAGCAGGCATCGCGGAGTTGGAACATCTATTTTGATGGATTAGTCAAAGAAGTTGACATCATCAAAATGGTAGATGAACCTTGTATATACAAGAAGGTAGTAGGGAGTATGGTAGCGATCCTCGTAGAGTACGTGGATGACATACTCTTGATAGGGAAGGAGTTTCATATGCTACGCTCGATCAATCTCCGCTTATCACAATGATTCTCCATATAGGATCAAAGTGATACCTCCTAAATCCTGTGTTTTGGGTCTATGAGATAGATCTAAATGGATGTTAGGATTCTCACTAGTTGTAGTGAGATGGTATCAGTTGATCCTGGGGAGAATCACTGGAAGGGTTCCAGGGTGATAAAGACGACTGAATGTCAGTCACAGGCATTGTCTTTACCCTCAGTGGAGGGACGGTATGTTGGAAGAGTTCCAAGCTAGATACCGTGACATACTAGACGATAAAGGCTGGATACATCGCTACTAAAGATGCTACCAAAGAGGCAGTCTGGATGTATATTTGTTCATGAGATGAACTTAGTTCCTCCCATTGTGTGACAATGGAGTTGTGGCTTAGGCCAAGGAACGTCCGTCCCATCAGTGATCCAGACATATTCTAAGGCAGTATCATCTGATCATGGAGATAGTTGATCTCCAGGGTGATCAGGGTTAGGAGAGTTGACTCAGAGGACAACACAGCGGATCCACTCACAAAGGCCTTTTCCCAGAAAGAGACTTTTATGGGATGGTTGAGTATGAGATACTACAACCACTGCTACAGATGGCCCTAGTGCAAGTGGGAGATTGTTAGTTATATGTATGCCCTAGAGGCCATTACTATACATAGGATGTATAATGTAGTGGATGCTTCGACATATATAGGGAGGACTTTCTTGCTCGACATGATAGTATGCTATCTGGTTGCTCTTTACCTTAACGTGTATACTGTTTGTCTCTCTATTACATGTTGGTAAAGCCCTTAGGATATGTACTTGACTACCTGGACTATGATGCGGATCATACTAGTGGGGACATGGTAGTCCATAAGTACATCCTTCAAAGTCCCTAGTCGTGGGTGTATCGAGACGGGGCATCGATATACCAGAGTAGACTAGCGTATACCTTCTCGACCCATACAGATGGGCGATGGATGATCCCATATCCATCGGTGTTTGACATCAGAGATGATATACGGGTGCTCAGTAGAGACTGGGTACACTGGACGGACTCGCCGAGAACTCCCAGATGGTATTATACCTTACGTCAGATGGCAGTTCTCTGGTGACACTGGTACAGAGTAGTCTGTTGACCCGAGATCGTCATAGAGTCTTGTGTGGTTCCCACTGTACTTTGATTTCCATCTTACCACTTCCAAGAGGGCGTGCAAAACGGTGGTTTTTGGGTACAGTCCCGAGTCACATGGAGGCAATGAGCGATAGGAGGGGATTCGTCTCTCCCAGTATAGGGAGTTGATGTTGCGCTGTGTTCGATTGGCTATAACCGGAAATCCCTGGCCAGGGTTGCTGAGATTTACTGGTAAGTGTTACCAGTAGTTTCTCGAATCGTTATAGACCTCATATCGACACGACTTATCGAGCTATTGGGGTCTGACGTTTACCACCCCTAGGCGAGATATGCGACATATCAGACGATCAGACCGGACTGTACGGTAGTGTTACTGGTTGGTTTCACTGGAGTGTGAGCGGGCTTGCTCGTCGATCTTCTGATCGCTCAATACCCGGGTGGCTGTTACGTTTAGCAGACCGCTTGCGGCTTGTGGATGTTTGATATGATCATCATCCGCTGCCGGCGTATTGACGAGTCTTTAGAGTCCTACACAGAGGTTTCCTGGCTCAAGCGAAACGAAATAGGAGCGCATATGAGATATGTGCGGGACCGAGAATAATACGTGTATGTGATACCGTATTCTATTCTCGCGATGAATGTGTCGAATGGTTGCATGCGATATAACCTAGTTATCGAATCAAGGATTGATTCGATAAATCGATACATTGGATATTAGTCGGTTATATGCGATATGACCGGATCGTTAAATCAAGTGTTGATTTAATGATTTAATGTATAATTATATATTTGATATATTACTCTGCATTAACTAATATTGGTTCACTTTAAATGGATTTTCTCACTTGTAGTTCACAAGTTGTATATGTGATATACTTTTGTGCACTTGCATGTATCATGTTTGATGATACATGTTAACTTGGTTAAGTGTAAAGTTTAAACCATGGTTAAGTTAATGATTAGGGTTTTGATTATCTTATTTATTTATTTATTTATATATATTCATTTTGGAAATTTTTAAGGATGGTGGCTTATTTTATTTTTATGTTGAAGCTTCTTGAAGCTTTGATCAAGTCAACCATTCTTATCTCATCCTTAACCCTAACCATTCCAACTAACCTTGGTTTAATCTCTACACTTGACCATGGTTCATTATATGATAAGTATTGATTTTCTTTTCAAGATTAATTAACTTATCATAATACTTTCTTCTTCTTCTTCATCTTCTTCAATGAAGAAAACTTCACTTCATCAATGGTGGATTGATGAAAAGTGTGAGAAATCCAATTCTAAAGTGAACCCACTTCCTATTTTTTCATCCTCTACCTCTTGCCAAGTAGTAGAGTGTGTTTCCTTCACAAGTTTCATCACTTGGTGAAGTTGGAGCTTGATCTAGCGATGCTTCGACGTAGATCATCTTCGGCATGGACATCGACGACCTAGCTCGCCTATTCTCCGATGAAGCCGACGCTAGAGCCCGGAATTTGTTTTGGACAGCGAGAGGACTTCATTGCGGAGCTATGGAGGTGGAGCACCGGATCTACAAAGGTTGTATTTCCGTATTCTCTTAGTTAAGATGTTAACTAGTTTGCTTTGTCGCCTAAAATTCTAGCCAACGATCTTGTTAGGGTTTCTCGGCACCGTTAAAATTTGAAATTGTCATGGTTGATGCCTTGTGAGACCTCTTGAGAGTGCCTAGGAACCCTACACATTTTGCTTATGGACATACCGTTTTCTTTTTTTCTCTCTTTTTTTTATTCTTTTTTTTGTATCAACTTTGGGATGCTGCAATCCACCGTAGTTTATTGACATCTCGGTCAACAGCTAGTTTTAGGACATAGTTGTCCATCGTTAGTTTAAGGATGTTTCGATCCGCTGTTAGTTTAAGGACGTTTCAGTCCGCTGTTAGTTTAAGGACGTTTCGGTCCGAAAACCAGCTACTACTTATAGAGTTTTGGGCTTAAGAAGGTAGCGAGCGGACATAGGCATCGTCATCTATCGTTGACCCAGGCCGTGACTCGTCAGGCGTAGTATTTCTTTAGGAAGCGACCATTTATTGGCCTGAAAGGTCTTTCACCATGCATGTCCATGAGTAGATAAGCTCCACCCTGGTAGACCTTGTCTACGATATACGGGCCTTCATAGTTCGGCTCGAATTTCCCCCGCTTGGCGCGAGTGGGGATCATAGGTCTTTTAACTACTAGCACGAGTTTGCCTTGGCCGAATGTTCTCGACCTAGTCAATCTCTCCAGATTTTGTTGTGCTATGAGCCGGGTTTCATCAAGGGCATCGTGCTTCTCAAGCCGAAGGTGAGCATTTTCTTCATCTGTTAGCTCGTAATGAACTGTAGCTCGTAGAGAAGGTAACTCTATCTCGAGGGGGAGTACCGCTTCTGTACCGAATACCAATGCGTATGGCGTTGTGTTCGTGGCCGTTTTGAACGTAGTTCGATACGCTCAGAGAGCTTCATGCAGTCTCTCATGCCAGTCCTTCTTATTTTGAGACACCGTCTTTTTCATGATCTTCGTCAAGGTCTTGTTAAAAGCCTCAGCCAGACCGTTAGCTCGGGGATTATAGACTGAGGAGTATCTCCGGTCTATGTTATGCTGTTGTGCGAAGCGGCTAATTTTATGGCTTCTGTAGGCTAGCCCGTTATCGGAGATGATCCGTCTCGGAGTTCCAAACCGATAAATGACGTGTGCTTGAATAAATGGAGGATATTCTCCGTTTTCACTTCCCTCAACGGTACTGCTTCTGCCTATTTGGAGAAGTAATCAGTTGTCGCCAAAATGAATCGATGTCCTCTGGACGATACTGGTTCGATGGGGCCGATTATGTCAGTTCCCCACATTTCGAACGGCCAGCTAGCCACTGTTGGGTGTAGTGGATTTGGATGTTGATGGATAAAGTCCCCGTGAATCTGGCACGAATGGCAATGCTTCGCGTATTCGAGCCAGTCTTGGATCATCGTAGGCCAATAATAACCCATCCATTTGATCTTCAGCTTCATCTTCGGGCCGGCTTGGTGAGAACCGCAGAGTCCGTCGTGAGTTTCTTGGACGACTCTCTTTGTCTCTTCAGGTCCCAAGCATCTCAACCACAGAGAATCAAATGATCTCTTATACAGAGTATCATTGACGAAAGCAAAAGACAGAGCTCGTTTCATAAGCTGATGTCTTGAGGACGCATCTTCAGGTGTTCGACGGGATTTGAAGTAGTCTATAAAGACTTCCCTCCAATCCTTAGCCTTTTCCTGGTCTTTTATTTGTAGAGTCATTTGCTCGGTCACTCCCTTTTCTTCGGACAACTCTAGAGATATTTCTGCCGGAGCAAGAACCCGACGGCTTTGCACGACGATCTTCACGTCATCAAGTTTCTCGTCGGCCAGTTCTTTAGCGAGCTTGGATAATGCATCCGCTTTGCTATTTTCCGCACGCGGTATGCTTTCCAAGGTGTAGGAAGGAATTTGAGTCAGCAGTCGCTGTACTCTCTCGCCGTATTTCACCAACTCAGGCTTGCACGTCTGATAGTTGCCGTTTACTTGACTAAAGACCAGTTGGGAGTCTCCGTATATGAGAAGGTTTTCAATTCCCATGTCGATGGAGATCTCGAGACCTGCTATCAAAGCTTCGTATTCGTCTTCATTGTTTGTCCTCGGCTCTGTTAAGGAGAAGGCGAAGCGCATTATCTCTCCTTGTAGAGTCACGAAGATGAGGCCTATCCCAGATTTGATTATAGGGGTGCTTTGTTTGCGCTTCTTCATGGAAGACACCCCATCAAAATAAATTTCCCACCGGGTACCACCCCCATTGATCGTGTCAAACGCATGTTCGTCTGGCAATTCGCAATTCAAAGGAGAGTCAGCAGGTATCGGATGCTCGGCGAGGAAGTCGGCGATGTCCTGGCCTTTCACTGCCTTAAGAGGCCGATAAGTTATCGAGAACTCCATCAAGAGCAGGGCCCATTTAGAGAGCCGCCCCGTCAATATGGCCTTTGACATCAAATATTTGAGGGGATCCACCTTTGATATGAGATGGACCTCATATGCCAACGCATAGTGTCTGAGCTTCGTTATTGCGAAGATCAACGCCAGGCAGTGTTTTTCGATGGGGGAGTAATTGCTTTCTGCCCCCAGGAGAACTCGACTCAGATAATAAAGGGCTCTCTCCTTCCCTTGGTCGTTCTCTTGTGCCCATAGCGCGCCTAAAGAACCTTCGAGGGCTGTTGTATACAGAATGAGAGGCTTTCCCTTTACCGGAGCGGTCAGCACTGGAGGGTTCTGCAAGTATTGCTTGATTTCATCCAGTGCGCTTTGGCATTTGCGATCCCAAACTAACGGGGTTCCCTTCTTCATCAGGTGACTGTAGGGGCGGAATTTGCTGGAGAGATTGGCTGTGAATCGCCGAATATATGCGAGCTTCCCTTGGAGAGACCGCAGTTGCTTAAGAGTTCTTGGCGGAAGCATTTCCATGATCGCCTTGATCTTCGACGGATCTATCTCCATGCCTCGGTGTCGAATGATGAATCCCAGGAATTTACCTGAGGAAACTCCGAACGCGCATTTAAGAGGGTTCATCTTCAAGTTGTATTGCCGAAGGCGTTGAAATACGATCTTCAGATGCTCTACATGTTCCTCGTATGATTTGCTTTTCACCACAAGGTCGTCGATATAGCATTCGACGATTTCATGTATGAGGTCATCGAAGATCTTTGTCATGGCCCTCTGATAGGTGGCACCGGCGTTGTTTAGACCGAAGAGCATCACCTTGTAGCAGAATATGCTCAAAGGGGTCCGGAAAGCAGTATGTTTCTGGTCTTCGGGATGCATCTTTATCTGATTGTAACCTGACGAGCCGTCCATGAAGGAGAAAACTTCGTGAGTGGACGTATTATCTATCATCAGCTCAGTGACTGGTACTGGAAAGTCGTCATTTGGGCAAGCTTTGTTGAGATCCCGAAAGTCCACACATATGCGCACCGTCCCATTCTTCTTCATCACTGGGACGATGTTGGCGATCCAGTCAGGATATTGAACCTCTTGGTTGAAACCGGAGTCGATTAGCTTCTTGATTTCGGCGTTGATGCTCATCTCAAGCTCGAGCCGCATTCTTCTCGGCGCCTGTTTGATCGGCTTGACGTCCGGGGATATTGCCAATTTGTGCACAGCAATCTCTGGATCTAATCCTGGCATCCCTAAATAGTTCCATGCAAAGCAATCTTTATACTGCATGAGCACATCCTTTAGCGTAGCCACCCTTTCTTCAGACAACAGCTCACTGACGAACGTCGGTCGCGGGTCACTTGCCGTCCCCAAATCAATTTTCTTGAGGTTATCTGCAGTAGTATGTATTCCATCTTCCAGCTCTTTTGGCGTCGGTGGAAATTCTGAGATTACCTCGTTATCATCGTTTTCGAAGCACCAGGGGAGGTCGTCCATATTGTCGGGCTCTTTTTCTGACAGCGTTATCACGTGACGGGTACGAGCTCGCTTCCAAGACCGATGTTGATCCGGCTCTACTCTCGTGGCTTTGGGTTCATGCTTCTGTGGCGGGGTTACCCTCCAGCTGCTGGATAGAGCGAACCTTCCTTGCTGATACTGGTCTTCTACCCAGTCTTTGAATGTGAAGCAGTCTTCGAGAGGATGTCCTATTGCTCGGTGATAGGAGCAATAGTCCAGGTGAGAGACTTCGCCTGCTTGCTCGGGATGCTTGGACTCCGGGAGTGTCATCATCTAATATTTTATGACAAGATTGAATATCTTCCTTGTCTTGTCTTGGGGAAAAGAATATGCTCGACTCATCTTTTTCATAAGAGACGAATCCGGACTGCTCGATTCCTGAACGCGTGGCTTCTTGGACTCGCTTTGTCGCTGTCGAACGCCTCTTTCTGGTTCAGGGTTAGCATCTTCCCACAGAGCATCACCTTCTTCATCAAAGTCATGTATGATGTAGCAGTCGCGGAGTAGCTCCCGTTTCTTGGATTGAACATACCTAAGCCCAGTCGTTTCCATTCTTCCGTTGGGAAACTTTCGTTGAGTTCCGGGAACGTTCCATATCATGTTATAGAACCGTGCTTGCCGTACAGTTTGCTTAAGGGGTACACCTTGGCGTCTCAAGAGTTTCTTTAATCTGTCCGTGTAATATCTGGGCAAACGGATGGGTTGGAGCCTGTCAAGTGTAGAATCCGCGCCATGCCAGATTTCTTTCTCCACTTTGGTCTTCCCGGATCGATAGAATAGGATCGCCTTTTCACCTTTTCGTGTGGGAGGGACGTAGAATGTCTGAAGTTCTTCCACACTGTAGGTATCTAGCGCATCTAGTTCTTTATGATGCTTGGACGGAACCATGGCAACTTGCAAACTTTGATCTTCATCAGTGAAGGTTTGTATTGATGGCCGAGCAGAGAATATGGCATTGACCTCATCTTCCGAATCGCTGCCGAAGATCAACATAGGAGTGGACGGTCCCGGCTTGCTGCACTGGGGCGGACCTGAATAAACTATTTCTTCCTCCTCCTCAGTATCACTCCCGAAGACTGGAATAGTGGTGATAGCTTTGTTCTTGTCCTCCGATTTGCGATATCTTTCTGTGTCTTCGAAATCTGGGAAGAAGTATTTTGCATCTTCATACTTTCGGACTTCGTTCACGGAGAATGGGTTCAGCTCTCCTGTTACGGTATACTCGAGACCATCCTTGAAATACTTCATACACTGATGTTGTGTAGAAAGGATGATGTTGTACTCGTGTAACCAAGGCCGGCCGAGCAAAGCATTGTAGCATGTCTTAGCGTCAATGACGTGAAACTTAATGTCCGTGATAAGAAGCCCAAAGCGTAACTTCAGTATCACGGACCCAAGCGTCCGCAATGACTGAGAGTCAAACCCGGAGATGGTGATTTTATCGCGAGCGAGGTGTTGAACGCTCATGCATATTTCTTTCAATACCCTCACATTAAGGAGATTGACGGAGGACCCATTGTCGACCAGGATTTTACCTATCTTGATATCATGACAGTATCCGGAGACATATAGGGGATGGTTGTGCTCGCATGTCCCAAGGAGGAGCTTTTCATCGCCGAAGGTGATATCGGCCGTGTGGACTTCTTCCAGCTCGTCCTTCATCTTTTCTTCGGCGAGGAAAGTTTGGAATTGCTCGGGCTCTTGCAGTGCCTTGATCAAAGAATCTCTTGCTTCTTTTTATAGCAAAAGGGCGTCGAGAATGCTTAACTGCGAAGGTAGCTTTCTCAAGTGTGCCAGAACGTTGTAGTCTACCTTGTTTTTCTTTGGCGGGTCCTTGGCTGTCAGCTCTTTGATGGCTTGGTCATTAAGGATGATATCCTCAAGGACCTTTTCTTTTCCCTTATCTTTTCTATTTGACCCACTATTCGAGGGCCCAAGATTCTTTTCGGGCAGCGTACGATTGCGCAGCTGAATATTTTTACGGGTCTTCGGTTCTTCCTCTATTCCCAAGGTGGACTCTTTAAAGAGAGGGCCAAAAGTCATTTCTTCGTCAGAGTCACTCCCGAATGTGAGAACCTGCGATCTCCCGGCGTTGACCATGCGACAGTTGCCGGCGGTTCTTTTGTACTCCTCGGTCGTATTTCTTTGCTCCCGACGGGTTTTGCGTTTCATCTGCTTGAAATGTTGCCGGTGATCAACATATCCCTGCCACCATCTTTTAAAAGCGTCGCACTCTTCGGTGGGGTGTGAAATCTTTCGATGATATAAGCAGTAGCTAGGATGTGTTTCTGCTTCACCAAGGACGTTTCCTTCGGAGAATGGCTGCTTCATTCCCATTGATATGGCTTTGGCGAGCCTCTTCCTCGTCTTGAACCTGTTTTTATTTGCAACGGATGTACTTTGATCTGGAGGGAGTGTTTCAACTCTTTCGTCCAGTCGCCGGCGTTTGGCTTTTTCAAATATGGCCATCTCACGCTCCCGATCAGCTTTGCTTTTAAGAAGATTTTCATTCAGGAACGCATCAATCATTTCGTCTGACGGCTCTAGAAGCTCCGGTTTAGGATTTACCCCCAGTTTCTCTGTGTAAGGAGCTTCCTCATCGTCTATCGACGAGTGAGAGATCACATTGCAACTTGCCACGTAATCTTCAGATTCATCCGACAAGTCTTCTCCATCATTTCCGTCCTCAAGGACATGGCTGAGGAACTCTTGGAGCGTGATTGGAGTCCGCGCCTTCTGGTTATACTCTTCCACCGTGTCAATCTGTTTTTGCAGGTCCGTGCGCTTGTCGCCAGGCTTCACGGGCTTTTTGGTCTTCTTCTTCTTTTTCGAAGACTTTGACGGCTGGATGTGAGCGCTTTGGCTATCACTACAATCTTCGGAGTTTGGCGCGGCTTCAGCATCCCTTCGATAATCTCTGGTTCGAGTAGATTCTTCCACCTGATCGCTGGCATGTATGGAGATCCTTTAGCATTCTTTTCGTCTTGGATGAAAGAGCGGCCTCCCATGGAGCTTCTTCTACGAAAGAGCATGATGGCCCCGGTGTATCCGTCTTCTTGGGAGTGTGTGGCCGAGGCGGGTTCACCTTCCAATTCTCGGATAATATGAATTTGCCCTGCTGGTACTGATCTTCTATCCAGCTTTTGAAGATGTAACAATTCTCGATCGGATGGCCCAACATTCGGTGATAAGGGCAATAGTTAGGATTGCTAATGTCTCCTGGTTGTGCTGGGCGTCTTAGCTCTGGCAGAGTGATGAGCCTATTGCGCAGTGCAAGCTCGAATAATCTCTTCATTTTATCTCAGGGAAACGAGTAAGGACATCCCAGTCTCTCCTCGAGGGATGGGCGTAGACGCATGTTGTTTTGTCGAACAACCGGCTTTAAGTTGCTCGGCTGTTGTTGAGTATTGGCGACGAAGGTCGCTTTCCCTTTCCCTTTTTTCATTTCGAGATTCCACCTTCAAAGGAGATGGTCTATGACCTATCTGATCCATTCGGGCTAGCTTGTCAATCAAAGCTTGGAAGGTGGTGGGCTTGAAAAACATCATGAAGTGGGAGATGGTCGCCTGTGGATCAAGGGTACCCACAGACATGCCTACCGCGGGAGCCTCTTCGATGCGCTGCTCGCATTTCGACCATAAATTCCGCCACCGTATCGCGTATTGTACCCACATTTCGCCTGGCTTTACCCTGGCGTTGATCAATGCGGTGATCGGGTGCGCTCGCTAGCGCTTGCAAATCTCTGTGTAAACAGCAGCTCCATCTCTACAAATGTTTTGACAGAGTCGTTGGGCAGCTCCGAATACCATTCAAAGGCTGTTTCCACCAAGCTGCCGACGAACTGATGAAGTAACAATTTGCCGTCACCTCCGGTATTGCCGCAAAGAGCCCTGAACTGAGCAACATGTTGATGGGGATTGCCTGTCCCCTTGTATACGTGAAACTTAGGAATCGTGTATCCTGGCGGATACTTGATCTGATCGTACCATCCTGGATATGGTCCCCCAGTTCTGACGACTTGGCCAGTTGCTTCATTTGCTTGATGAGCCCGTATTTGCTGAGCTATATAACCATCCAGGGCAGCTTTTGAGATGGTCTCCTCTTTGGCTGCTGAACAAGCCGGAAGGGGATTTGACGTCTTCGTTCGGTCATCTTCGAGGATAATCGAAGGATCTTCAGCAGGAGGGTCCGGCTGGATCATCATGCCCACCATGTCTTGGAATAGAAGGGCCATTTTTTTTATGTTGGCCGCTTGTTCCGCGGCCTCTTTATCCTTCTTCTCAAGCATTCTCCGAAGGAATTCAGCATCAGTTTCCTGCTCACGGCACTGCTCCAAGGATGTCTCCGGGCTTGCTTTCGGTCCCGTAAGTGCGGCCATAGCTGTTAGCATCTCTTGGAGCTTTTGTTGTTGCTCCTGGGCGTTTGTCACGGATCGGGTGAGCGGTCGGTGACCCGTCGAAGCGCGGCTTTCCTCTTTTCTGGAAGCCATGTAAACAGTATGCACCATTATGCCCCCAGACTTGGGGCGTTTGGGCTCAGCGTCTTTGTGATCTGCCATAGTCACAGTGTAACACTTTGAAAACTCGTTTAGGGCTATTTCGCGTTAGATAGTATTGATGTGTGTTTTCATGAAAACCCGTAAAATCTTAATTTCCTTTTTATCTAGTCTAATTGAGATGAATTGGGGTTTCATATATTTAAACGGGGTTTATTATCTTTAATTAATTTTAATTTAGCTATGTGTTCTTTTAATTAGAATTATTTTCCTTAATTACTTTCCTAATGAGGATTAGTGTGCTTGCTTGCACACTTAGCATTTTAGTGGCACATACTTATTTTCCTTCTCACCTTTTTCAAATTTTCATTTTCTTTTTCCTTTTAAAACAAAAGGAAATTGATTTTGAAAGAAAAGAGAGAGGTATGGTGAGCATTAATGAGGCATGGGGGGGCAATTAATGTGGCTTTTCTCTCTCTCTTTCTTTTCTTTCTCCCTCTCTTTTCTTCTCTTTTTCTCTTGCTGAAATCTCTGAAGAGCAGCAGCTCCAGCAGCAACAATACCCCATTTTCATCACCTTGTTCTTGATCTTTCACTTCTCTTTTGATTCTTGTTCAAAACCTACACAAGAACCACTCATTCTTGCACTCAAAACCTTAGAAAAATGGCTTTTGGGGGGAGTTTGGAGGCAAGTCTGTACACTTGAGGAAAGAGCTGGAAAATTTTGGTTTTCCTAAGGCTTGTGGGAGGTACTAAACTCACACTTAACACCCTTTTTCATAATTTGTAGTATTTTAGCTAAAAAAATCATGTCTTTATGTGCATTTTGTGATATAGAAAGGAATTTTGTGAAGTATATGATAAGTTGGGAATTTTATGGCTTGGTTAACTCATTTAAGTGCTATTAGAGCTGTTCAAACCAAGTTTTCATTTCAGTTTACATAAAAATACCCTAATGTATCGATTTGGTGCCAAAATGACTTTTTGAACTAGGTTTTGGTTCTGTGAAATCTGCTTGTACCCCGTTAGCTTATAAATAAAATTGTAATTACTGGGGCATGTACACTAGGAGTAGAAAACACACACGAAGCACGGGAGGCAGGTTCCCAACTTGGGTCGCCGAAAAATGTGATCTGGCCGCAAATTGGGGCCAGATAGGTGACCTGGGAGTTGGGGTTTTGTGGTGGGTGTCTGCTGATATTTGAAGGCTTGTGGTATATATTTATTTGTAAAATTCTTCCTGTGGCAAAATCTGGGGCTAATTACCCTATTTCTCGTATTTTTAAACCTTCGCGACACGTATGATACGTGTGTGGGTTTGTGGTTTCTGGGTATCACGACGTGTCAGGGTAGCTTCATGCGCGTAATCACACGTTTTAGCGTATCGCGCACACGCGCGTTTAGTTCGCAACGTGGGTTTCTAGTTTAGCTTTAATGTCGTGTTTTTTGTATATTTGAGCTTATATACGTTACTTTGTGAAATTCTAGGTTCGCAGGCGGGTGCGGCAGACGCCGCGAAGAAGGGGAAACAAGTCGTCGGCTACACTTAGCGCGAGACTACGGTGAGTAGATTTAACATCTATGGGAAAATCGCCCGTATGGCGTTATGCGTCAGGGCTGATAGGACTTTGTAGCAGCAAACTGCATTGGCATACCTTGACTATTCATGGATACTAATTGTTGCATACTGCATTCCCTGCTATGTGTATATGAACTTAGAATTGATAAAACACCGCACTATTACTAACGGTCCATGTTGCACGAGCACTAGTCTGCATGTTACACACACATACCGTTAGTAACTGCCATGACACTCACACTATAGAATTTCCATGATCATTATACTGTAGCTCATCTCACATGATTTGACATGATTATGATATTGGTGCACGTACTCATTTGCACATCCATACTTATGCATTTTCAAATTGTATCTACCTCGATAAGCTGATTTTGGTAGAAACTGGGAATCGCGTGATATCTTTTGAAAAACTGAACCTATTTTAAAGAGCGGTTTTCCCCCTTTTACTCATAGTACGACTTTTGATGCATACATCACATCGCATGGATTTATGCACTGGCTTTGGATTTCATGTGAGTTCTGGATTTGAGGACCGTGGGGTTACTTAAGAAAACATGTATTATTTTGAAAACCCGGTTCCTCTTGTTATGATATTTTTGTGCGTCCACCACGCGTTTTCTCGATTCTGAGACGTGTGCTTAAAACCCGATTCGAGGAGTTTGGTGATCCGTTTGCGGGTTCGTGGTGGACCCGGTATGGTACCCAGGGGCAAGAAAGGGATGCTGTGTTTTTCAGACGGTGAGCCTGGCAGTGGGACCACTACCTACCGGTGATTGGTTGCACTTGGAGGTTATCCGGAGGATACCGACCAGAGTTGATAGATGGATATGGGACGACCCGTACTGCTGGGGCCGAGGGCCGATTCCGCAGACGGAGTCCGTGGGCTGATCCGGACTGACGGAGCCCGATATATGAGGATTATGTATCGATGCTGGACACGATTATTTCATGATATTTTGAGTGTCGATGTTGGGCATTCGTGTTTCTCTGAGATTTACAGGATTTGAGGGCCGATGGGATTGCCGGCGCCTGAGTTTTATTGGGATTTTGGGTGTATTGATAGGCACCGATTACTTTCCACATTGACATTCCGTGTAGATGTTATTATATCCCATGCTCAGCATTGATTTCTTTTTTATGCATCTCATCCTGTAGTCCTTTTACTTGATAGAGTCCTTGTGCATGATTATTGCACGTTCTGCATATTGCATATAGATATTATCTGCTGGCATATGTTGAGTAGTGTTGTACGTGCATACTCGTGATTACCTTTATATGTTACCTACTATTCACGAGTTGGCAACTCACCCCCGTTGTGCCACAGTATTTGCAGGTTGCCCATCAGAGTAGTCGCGGCAGGCTGCTTCCTTGTATCTTTTTGGCTACGGATACCACTACAGTTGGAGCGTGAGCTGTTTTGCCGTTAGGTGGGTTGTGGTATTCCGGTTGTTTTTATTGTACACACTTTTGTATCTAGTATTCTCCATCTACTGTATATGTATTGACTTAGAGACCAGTGTGAGGACGATGATATATATTATTGTATTCTGGTGTCGAGCTCGTGTGGGCCGACTTTATTTATGCAGTTTTATGTTTCTTGTTGTCTCCACTTATTTTTGCTCGTTTCTTCGCTACGGCGTCGTATATTACTCTTGTGTTGTTGTTTCCGCCGTTGGGCGTTATTGCTCCCGTTGGGATGCCTTTTTTATCGTATGTCATTTTACTCATATATTGCCTTGTACCCGATTTCGGGGCTAGTTTTTACAAAGGAAATGATGCCAAAATTTTTAAAATAATAACTTGAACCTTAAAAAAATTATACTAAACAACCTAAAGTTTTCTAAATGTTTCAAACACTCTATACTTTTAATGGTTTGAATTCTGGGTTTTCGGCTTACTTAGTCGCGTTACGCCTGTAGGTGTTACGTGGTTAAGTGCCGGTCACGAGTCGAACTTCGGGTCGTGAAAAAGTTGGTATCAAAGCGTAGGTTTTACCTTTCGGAGTGTAGGATGACCCTGGTATGATGGAGTAGGTAGCTGAAGCAGAGTGACGTAGCGTGTGTATGTTCCGCGGCATACTCACGACACGGTAGTCCACCAAGGCGACCTTAGGACTTATTGATTTAAATTTCCTTCATGAGTATATACTTTCTTGTGATTCGATTTCCATATCCTTATCGAATCCTATTTTCCTTTCAGCCATTATGCCGCCAAAGACTACGAGTGCGCAGAGAGCGGCCGCGAGGTCCGAGATTAGAGTTGATTCGTCTGAGACAAGGACAGATCCGGGCAGTATACTCGTTGCACCAGAGTAGACTGTTCCTCCTCCGACTGACCAGATCGCTATGTTTGGGGCCGGTATGCAGGAGATGCGACAGGTGGTGGGGTCCAGTATGCAGGAGATGCGCCAGATGATGGGATCTCTAGTTGAGACACTTCGAGCGCAGCGACCAGAGGTAGTTCCACCCGTTGCAGAGACTGCGATGTTACCGACGGTGCAGGTAATTGCCCCTACAGCTACAGAGGTCATTACGGTATCGCTGTCAGAGTTTATGAGGTTGAGGCCTCCGGTCTTCGCAGGCACCAACACAGCCAAGGACCCACAGTCTTTTATTGATAGGATGGCTTGGATATGTCGTTCCCTCAGATGTGCAGATGCGAGATAGGTTGAGTTCGCGAGCTTTCGTTTGGAAGGTCTTGCGCAGAAATGGTGTGAATCGGTCGAGAAGGGCAGAGCAGCAGGTCTTCCTCCTATGACCTGGACAGAGTTTGTGACGATATTCCTTGCCCGCTTTCTTCCACGGAGTGTCAGGGATGCTAGAGCACGCAGGTTCGAGTCCTTACGTCAGACTCCGGGGATGACAGTGGTAGAGTACGACGTGCTGTTTACAGAGCTATCTGTCTACGCCCCATATCTAGTGGCTACTGAGGAGCTGCGAGTCCAGAGATTTGTTCGAGGCTTACTTACCCCACTGTTCCTCGCGATCAGCACGCATCATTTCGAGACTTATGCAGCAGCTGTAGATGCAGCCTTATCAGTCGAGGAGCGCCTAGCTAAGACTTCAGTAGTTCCAGGTCCGAAGAGGGTTCGTACAGATACGTCGGTACAGAGACAGCCGTTTAGGCGCCACGACAGGTTCCGTTCAGGTACGGGCGGTAGCGGAGGATTGGGACGAGGTCAGATATTCAGCTCTTATCCCCAGGAGGGTCAGCCGGCACCATCTAGATGTTTCCGATGCGGGAGTTCTTATCATCGTGTTCGAGAGTGTCCTGAGATACCCCGGAGGGAGGCAGCAGTACCGCATGTCACCTTACCACCTTCACCACCCCAAAGGGCGTTACCTGTTGTACCTACTGTTGCTCCGCGTCAGACTCATGCTCAGAGAGGTCGTGGGCATGGAGGATTTGCTCAGAGAGGACGGGGTGACCGAGGCAGAGGACAGTCAGTCATGAGTGGAGGACAGGCACGAGTTTTTGCTTTGACGCATCAAGACGCGCAGGCGTCCAATGCGGTGGTCTCAGGTATCCTTCCAGTATGTTCTGTAGACGCACACGTGTTGTTTGATCCGAGATCCACGCACTCCTATGTTTTCACACACTTTGTGCCGAGTCTGGGTAGAGTGTCCGGTTTTCTTGATCAGCCGCTGGTTGTGTCCACCCCTGTGGGCGAGTCATTTATTGCTAGACACGTGTTCCGATCCTGTACTGTCCGTATTGGAGAGAGAGTTGCCTGTCGATTTGATCCTTCTTGAGATGTTGGACTTTGACGTTCTTTTGGGCATGGATTGGTTAGCCACGTGTTATGCGTCTGTGGACTGCCGCGAGAAGACAGTTAGATTTTGTTTTCCCGACGAGTCGATTTTTATTGTGCTGGGGGACCGTGGTGCCGCCCCTCACAGTTTGATTTCTTCTTTTCGCGCTGGACAGCTTTTGAGGAAGGGATGTCAGGGATTTCTCGCCTATGTTTGCGATACTCGAGTTACAGAGGTTCCGTTGGATCAGGTTCCGGTTGTTAGCGAGTTCCCTGATGTGTTCCCTGACGAGCTTCCTGGGCTACCGCCTGAGCGTGATATTTCTTTTTGTATTGATTTAGTTCCTGGCGCGGGGCCTATTTCTATACCGCCTTATCGGATGGCCCCGGCGGAACTTAGAGAATTGAAGGGCCAGTTGCAAGATTTGCTGGATAAGGGACTTACTCGACCCAGTGTTTCTCCTTGGGGTGCTCCAGTCCTGTTTGTTAAGAAGAAGGACGGTAGTTTGCGTTTGTGTATCGACTACCGCCAGCTGAACAAGGTTACAGTGCGGAACAGGTATCCTTTGCCACGCATCGACGACTTGTTCGACCAGCTTCAGGGGGCAGGATACTTTTCGAGGATCGATTTACGATCAGGCTACTGTAAGTCGATGTACAACACCCCACGACTTGCGGGGAGGCGGAATAATGAAAAACGATCTTGTTTTAGGCGTAAACATCGACTAACCGAGAATCTTTGCATAAACAATAATTAACAAGAAACCATATAAGTGTTAACTACTATGTTAAGTGATTATACCTATAGAACCGAGTCCTTCGTCTTGTCGTTCTCCACGTCCTCTCCGGCCTTCTCTAAGTAGTAGAAGATCCACCCGAGAGCTTTACTACAAGCTTCACCTCAAACTAGAGGTAACTAGGTTTCTTGAAGTGCTAATCCAAGTAACCTATGTGATATAGAGAATGGTTAAGGATTAAGTAGTCTAATCTAATCCTTGTACTCAACACATGAGAGGGGAGGATTAGGGTTTGAAGAGGGAGAGCTTGAGGAGAGAGAAAGTGAGCAAGATAATGAGATGAGAAAATGAGCTATCATAATATATATCAAGCATTATTTTTTATCAAGAAAAGAAAAGAAAATGATTTACAACCATGCTTGATAAATATCTAATGGTGATTCATCTCCATGAGTCATTAAGCATTTATGATGCATTAATGACATGGATGAATCATCCATATGACTCACTAATCTCATTCAATGTATATGCCACCTTAACCCCCTTAGTCACCACCTTCTAGAAGCTTCTCGCGTAATTACGAGAACGCCCCTCCTATCCGTGAAAACACGGAAAAACTTTAGACTGTATAAATCCAATAACCGGATACTAGTAACTGGCTTAAACCAAAGCCGACTAGTAAAAACTGTCCGAACGACGTACGTGTGCAAACACACGTATGCGTCCGAACCCTTTGTCGTAAAACCATACGACCTCTATATCGTTTCGCCTGGAGTAGGGAAACTCTCTGTGTGGGACTCTAGAGACTCGACTACTACACTGGCAGTGGGTTTAACCACAGACCGCAAGCGGCACTAGCTGTACGTAACGGTCCCCAGGTAGATGTCGATAAGAAGGCCGATGAGGAAACCCATCCGAACTCCTACTGAGCCTGCTGTGACAATCTCCATACAGTCTGGTCCGTTCGTCTAAGACTATCGCATATCGGGCCTAGGGGGCGGCAAGCGTCAGTCCCCTAATAGCAGTATAAGTAGTGTCGGAGCGAAGCCCATTACACCCTGAGAAACTACTGGAACCTACCAGCAAATCTCGCTTGCCCTGGCCAGGGACTTTGCGTAATGGCTCTCTGACACAGCGCGATATCAACCCCAATACCGGGAGAGACGAATCCTGTCTAACCGCCACTGCCTCCAAGTGCTCGGGACTGCACCCAACTGCTACCTGTTTGCACGACTCCTTTGAGCCGTGGTAGGGTAGCAATCTAAGAACAGTGGGACACACTCGAGGCGAAGTAGCAGTGTCAAGTCTGCGGACTATGCTGTACTCATGTCACCTGGGAACTGTTCACTGACGACTGGTATAAAACCAACCAACAGTTCCCTGTAAGTCCTGTCCGGTGTACCCGTAACCTAACGAGCACCTGCATACTATCTCCAGTACGACGTACTGACGGCTGTGGGACAGACCATCTCCCCAACTGGGATGAGAAGCATACACACTAGTCTACTCCAGAGTATCGATGCCCTGTCTCGATAATCCAACGACTAGGGACCTGAATAAGGATGTGCTTGTAGACTACCCAGCCCCCACTAGTGTGACTGCCATCACAACGCTGGTAGTCAAGCAAGATCCTAAGAGCTCTATCAATACATATACTCACATATTAAGATAGAAAAACCAAGTAGCATACTACCATGTTTAGCAAGACTGTTATATACATGTGAATATCCCAAGCTTCCATTAAGTAATATACAAACTAGTATGATACAGTAATGGCCTTCTAGGGCATAAACACTAACAATCTCCCACTTGCACTAGGGCCATGTACTGGCGTATCGAAGACCGATGATCTAGAGTAGCCTCTCGAACTGAATCTGAGGTAGGGCCTTAGTGAATGGATCAGCAATGTTATCCTATTTATTTACTCTCTTTACCTCGATCTCCCGGCGATCTACGATCTCCCTGATCAGGTGATACCGCCTTAAGATGTGTCTGGACTTCTGATGGGACCTGGGTTCCTTCGCTAAAGCTATAGCGCTGTTGTTGTCGCAATACAGAGGTATTGGACCAACACTGGTAGGAACCACCTGAAGTTCTGTGAGGAACTTCTTCATCCAGACAGCTTCTTTTGCGGCATCGCAAGCAGCTATGTACTCCGCTTCCATCGTTGAGTCGGCAACGGTGTCCTGCTTGGAACTCTTCCAATAGACCGCCCCTCCATTGAGGGTAAAGACATAACCCGATATGGACTTGGAGTCATCCTTGTCACTTTGGAAGCCGGAATCAGCAAAGGCCTCCATCCTGAGGTCTTTTCCGCCGTAAACCAAGAACATCTCCTTAGTCCTCCTCAGGTACTTGAGAATGTTCTTTACTGCTATCCAGTGATTCTCCCCTGGGTTTGCCTGATACCGGCTTACAACGCTCAATGCGTATGCTACATCTGGTCTGGTACATAACATCGCATACATTATAGAACCTACCGCAGAAGCGTAGGGTATAATCGACATGCGTTCCCTTTCCAAATAAGTCTTGGGAGACATCTCTTTGGAAAGGGTGATTCCGTGACAAGCCGGTAGGTTACCGCGCTTAGAATCTTCCATACTGAATCTTTTCAATATGGTGTCTATGTACCTGGACTGCGAAAGTCCCAACATCCTCTTTGATCTATCACGATAGATCTGGATCCCCAGAATGTAGGTGGCATCACCCAGGTCCTTCATAGAGAATTTTTGTGACAAGAATCTTTTGACTGACTGTAGCATAGGAATATCATTTCCTATTAGGAGAATGTCATCCACGTACAAGACGAGGAATACAACAACTCTCCCTACAATCTTACTGTATATACATGGTTCATCTGGATTTTTGATAAAGTCAAATTCTTTGACAGTATCATCAAAACAGGTGTTCCAACTCCGCGATGCCTGCTTTAGTCCATAAATGGACTTAAGCAGCTTGCATACTTTACCGATGCTCCCACTCTGAATGAATCCTTCTGGCCGATCCATATAGACGCTCTCTTCTAAATTTCCATTTAGAAAGGCCGTCTTTACGTCCATCTGCCAGATCTCATAATCGTGGAAGGCAGCAATAGCAAGAAGGACCCGAATGGATTTCAGCATAGCCACTAGAGAAAAGGTTTCGTCATAGTCCAAACCAAGTCTTTGACGGAAACCCTTTGCAACAAGTCTAGCCTTATAGGTTTCAACCTGTCTATCTACACCAATCTTCTTTCTGAAGATCCACTTGCATCCTACGGGTTTTACCCCATCTGGAGCAGTGTCCAAAGTCCATACTTTGTTAGTGTACATGGACTCCATTTCGGTCCGCATTGCATCCAGCCATTTTACCGAGTCGCCGCTCTGAATGGCTTGCTGGAAGCTAGTAGGGTTGTCATTATCAATGACGCAATCTTCTCGATCCCCGTCTATGAGAAAACCGTAGTATCTCTCGGGCGGATGAGACTGCCTACTACTTCTGCGGATAGGCGCTGGTATGTCCCTTTCTTCTGAAACTTCTTGTTCTACCAAACTTTCAGTAACAGCTTGTGGTTCTGGAATTTCTTCCAGTTCTACTGCGCTCCCACTCTTCTGATTTTCTAAAAATTCAGTTTCTAAGAAGCGGGCATGACGAGAAACAAAAACCTTTTGTTCCTCTGCGTAGTAGAAGTAATATCCCATGGAGTTCTTTGGATATCCCACAAACTTACACTCTACTGAGCATGCCTCGAGCTTGTCCGGATGCTGCTTTTTTACAAAAGCTGGACATCCCCATGTCTTCAGGTACTGAAGATAGGGTTTCTTCCCACTCCACATCTGATATGGTGTGGTAGGCACAGTCTTGGTTGGAACCTTGTTCAAAAGATATGCCGCTGATTCTAGCGCATAACCCCAGAATGATCGCGGTAACTCAGCCTTACTCATCATGGAACGAACCATATCCAATAGGGTTCGATTCCTCATTTCCGATACACCGTTGTGTTGTGGTGTGTATGGAGGAGTAAGATGAGAGAGAATTCCTTTCTCTTTTAAGTAACCCAGGAACTCGGCACTTAAGTATTCACCACCTCGATCAGATCTTAGTGTCTTAATACTTTTGCCTGTTTGGTTTTCCACTTCATTCTTATATTCCTGGAATTTCTCAAAGGCCTCGGATTTATGCTTCATCAAGAAGATATGTCCATACCTAGAGAAATCATCCGTAAAAGTGATGAAGTAGGAATAACCACCTCGCGCATGTGTAGACATTGGACCGCACACGTCACTGTGTACGAGTCCTAAGAGCTCGCTCGCTCTTACTCCGTGTCCAGTAAACGGAGTCTTTGACATCTTTCCCATGAGACAAGATTCACAAGTGGCATAAGATTGATATTCGAACGGATTCAAATATCCTTCTCTATGTAACTTCGTTAATCGTGTTTTATTGATGTGACCTAGTCTACAATGCCATAAGAAAGCCTGATTCATTTCTGGAGACTTTCTTTTAAGTGTGTTCTGGACATTGAAAACCTGAGCTTGATTCAATACGTATATACCGTCATCTAATGTACCGGACCCAATCAGAACTTGATTTAGGTGGATGTGAACTACATCGCTTACGAATGTAAAGTCATATCCCTCTCTTGAAAGTGAGGATACTGATATGATATTACAAGTCAAACTAGGTACATAAAGACAGTTACGTAGAATCAATATCTGCCCACTTGTCAAACCTAGGCGATATTCTCCCACGGATTCAGCGTCCACGCTCATTCCGTTTGCAACTCTGAGAGACAAATCACCTATCCTTATAACTTTACGGTTTCTCAAAGCATGTAACGAATTACAGATATGAGATCCTGCTCCGGTATCTAGTACCCAGGAAGTAGAGTTAATTGACAAACAGTTCTCAATTACAAACACACTTGAGGCTGAAGCCACAACATGCTTCGTATCCTGGCTACTGGCTTCCAAAGCCCTGCAATCCTTCTGCCAATGCCCATTCTCATAACAATAGGAATATCCCTCCTTATCTACACCAAGTCCCGAAACTTTTTCTCTTCCCTTTCCTCCTACTTTACTGACACCGTATATCGGCTTTGTAGAGGTCTTCTTCTTTTCATCCTTTGCTTTCACCCTGGATGTAGAAGAAGAACGTCCCCCATTAAGCAGAGCTTGTGTCTCCCTGGTTTCTTTCAGGGTATAAGTAGAGGGTAGGGACTGTGGAAATAAGTCATCATATGACCTGTTTCCCAACGTGGTCTCCAGGTCCTTGAGCTCATCAATATAGCTAGTCATCGTAAGGACGTCGTCCCTTACAGATGACCCGTCAGCCGACCTCGCTTGAATTAATTCGTTCGAGGCCCCATATCTTGCGATATGAGATTGCTCTCCATATAAATCTTTGTTATGGAGAAAGATGGAAACAGAGTCCATCTTCTCATGCTGCTTCTAGTATACACCATCAACTGAAACCAACACGAGGCACTTGGCTTTCGCTTTATCCTTTTCCTTTGTCTGACGGATATCCATATCCGCGACGGTGGAAACTGGACCTGGGATGGCGGGATCTTGAGTAGAAATAGGGTGGTCCAGCTTATCATAGGCAATGGTCATCTGGACAGACCTTTGTCAGTTATAAAAGTCAGATTCAGTCAACTTGTTATCTAAATGTAACCTAGTCATGGTCACAAGGTCACTGTAATGAGAGAGAGAGAGAAGAAAACACTTTAGCATGATGCTCTTGCAAGTTTAGATTGGTTTTTAATTTATCTAAACTGGATGGCTCCCACTGTTTCTTGAATCCTTCCTCAAACCATAAAAGAAGAATTAGCCAGGACTATTCTCACTGTACAATACTTGCTTAACCGTTCAGCCAGGCTAGTGTCGGTACTTAGAGGGAGGTTTTCCAACGCTTTCGCGAAGTTCCTTAATTAAATAACCTCTTTTCTCTGGGGGCGTAGCCCCGCTGACACCTTTCTCGGCACCTACTTGGTTTATAGCATTGATCGTTAAGTGACGAATCTCCTGATAAGTAGCATATACTCACAGTAGGATCAGGATCCAAATATCATCGTATGATAATGTTGAAGGAATCCTACCAACATTCATCAAACTCCAAATGGTATGCATCTCTTTGCAAATTTCAGTTTCTTTAGAAATTCCCAATATAGATTTTTGCCCAATGTTCTTATGACCTTGACGAAAGCCAACAAATCATAAAACACATGTCAAGTTCTGCCCATCATTATCTTGTTAATTTGAACCCACCCGTATATACCCTTGACGAAAGCCAACAAGGTTATACGACTGTCCCAAACCAACTCATCTATCTATGCAACAAATGAATACCCCAGCAGCTACCAAACACTATGCCTTGACGAAAGCCAACAAACATAGCTTGAATACTACTGACCATCCATAAGAAATGACGGAGGGCTACGACTGGTTTTGGCGAAACCGTGAACGTAGTGAACTTGATATAATCGAAGGAACCTGATAGCTTTTTAAAAGGAGTGGTTAAAGCTCCGCAATTAAAAATTCTGCTCTTTTAAAATAACCGAGTGGTTTCTTTTAAATTTGTTCCAACGATTCAACTTTGGTTTATTTTCTTTGCATTAAAATAATGCGTCCCATCATTTAACCTATCATTGCAGAAAACAACGAAAATACAACGTCCTCTTATGCCATCCGCATTCGCCACTGGGTCCCGTCATCACCCGTTAGGTTACTTAACTAACGGCAGAGCGGGGGCTGGGCTAGCGCGGGTGTAAAACATAAGTGACGTCTAAATAGCTATCATATATAGATATTGTACATTCGTCAGACGCAATAATAGGCATTCCAGATCTCATATGAACTTTATTGGATTTGCAAGCAATCCGCGTTTGTTTAGAGCCTGCAACAAAAGACGGATTACACAGTTGTGATGAATAGCCATTACCCCACCCTAGACCCCTATGGGTACGGCAAACTACCCGCCAAATACCCGAAGTGAAGCGGTCTCCCTCAACAAAGTGAGTAGGCCACTAAACACTTCAAAGTACCCGGTAGTTTGTGCACCCCACCTTGGGTCTATCCTAGGAGCAAAAACAGTAAAATGAAATAATACATCGGTGGCTACAACCGCAACCTGGATGCGCCCCGCAAAATAATATTACAACATATTACAATTACATTGAATGAATTAAAAATAATAACCCATCGCAAAACCCCGGCTAATCATCACAACAGTCCAATACAGTTTACATCCACAAACAGTAAAAACCATTATAGAAATGTGCAACTCCCTGCCAACCGACATACTAGCAGTTAGGGGAGGTTTACGAACACATTATACAAACACAGATATAATCATATTAGCAAACTTCGTAAAATTTCGATCGAACAAACGCTTTTAGATTCTACTCCAATACTTCTCTGTGAACCTGAGATCTTAGCAGAAAATAAAACATCCCAGAAACATCACTGTTAACACCTAGGAGTTACTGAATAAATTTGGGCCGACTCAGCCCCAACTCGGCCGCGGATCCGCGGCGAATCGCATGGATCCGCCGCGGTTCCGCGGTGAGATGGCCGAGTTAGGAGTCCAAATTTCTTCAGTAGCCCTAGTTTTTCCTGCTTGTTATTCTGAAGCACCCTGAAAAATTTTTAGAGCCAGTTTAAAATTCAACAGCAAGTATGATAATCGACGATGTTTCCGGTTCCTTTTTGCGTTCGAAATTCTTACGACTTTGCTAATGAGTTATTTATTGTTTAGCGAGGCTCTGATACCACTGTAAGTTGATGTACAACACCCCACGACTTGTGGGGAGGCGGAATAATGAAAAACGATCTTGTTTTAGGCGTAAACATCGACTAACCGAGAATCTTTGCATAAACAATAATTAACAAGAAACCATAGAAGTGTTAACTACTATGTTAAGTGATTATACCTATAGAACCGAGTCCTTCGTCTTGTCGTTCTCCACATCCTCTCCGGCCTTCTCTAAGTATTAGAAGATCCACCCGAGAGCTTTACTACAAGCTTCACCTCAAACTAGAGGTAACTAGGTTTCTTGAAGTGCTAATCCAAGTAACCTAGGTGATATAGAGAATGGTTATGGATAAGTAGTCTAATCTAATTCTTGTACTCAATACATGAGAGGGGAGGATTAGGGTTTGAAGAGGGAGAGCTTGAGGAGAGAGAAAGTGAGCAAGATAATGAGATGAGAAAATGAGCTATCATAATATATATCAAGCATTATTTTTTATCAAGAAAAGAAAAGAAAATGATTTACAACCATGCTTGATAAATATCTAATGGTGATTCATCTCCATGAGTCATTAAGCATTTATGATGCATTAATGACATGGATGAATAATCCATATGACTCACTAATCTCATTCAATGTATATGCCACCTTAACCCCCTTAGTCACCACCTTCTAGAAGCTTCTCGCGTAATTACGAGAACGCCCCTCCTATCCGTGAAAACACGGAAAAACTTTAGACTGTATAAATCCAATAACCGGATACTAGTAACTGGCTTAAACCAAAGCCGACTAGTAAAAACTGTCTGAACGACGTACGTGTGTAAACACACGTATGCGTCCGAACCCTTTGTCGTAAAACCATACGACCTCTATATCGTTTCGCCTGGAGTAGGGAAACTCTCTGTGTGGGACTCTAGAGACTCGACTTCTACGCTGGCAGTGGGTTTAACCACAGACCGCAAGTGGCACTAGCTGTACGTAACGGTCCCCAGGTAGATGTCGATAAGAAGGCCGATGAGGAAACCCATCCGAACTCCTACTGAGCCTGCTGTGACAATCTCCATACAGTCCGGTCCATTCATCTAAGACTATCGCATATCGGGCCTAGGGGGAGGCAAGCGTCAGTCCCCTAATAGCGGTATAAGTCGTGTCGGAGCGAACCCCATTACATCCTGAGAAACTACTGGAACCTACCAGCAAATCTCGGTTGCCCTGGACAGGGACTTTGCGTAATGGCTCTCTGACACAGCGCGATATCAACCCCAATACCGGGAGAGACGAATCCTGTCTAACCGCCACTGCCTCCAAGTGCTCGGGACTGCACCCAACTGCTACCTGTTTGCACGACTCCTTTGAGCCGTGGTAGGGTAGCAATCTAAGAACAGTGGGACACACTCGAGGCGAAGTAGCAGTGTCAAGTCTGCGGACTATGCTGTACTCATGTCACCTGGGAACTGTTCACTGACGACTGGTATAAAACCAACCAACAGTTCCCTGTGAGTCCTGTCCGGTGTACCCGTAACCTAACGAGCACCTGCATACTATCTCCAGTACGACGTACTGACGGCTGTGGGACAGACCATCTCCCCAACTGGGATGAGAAGCGTACACACTAGTCTACTCCGGAGTATCGATGCCCTGTCTCGATAATCCAACGACTAGGGACCTGAATAAGGATGTGCTTGTAGACTACCCAGCCCCCACTAGTGTGACTGCCATCACAACGCTGGTAGTCAAGAAAGATCCTAAGAGCTTTATCAATACGTATACTCACATATTAAGATAGAAAAACCAAGTAGCATACTACCATGTTTAGCAAGACTGTTATATACATGTGAATATCCCAAGCTTCCATTAAGTAATATACAAACTACTATGATACAGTAATGGCCTTCTAGGGCATAAACACTAACAGCCACCACCAGCTGCGGGTTCGACAGGAGGACATACCGAGGACAGCTTTCCGCACGCGCTACGGCCATTATGAGTTTTTGGTGATGTCGTTCGGACTCACCAATGCGCCAGCAGCATTCATGGACTTGATGAACCGTATTTTCCTGCCATATCTTGATTTGTTCATCATTGTATTCATTGACGATATTCTGGTGTATTCCCGGAGCAGAGACGAGCACGAGCAGCACCTGCGGATTACACTGCAGACCTTGAGGGAGCACCGGCTTTTCGCCAAATTCTCCAAGTGTGCTTTCTGGCTAGACAGCGTAAACTTCTTAGGCCACGTGATTTCACGAGACGGTATATGTGTAGACCCGAGGAAGATCAAGGCCGTTCAGCGTTGGCCCAGACCCACATCAGTTACGGAGATTTGCAGCTTCTTAGGGTTGGCCGGTTACTACAGGCGATTTATGCAGGACTTCTCTCGTATAGCTGCACCTTTGACCGGGTTGACCCGGAAGGGAGTTCCTTTCGATTGGACGGAGGAGTGCGAGCACAGTTTTCAGCAGCTACGGACTCGACTGACTACGGCGCCGGTGTTATCATTGCCTGCAGGATCGGGAGGATTTGTGGTCTTTTATGATGCTTCTCGAGTAGGGTTAGGGTGCGTATTGATGCAGCATGACAGGGTGATTGCGTATGCTTCACGGCAATTAAAGAAACATGAATAGAACTACCCCACTCACGACTTAGAGATGTATGCAGTGGTCTTTGCACTTAAGATCTGGCGACATTACCTTTACGGCGAGTCGTGCCAGATATTCATTGATCACAAGAGCTTAAAGTATATATTCCAGCAGTGAGACCTGAACCTTAGACAGCGCCGATGGATGGAGTTAGTGAAGGACTACGACTGCGAGATCTTGTATCACCCGGGCAAGGCTAATGTAGTGGCGGATGCTTTGAGTAGGAGGCCCGAAGGTAATCTATCTTGTTTGAGCGCAGTGCAGAGGCAGTCGTCAGCAGATTGGAAGATTTTATGCGACAGCCGAGTACAGTTTGAGTTTACGCCGATTGGGGGACAGCTTGCGCATGTTCGTGCATGCCCATAGTTGCTTGACCGTATACACAAGGCACAGTACAGTGATGACCGTTGTTCAGAGATCATGGCACAGTTTGGACAGGGCAGATTTTCCGAGTTCGTGATCGATGATCAGGGGATACTACGATTTGGGACTAGACTGTGTGTACCAGACGCTGAGGGACTGTGGCGTGAGATTCTTGAGAAGGCACATCGATCGGTGTACAGTGTTCATCCAGGTTCCACCAAGATGAATCATGATATAAAGGATGTTTACTGGTGGGACGGAATGAAGAGGGACATCGCATTCGTGTCGAAATGCCTGACTTGTCAGCAAGTCAAGGCCGAGCACCAGAGGCCCGCGGGAGAGCTACAACCGTTACCCATTCCGGAGTGAAAATGGGAACAGATTTCTATGGATTTCATTATGGGTCTATCCAGGACTAGTCGAGGGTATGACTCCATCTGGGTGATCGTGGATCGTTTGACGAAAGCGGCTCACTTTCTACCGGTGAAGACGACTTTCGGATTTGCTCAGTACGCCCAGATATACATCAACGAGATTGTACGACTGCACGGAGTTCCGACGTGTATCGTGTCCGACAGAGGCACCCAGTTTACCAGCCGACTATGGCAGAGGCTTCAGGAGGCTTTGGGCACCCGCTTGAGTTTCAGCACAGCATTTCATCCGCAGACCGACGGACAGTCAGAGCGGACTATTCAGACTCTCGAGAACATGCTCCGAGCGTGCGTATTAGACTTCGGAGGTAGCTGGGATCATCATTTACCCTTAGTAGAGTTCTCCTACAACAACAGCTACCAGGAGACCATTCAGATGGCACCATTTGAGGCTCTTTATGGGAGGAGATGCAGATCGCCCACCTGTTGGACAGAGCTCAGTGAGAGCAGTATCTTAGGGCCACAGATTGTTGAGGAGACGACCGCGAAGATCCAGTTGATTCGCGATAGGATGAGAACAGCCCAGAGTAGGCAGAGGTCTTATGCGGACCGTCGGCGGCGCAGACTTGAGTTTTCTGTTGGTGATCATGTTTTCTTGAGGGTCTCCCCAATGAAAGGTGTGATGAGATTTGGGAAGAAGGGGAAGCTTAGTCCCAGGTATGTGGGCCCCTTCGAGATCCTCGAGCGTGTTGGTGCAGTTGCGTATCGATTAGCCCTTCCACCCAGTTTTCCAGATGTGCATCGTGTATTTCACGTTTCGATACTCCGCAAGTACCTTCATGATCCTTCGCATGTGATTCAGCACCCGACGATCCAGCTGGAGCGTGATCTTTCTTTTGTGGAGCAGCCGGTGGTCATATTAGACCGACAAGTGAAGAAATTGAGATCGAAGGATTTACCATCCGTCAAGGTCCTTTGGCGTGGCCCGAGTAGCGAGGAGGTCACTTGAGAGACCGAGAGCGAGATGGGGAAGAGATATCCCCATCTTTTTTAAGGTACGTGTAGCTAGATTTTTTTTTAATTCGGGGACCAAATTTCTTTAAGAGGGGTAGATTGTAACACTTTGAAAACTCGTTTAGGGTTATTTCGCGTTAGATAGTATTGATGCGTGTTTTCATGAAAACCCGTAAAATCTTAATTTCCTTTTTATCTAGTCTAATTGAGATGAATTGGGGTTTCATATATTTAAACGGGGTTTATTATCTTTAATTAATTTTAATTTAGCTATGTGATCTTTTAATTAGAATTATTTTCCTTAATTACTTTCCTAATGAGGATTAGTGTGCTTGCTTGCACACTTAGCATTTTAGTGGCACATACTTATTTTCCTTCTCACCTTTTTCAAATTTTCATTTTCTTTTTTCTTTTAAAACAAAAAGAAATTAATTTTGAGAGAAAAGAGAGAGGTATAGTGAGCATTAATGAGGCATGGGGGGAAATTAATGTGGCTTTTCTCTCTCTCTTTCTTTTCTTTCTCCCTCTCTTTTCTTCTCTTTTTCTCTTGCTGAAATCTCTGAAGAGCAGCAGCTCCAGCAGCAACAATACCCCATTTTCATCACCTTGTTCTTGATCTTTCACTTCTCTTTTGATTCTTGTTCAAAACCTACACAAGAACCACTCATTCTTGCACTCAAAACCTTAGAAAAATGGCTTTTGGGGGGAGTTTGGAGGCAAGTCTGTACACTTGAGGAAAGAGCTGGAAAATTTTGGTTTTCCTAAGGCTTGTGGGAGATACTAAACTCACACTTAACACCATTTTTCATAATTTGTAGTATTTTAGCTAAAAATCATGTCTTTATGTGCATTTTGTGATATGGAAAGGAATTTTGTGAAGTATATGATAAGTTGGGAATTTTATGGCTTAGTTAACTCATTTAAGTGCTATTAGAGCTGTTCAAACCAAGTTTTCATTTCAGTTTGCATAAAAATACCCTAATGTATCTATTTGGTGCCAAAATGACTTTTTGAACTAGGTTTTGGTTCTGTGAAATTTGCTTGTACCCCGTTAGCTTATAAATAAAATTGTAATTACTGGGACATGTACACTAGGAGTAGAAAACACACACGAAGCACAGGAGGCAGGCTCCCAACCTGGGCCACCGAAAAATGTGATCTGGCCGCAAATTGCGGCCAGATAGGTGACCTGAGAGTTGGGGTTTTTGTGGTGGGTGTCTGCTGATATTTGAAGGCTTGTGGTATATATATATTTGTAAAATTCTTTCTGTGGCAAAATCTGAGGCTAATTACCCTATTTCTCGTATTTTTAAACCTTCGCGACACGTGTGATACGTGTGTGGGTTTGTGGTTTCTGCGTATCGTGACGTGTCGGGGTAGCTTCAGGCGCGTAATCACACGTTTTAGCGTATCGCGCACACGCGGATTTGGTTCGCGACGTGGTTTCTAGTTTAGCTTTAGTGTCGTGTTTTTGTATATTTGAGCTTATATACGTTACTTTGTGAAATTCTAGGTTCGCAGGCGGGTACGGCAGACGCCGCGAAGAAGGGGAAACAAGTCGTCGGCTACACTTAGCGCGAGACTACGGTGAGTAGATTTAACATCTACGGGGAAATCGCCCGTATGGCGTTATGCGTCAGAGCTGATAGGACTTTGTAGCAGCATACTGCATTGGCATACCTTGACTATTCATGGATACTAATTGTTGCATACTGCATTCCCTGCTATGTGTATATGAACTTAGAATTGATAAAACACCGCACTATTACTAACGGTCCATGTTGCACGAGCACTGGTCTGCATGTTACACACACATACCGTTAGTAACTGCCATGACACTCACACTGTAGAATTGCCATGATCATTATACTGTAGCTCATCTCACATGATTTGACATGATTATGATATTGGTGCACGTACTCATTTGCACATACATACTTATGCATTTTCAAACTGTATCTACCTCGATAAGCTGATTTTGGTAGAAACTGGGAACCGCATGATATCTTTTGAAAAACTGAACCTATTTTAAAGAGCAGTTTTCCCCCTTTTACTCATAGTATGACTTTTGATGCATACATCACATCGCATGGATTTATGCATTAGCTATGGATTTCATGTGAGTTCTGGATTTGAGGACCGTGGGGTTACTTAAGAAAACATGTATTATTTTGAAAACACGGTTCCTCTTGTTATGATATTTTGGTGCGTCCACCACGCGTTTTCTCGGTTCTGAGAAGTGTGCTTAAAACCCGATTCGAGGAGTTTGGTGATCCGTTTGCGGGTTCGTGGTGGACCCGGTATGGTACCCCGGGGCAAGAAAGGGATGTTGTGTTTTTCAGACGGTGAGCCTGGCAGTGGGACCACTACCTACCGGTGATTGGTTGCACTTGGCGGTTATCCGGAAGATACCGACCAGAGTTGATAGATGGATATGGGACGACCCGTACTGTTGGGGCCGAGGGCCGATTCCGCAGACGGAGTCCGTGGGCTTATCCGGACTGACGGAGCCCGATATATGAGGATTATGTGTCGATGCTGGACACGATTATTTCATGATATTTTGAGTGCCGATGTTGGGCATTCGTGTTTCTCTGAGATTTACAGGATTTGAGGGCCGATGGGAGTGCCGGCGCCTGAGTTTTATTGGGATTTTGGGTGTATTGATGGGCACTGATTCCTTTCTGTAACATTTCAAAAAAAAATAAAATATTTTTTTTGGAAATTTTTATAATTTAATATTATTTTATTGAATATTTTAATATTTTGGTATAATTAAATAGAGAAAAATTATGGAAAATTCTAAAATATGGTAATTTATGGAATTATGTCATTTTTAAGTTGTTAAGATCATTTATATGCTAATTTAGTGCTAATCGCAATTAAAAATCGCTAATCGGTTTTTTAGCAATTTTGTGCAAAACATGCACGTATCATTTTTATCACACTTGTGCATTTTCTATCATGTTATTTGGGGTTACCATTCTTGTGAGAAAGGAATTGGGAAAAGAAAAGAAAAGAAAAGGAAAAAGGAAAAGAAAAGGGGACAAGTGCATTTATGAGGCATGGGGGGTATTATCCTTGATCTTCTCTCTCTCCCTCTCATTATCCCTCATCTCTCCCTCTCCATTCTCAGCAGCTGCTGCTGCCCCTTCCTCTCTCCCACTTAATCCCTTCAAATCACCTTAAAAACATCACCAAAACCCTATCTCCATTTCATTAAAAGTGTGCACAAGCTCAAGATCTACACATTGGACCAAGAAAGCAAGGATTTTGGTCACTAGGGGCAACTCAAGAAAATTCTTGAGTTACCAAATGAGGTAATTACTGAGCCATTAGATTAGTTTTAGCATTTCTTATACCCTCATACTAGTTTAGAACCGATATTGTTTGATTTGGTGGTCTTAAGGAAAACCTAGTTAGGGTTATGAGTAATATTGAGTTGTGATATGAAATTTAGCTCAGTAGAGGCTATACAAACACCCTAGTGCATGAATTGAGACCCAAACCTGAGACTTGAAACCCGGAATACGGATTTAGAAACCGATATCGGAAAAATTGTGAAATCTGTGAAGGTTTTATTGAATCTGCTTTCACCCGAGACACCTAAAAATAAAATTGGTTGGACAGTGATATGTGCAGGCACCCAGGAAGCTACCACCAAGACCCTAGCCCCTAACTCCATGACCCGACCGCAGATTAATTCCCTCTGGCCGCAAATTGCGGCCAGACCTGCACCAAATTGGGTCGTTTTGGTTCTGCAGCTCCTACATCTGTAGTTTAGACCCCTGGCATGTATAGATTTGTCTAATTTGACCTAGGGTGAAATCTGGAGCCTATTTCCTTAGTTGCTGTTTTGGATTCGTGTTTCCGTATTCCGTATTTGTAATTCTGAATTTGTGTATTGCGTTTTACCTCGACTACTTGGCGTTTATACGACGATATCGAGGTTTGTTGATGGTTTTGAGGCTGACGTCCATAGGTTCTAACCTATAGGCCTTAGCGTATCGTTTTAGTTTTCGTGTGCCGTGTTAAGTTTTGATTTGGGTTTTAATATGCATATTACGATACGTTGATGTGTAGGTACCCCATGAAGACTTCGGGACGACAAGCAAGCGCGTGGCGACGTCGACAAATGAAGACGCAAGGTGAGTAGATTATATCTACGGGGAAAGTCGGGTGGATGGCGTATAGCACCCCCGCAGTCCGTAGTTGGTATACCTTATATGTATATATTATTTATGATAGTATAGTGTCGTGGATTATTTGAGATATGTTGTTTCCATGATATTTCTGGATTTGGGGGACCGTGAGTATTTCAAAGAAATTTTGTAAATGTTTTACAAACCCGGTTACCCTTGATATGATATTTCAGCTTCCACCATGAGTTTTATCGGTTCTGATACATATTATACCCCTACGAGGAGGCGTCGAGACCGTAGAGGGTACATGGTGGGGCCCGGAGGTACCCCGGGGCAAGAAAGAGATGTCGATGTGCTATGAGCCGATGAGCCCATCAGGGGAACCATACCGTCCGGTGATATTACCTTTTACTCGGCGGTTATCTTAGGGATACCGACCGGAGTTTTGTACGTATGGATACGTCGGAAATTCGAGGGTCGAAGTGGGGCACTCGGGTTTTTCGAGATAGAGTATGATACGGACCTATCAGGGCTGATCCGGACTGACGGAGCCCGATAGATAAGGATTTACGTACCGATGCTAGGCACAGGTTTCATGATGTTTTCGAGTGTCGATGCTAGGCACTCAGGTTCCATGATTTTGATTATATCCTCATATTTACATGCATGAGGCTTATTATCATTGGGTGACGGATTATATCCTCATATTTACATGCATGATGCTTATTGTCATTGGGTGACGGGTGGACGGGGTCCACATATATACAGACTTTGGTTACATTGATCATACTTCATTTGTATATATAACAGGGTATGAGGGCGCTGCTATATATACCCTTACACCAATATTAGTGGAATGGGACGCTAATATATGTGTATTGATATCCATTTTGATATTTCATCATATTTACTTCATGAAGACATACCTTATTTTTATGATATGTTACCTGAGTACTTGGCACTACATACATGTTTAGATGCTACACTGCCACCTTTTCATGCTTCAGACTTATTCCTTGAGGGTTATATATTCTGATCGTATTGACCTAGGATTATGTCGTGCATTCGATTTCTGCTTGTAGATATTTTCTATTCACGAGTTGGCAACTCACCCCCGTTGTGCCACAGTTTTTGCAGGTGTTGCCATACAGGTTCCATAGCGGCATTTCTGGCACACTACTTCTTTTGCGGGTGATTTGCTTCGGTAGGTGGGTTCGTTTGTATCCAAACCACCGTTGTACATGTATTATTTATTGTATCTAAAAATTCCATCAACCAAAACTTGTATATTGTTTCAGACTTAGAAACCAGTTATGTATTATTTCGACCTTAGAGTCGCGCGTTGTAGTATTACGGTTTTTTCCTGCTGTTTTGGGTTCTTTCTGAGTTTTGATCATCGCCCTTCGGCGTTGTATATTATATTTCTTGCATGGTTGTGACCGTCAATTTTGGGGATGCCTTTTATTATTGCATATATATATATATATATATATATATATTATTCTTGTTGTACCCCGTTCGGGGCCAGTATTTACAAAGGAAACTCTGCCGAAATTTTCAGAAAAGACTACACATTTTTAAAATGCATATTCGGCTTAGTTATTTAAAAACTTTGATTTCAAACATGCTTTCTTTACTCCTTAAATGGTTTTAGATTTCTGGGCTTTTGGCTTACTTGGATCAGATGGAATCCTATAGACTTCATATGGTTCAAGGGCCAGTCACGTGCTCTTTCGGGTCGTGACACTTTCCACGTTGACATTCCGTGTAGATGTTATTATATCCCATGCTCAGCATTAATTTCTTTTTTATGCATCTCATCCTGTAGTCCTTTTACTTGATAGAGTACTTGTGCATGACTATTGCACGTTCTGCTTATTGCATATAGATATTATCTGCTGGCATATGTTGAGTAGTGTTGTACGTGCATACTCGTGATTACCTTTATATGTTACCTACTATTCATGAGTTGGCAACTCACCCCCATTGTGCCACAGTATTTGCAGGTTGCCCATCAGAGTAGTCGCGGCAGGCTACTTTCTTGTATCTTTTTGGCTACGGATACCACTACAGTTGGAGCGTGAGCTGTTTTGCCGTTAGGTGGGTTGTGGTATTCCGGTTGTTTTTATTTTACACACTTTTGTATCTAGTATTCTCCATCTACTGTATATGTATTGACTTAGAGACCAGTGTGAGGACGATAATGTATATTATTGTATTCAGGTGTCGAGCTCGTGTGGGCCGACTTTATTTATGCAGTTTTATGTTTCTTGTTGTCTCCACTTATTTTTGCTCGTTTCTTCGCTACGGCGTCGTATATTACTCTTGTGTTGTTGTTTCCGCCGTTGGGTGTGATTGCTCCCGTTGGGATGCCTTTTTTTATCGTATGTCATTTTACTCATATATTGCCTTGTACCCGATTTCGGGGCTAGTTTTTACAAAGGAAATGATGCCAAAATTTTTAAAATAATAACTTGAACCTTAAAAAAAATCTACTAAACAACCTAAAGTTTTCTAAATGTTTCAAACACTCTATACTTTTTATGGTTTGAATTCTGGGTTTTCGGTTTACTTAGTCGCGTTACGCCTGTAGGTGTTACGTGGTTAAGTGCCGGTCACGAGTCGAACTTCGGGTCTTAACACACAGGGGCTTTCTCTGGCCTCCTTCTCTTTTGAGTGGCTGACGTTGAGGGGACCGTTACAGCGGGCACCCAGGTGGTTGTCGTCCTTTGTGGCTTACCAGGACGGTTCTCTTCCTGCTGAACCTTCAGCTTTTTCTGTCGGCGAGGATAGTCTTGATCAATCACCGACTCCTGGACCCGTCGCCAGACTTTGTAAACTTTGGAGGACAGCCGCTGAGGGGGCTGCTCCGGCTTTGTTTCCGTAACATTCTCCACCGGTGGAGGAGATTTTTTTAATACGGTGGTAGGAGAGTTCCTGTGCACCTTGTTCAGCAATTCAAAACTGTTCCCGGTTGGAACAGCAGCATTGACTTCCACGGTTGGGGCTGGTGGAGTTAGCCCAGAGGGGGAGTTGCCCCCAGCTTTCCTTACTCGGCGCCAGTGGCGACGTCGAGCGTGTCGAGCTGCTGGGATTTTTTCAGCTTGAGGGGTGACTTCGTCATGCCCCCTGTTCTGGTGAGGCGTTGCTGGTACCAGCCTCTTGAAGACCGACGTCTGTTGAGTAGCAGTATCCAATCTGTTAAAGACAGACTTTTGAGCAGGGACGGGGGCCGGAGTTGGAGCCGAAACAGTCAGTCTTGTAAAGACCGACCCTTTGGCAGGAGAAGACGCCTTGACGACTTCGGGAGCAGGGATGGCTATCCTCTTCGAAATAACCTTTTCTGGAACTGCGGGCTTCATCATGGGCCCGCATGAACTTTGGCCCAATCTGGCGAAGACTGAGGCGCTGAAGCTGGACGACCCGTTGAGGGGGGTCGCTGTAGTTGCAAGCCGATCAAAGACCGACTTCTTGGGAACTTCTTGCATTGGTACAGGGGCGCTGAAGCTCATAGGTGGGAGCATGGTCCGGAAAAACAATCCAGTGGTAGCCTGAGTCACCTGGTCCACCGGCATTGTGAACAGGGAGGCCGCTTGGGGCTCGTAAGCTGTGCCTCCAGATGAGGCGGAGCGTGAGTTGCAATTGCAGTTGGAACACTTCACGCAAGTAGACGCCATTGATGTTTCATTTTCTGCGCCAAGCAAGAAACCAAATCTTAGTACCTCGAACCCAAGGCAACCATATCAAACCGCAATTCGTTCGCGAACACGACACACGAAGTGTGGAGTGGAAAGAGGAAAAGGTCCCACCGGGCGTGCTAGAATATGTTCCCCGCCGAATACAGAGACGCGACCGCGCAGGTTCGTCTTGCCTGAAATTCGGGGCAGATGCTAATTGGTGCTATCCGTCCACCTCTCCCAAGATGCCAAGTTGATTTATGGCACCATGTATCGAAGGTTTAAACGGATGCGACCGATGTAGCAAACTTCGTCAGATTCCCCCTCATTTATGAGGGGGGTTTTGACTGTGGGGACGCTCTTCCCTGCAGACGCAAGCCCCTGCAGTTAATTACGCTACCGCATCGCGGTAACAACTCTCTCCTTCTCCAGATGGTCACTTCGTGTCGTGGGTGTTTGTTTTGTTTGTGGTTGCCCGTGGATTGTATACGGAGACTAATTTAAGTTGTCGCCCGTAGGGCGTGGATTAGTCCAAATCCGTATCTTCTTACATTTGGGTTTGGGGGTTGGGTCTAAGGATACGTTAGCCTCATTTAAGACTAAGATCAACTTAAACGTATGTTAAAATACGTTAGTCTATTTTTAGACTAAGATCAACTGAACAGGATCATTTAGATCCAACAAAAGAGCATTTGGACTCTATTGTTTAGTTTAGGGACATTGCGGTCGATAATTAGTTTAAGGACATTGCGGTCCAATATTAGTTTAAGGACATTACGGTCCAGGTTAAGGACATCGTAGTCCATGGGTTTAAAGGGACCCCACAGTCCGAAGTTAGGGACATCGTAGTCCATGAGTTTAAGGACCCCACAGTCCGGTTTAAAGACATCGTAGTCTATGAAGTTTAAGGACATCATAGTCCATGAGTTTAAGGACCCCACAGTCCATGGTAGTTTAGAGACATCATAGTCTATAAAGTTTAAGGACATCATAGTCCATGAGTTTAAGGACCCCACAGTCCATAGTTTAAAGACATCGTAGTCTATGAAGTTTAAGGACATCGTAGTCCATGAGTTTAAGGACCCCACAGTCCGTGAAATGTGTGGTTGTCGAGATCCGTCACCTCTCTGAAGACGTTGAAGGATTACAACGACAGATATCAGAGGAGTAAAGAGATATACCCTTGAACCGTTGTGAGTTGGTTGAAAGATCTGTAGTCCAGTTTGGGACTGAGATCTGTTAAATATTCGTGAGCAGATGGGCTCAGTTCAATATAAGTTGAGGACTTATGGTCAATATTGGGCTAAGTCCAATAAGATTAAAATGTTTAACATTTTATTGTTCTGGGCTGTTGAGCCTTTATTTAGGCTTGGCCCTTTTAATAATGCTGAGCATTAGATACTGACATTTTTTTTGTCTTGTATTGAATGCATAGCATTCATCAGAACAATGTGTGTTCTAACAGTGCGCCAGGAGCTTTGCGCCAATTAGAGAGCGCATTGCGCTTCTGCCACGTAGCATACACGAAAAGGACACGTGTCGCGCTTGGCGCTAAGCGCCAGATGATGGGCGCATTGCGCTTTCAATTTATGAGCGCGTTGCGCTAGTTTAGTGGCTCACAAGTGAGTGACACGTGGCGCACTTGGCGCTGAGCGCCAGCCCATGAGTGCAGTGCGTTGTTTCAGAAGCGCAAATCGCAAGTTGCATACGTGGTTGACACGTGACACGTTTTGGTGCTGAGCACCGGTCCAGAGAGCGCAAAAGCGCAGTTCAAGAGTGCAAGGCACTTTTCAATAGCGCAAAGCGCATTTGATCAAATTTATGATCTATGAACAAATTTATGTTCTTTTTAAAGGTGGTTTTGCCTCAAGTTTCAAGAACAATAGTTCTTACTTTTGAAAGGGCTTTGCCTTTGTAGATCAATGATCTGTGAATGAAGTAAATACTTATTTTGTTTTTATGATGAGATCTTTTGATCTCTTTTTATAAAATACCTTGGTCTTTTATAGATTTATGATCTTTTAAGAAGATAATTTTTCTGTTTTAATGAGATAATTTCATCTCTTTGTTCAAGAATCATTCCTTTTACCTTGAAGGAATGATCTTCTTTCAAGAGCTTGATCTCTTTCTTTTGAATTTTCTCAAAGTTTGTAGGGGGTTTCTCTATATCAGACTTGAAGTTTTGGGGACTTTATATAGGGCAAATTGATTTGTTGAATCAGTTGAAGAGATCTTTCTCTGATTGATTTGGGATATTTCCCCACCGTTAGATCTTTGATCCTAGGGTTTCTGTTTTACAGAAGGCAATCTTCTTATTTTTAACAAGATTGGAAAAATATTTCCATAACAGAATTTTAATTCTGATTAATTAATGATTTATCATTATTATTAGATCTTTTGATCTAACGGTGGGAAATTTAATAATTCCAGCACTGGTGCATCCGTTCTTTGCACGTGGTGCGCTGCTCAGAGCGCAGTGCATTTTGCGCAAGCGCACCTACGTTTGACACGTGGCGCGCAGCGCAGAGCGCAGCGCAGCCTGCACTAGCGCATCCGTGTTTGACACCTGGCGCGCAGCGCGCCTAGCGCTAGCGCACACATGGTGCACTGCCTAGGGCGTAGCGCACCTGGCGCTAGCGCACCCGTGTTTGACACGTGGCGCGCAGCGCGCCTTGCGCTGAATCTGAAGCGTTGCTTCAATTTTTAAATTTTGAATTATAAAACAGAGTTTTGCTCTGATTGGGGGTGCGCTGCCTAGGGCGCAGCGCACCTGGCGCTAGCGCATCCGTGTTTGACACGTGGCGCGCAGCGCGCCTAGCGCTGGATCTGAAGCGTTGCTTCAATTTTTGAATTTTGAATTTTAAAACAGAGCTTTGCTCTGATTGGGGGAAACGCTAGGATTTCCGTATTTTTTATTTAGCCAACGATAGAAAATACGGATTCCACGGTCGTGATGAATAGCCAATCCCACACCCTAGACCCCTACGAGAGCGGCAAGTGGCCCTACCAATTCTAGAATTAGGAGACCCGGTCTCGACTCCTCAAGATGGCCTCCCACTGGACTCTAGAACCCGGTCACTTGTGCTCCCCACCTTGGGTCTATCCTAATGCGGAAAAGTAAATAATATACATCAAAGGTAACATCATCCTCAACCCAGATGTGCCCCAATAAAAGAATATTACATACATTGAATTTTACATGAATGAAAAAGAAAACTCTCATCTCACATAAAACCCCTGGCCATTCAATCACGACGATCCTATACATCGTGTCACAACAACACATAACATCACATGCCATCAACGTAAGCAAGTATGCGTACCCCAATTGTCGTTGACATATAGCAACGAAACCAGTGATACACCACATATTACACTTACGGTCGCAGAAATAAGTATCATATACGGCTAGACGAAGTTAAACCCTTCGATAGAATCAACAAACACCCAAAAATTATCCCGAGAGCTCAACACTTGAGCAAAATTAAGATACCCAAAAACTTGCCACAGTGTCTATGGACCAACCATAGAAGGGTCAACCCTTGCCTCGCTTATGGCACCACAGGACTACGGCAAACCCTAAGGTTTGGCCGCGGTTCCATGGTCATAATGTCGAGTTAGGGTTACGTTCCAGAGGGTCTATAGGGATACTTGCATAACTATTCGAATATTTTTAACTTGGAAAATTCCAACACTTGGAAAATTTCAGCGAGAGTAATGAGGTGGTGTGTGATATTCGTTCGAACAGTTAAACGTCGTCCAAGTTACCAATACAATGTTAAAACATACGACTACGAAACACTCTGAATAAGCCCCTAAGAAAAATTAGCATCACATGAAATTTTGGCCTAAACAAACAACACCTGAAACCCCAATTTCTACAGACCAGAGCACCAGAGCAAAACGAGACGATTTGGGGGAAGGGGGGCCAGCCAGGCCAGATTTCTGGGCCTTGTACTCGGTCCAAAAATGGTGGAATCCCCTCATTTTTCTCTGGTGTTCTCACTGTATCACATACAAGCTTCTGTAGTTGTTTAAAAAAATTTCCGAGCCCATTATAAAATTGACAGAGAGCTTAATTTCAGGGTTACAGAAATTGTAAATTCGGAGTTATTTTGGTTTCATAATTAATCTAATATCGTCTAAGTTTCTAGCTTGGTTCTGATACCACTATTGGGTTTACCTAGCACCACACAAAGGTTTTTCTTGCATCAAACATGCTACAATTAAAATTTTATGGTGCTAAGCAAACTAATTTAGGATCAAACTAGAAATTTAGAGTAACAAAACATAGTATCACATACTAAAAGAGATTCTAACACTAAGTGGGGAGAAATACAATCTTTGTAGACCTCCCCTTTGTGACTCCTTAGATCAACTCGGTGTTTAGACGGGTCCGCTTGAGTCCTTCGTTGTCCACGACGATCCACCGCGGAGTACCTTGGCTCAAGCACCTTACTTCACTAGAACAAAGTAGGAGTGATACAAACAACCTAAACTAGTGGGCTAAACTAGTGTAGATTGGTGGTGTGGGTTTGGATCTCACTCAAAAACCTTTTCTTTTTAAGTTCTTCCCCCACTTTTGAAAGCCTAGAAAGCTTGAAGGAGAGAGGAAGGAGATGAGAGGCTAAACTTGACTCAAGTAAAGATAATGTGAGACATAATCCTAAGAGAGAATAATAATCCTCATGCTTAACTATGGTTATAAAATATCTAGATATTTTATGACTTGAGGTTAAGCAAAACCATGGGCTACAAAAACCGTGGGTAACAAAACCATGGTATTGACTTTGGTCAACACAAGAGAAAAGAGTTGACTAGTCAACCATGATTTTGTTGCCATTTTGCTTTTCTCAAATATAAAAAATATGTAAATATGTTACCATGTGAGTCTTGTATTGCCACCACCAATGTATCATCAACCATGACACATGTATGCATGCATGTGTGCATTCATATCAACATATGCATACACTCATGCATGCATCATAAAGAAAAGGTTATAAGTAAAATGGATAATGGTCATTAATATTAAATCAACAATTGATTTAATAAACCGTTCATATCACATACGACCCGACCAATAGAAAAAGCCAGATTATAATGCGGTATCATATACACGCATTTAATCAAGCACCCGCGCATATCACTATATGCACCCTACATCGTTTCGCCTGAGCTAGGTGACCCCTTTGTGGGACTCTAAGACTCATCAATACGCCGGCAGTAGGTGATGATCATATCAAACACCCACAAGCCGCAAGCAGCCAGCTAAACGTAACGGCCACCCGGGTATTGAGCGAGTAGAAGAAAAACAAGCGAACCTGTCAAAAACTCCTGTCGAGCCAACCGGCAACACTTACCGTACAGTCCGGTCTCTTCATCAAATATGTTGCATATCGAGTCTAGGGATGGTATCGTCGACCCCAATAACTCAATAAGTCATGCCGATGTATGGCCTATAACAGATCGAGAAACTACTGATAATACTTATCAGTAAATCTCATCAGCCCTGGCCAGGGACTTGCTGATATAGCCAATCGAGCACAGCGCAATATCAACCCCCAAAACCAGGAGAGACGAAATCCCTCCTATCGCTCATGGCCTCCATGTGTCTCGGGACTGTACCCAAGAGCCACCTATTTGCAAGACTCAGTAGAGCCGTGGTAGGATGGAAATCAAAGCACAGTGAGAGAACACACAAGACTCTATGACGATCTCAGGTCTACAGACTAACCTGTACCAGTGTCACCTGAGAACTGCTATCCGACGATAGATATAATACCACATAGAAGTTCTAAGCGAGTCCGTCCAGTATACCCAGTCTCCACTGAGCACCCGTATACAATCTTGGTGTCAAACACCAATGGATATGGGATCATCCATCGCCCATCACATGGGTCAAGAATCGTATACACCAGTCTACTCTGGAATATTGATGCCTCGTCTCGATACACCCACGACTAGGGACATTTCAGGATATGCTTATAAACTACACACGTCCCACTAGTATGATCTGCATCATAATCACAGTAGTCAAGCAAATGTTCTCAGGGCTTTATCAACATGTACCAAATGAATAAAAGAATGATCAAATGAACAAGTCAGGATAAAGAGTAACCAGATAGCATATTATCATGTCGAGCAAGAATGTCCTCTGAATATATATATACATGTAAAAATACATCCACTATCAAATAATAGCCTCTAGGGCATACATATATCCAACAATACGTGCACAAGTGCATTTAAATGATAGAACCCTGCCGTAAAACCATACGGCCTCTACATCGTTTCACCCGAAGCAGGGAAACCCTCTGTGTGGAACTCTAAAGACTCATCAATACGCTGGCAGTGGGTTTAACCACAAGCACGTCAGCGGTACTAGCTGTACGTAACGGCTACCCGGGTATTGAGCGAAAGGGAGGCCGACGAGCAAACTCATCCTGAACCCCTACTGAGCCTGATAGTGACAATATCCGTATAGTCCGGTTTGTTCGTCTAAGAGTATCGCATATCGAGTCTAGTGGGGTGGATAAAGTCAAACCCCTAATAACGCGATATTTAGTGTCGGTATGAACCCATCACCACCTGAGAAACTATCGATCCTGAATCGGTAATTCTCGTCTACCCCGGCCGAGGATTTCTGGTGATGGTCACCCGTGCACAACGCGACATCAACCCCCAATACCGGGAGATACGAATTCCGGACGATCCGCTCACTGCCTCCATGTGGCTCGGGACTGTACCCAACTAAAACATGTTTGCACGACTCCTTTGAGCCGTAGTAGGGTAGTAATTAAAGCACAGTGGGAACTCACACGAGAAAAATGACGATCTCAGGTCGACAGACTAACCTGTACACATGTCACCTGGGAACTGCTATCTGATAATAAGTATAATACCAACTAGCAGGTTCCCGGTGAGTCCGTCCAGTGTACTCATAACCCAATGAGCACCTATATACTATCTTAGATGAGCAAACTAACACCAATGGCTTGTGAGACCTGGCCACCGCCCCTCGTCGGGGTCTCGATCAGTATACACTAGTCTACACTGAAGTATCGATGCCCAGTCTCGAAACTCCCATAACTAGGGACATTTAAGAATTTGCTTATAGACCCCCAGCTCCCACATATATTATCGCCATCATAATGCTGGTAGTCAAGTAAGAATCCTATGGGCTCTATCAACATGCAATAGTGATGATAAAGACAAACTAGATAGCATATTATCATCTCGAGTAAGACTGTTCTACCAGTATAGGTCCTCCCTCAATCATCATAATCACCTGCCTGCGACTACAGTAATTTCCTTAAGGGCACTATAGCCAACACATATGTAACTTGTCAATCATGTATCAAAAGAAAGATGACAAAAACTCCGTTCACTGGACACGGAGAAAGAGCCACTGAACTCCTGGGACTCATATATGGTGACGTGTGGTCCAATGTCTACACATACAAGAAATGGTTGTTCCTACTTCATCTCTTTTACCGATGATTTCTCAAAGTATGGACATATATTCTTGATGAAACATAAATATGATGCCTTTGAGAAATTTCAGAGGTTTAAGAATAAAGTAGAAAAGAAAACCGGCAAAAGTATCAAGATGCTTCGATCTGATCGGGATGGTGAATACTTAAGTGCCGAGATTCTGAAATATCTAAAAAAGAATGGAATTCTCTCTAGACTTACTCTTCTATACACACCACAACACAACGGTATATCAAATAAATGGAATCGCACCTTGCTAGATATGGTGCATTCTATGATGAGTAATGCTGAGTTGCCGCCATCCTTCTGGGGTTTTGCACTAGAATCTGCTACATACCTATTGAATAAAGTTCCAACTAAGTCTGTGCCTACCACTCCATATGAAGGAAGAAACCCTGCCTTAAGTACCTTAAGATATGGGGGTGTCCTGTTTTTGTCAAAAAGATACATCCGGACAAGCTCGAGGTATGCTCAGTATTGTGTAAGTTTGTGGGATACCCCAAGAATTCTAGAAGGTATTTTTTTTATTATGCTGAGAAACAAAAGGTTTTTGTTTCTTATCATGCCCGCTTTATGAAAACTCAATTTCTAGAAAAAGAAATTAGTGGGACCGCAATAGAACTGGAAAAAATTCTAGAACCACAAACTATTACTGAAGACTTAGTAGAACGTGAAGTTTCAATGGAACCGGGCGTACCTACGTCACTCCGCAAATCTAGTAGGAAGTCTCATCTGCCTGAAAGATACTACGTTTTTCTTGTAGACGGGGATCGAGAGAATTGCATCATCGATGATGATGAGCCTACTAATTTTCAGCAAGCCATCACGAGTAGAGACTCGGTGAAGTGGTTGGATGCTATGCGATCCGAGATAGAATCCATGTACACCAATAAAGTATGGATTTTTGATGTTGCTTCTCCTGTGGTAAAACCGATTGGATACAAATGGATCTTCAAAAAGAAGATTGGTATAGATGGACAGGTAGAAACCTACAAAGCTAGACTTGTTGCTAAAGGTTTTCTTCAAAAACCAAGATTGGACTTTGACGAAACTTTTTTATCAATGGCTATACTTAAATCCATTCGGATCCTACTTCACATTGCTACTTTCCATGACTATGACATCTGACAAATGGATTTTAAAACCGTTTTTCTAAATGGAAGTTTAGAAGAATGTGTTTACATGGATCAATCATAGGGTTTCATAAATGGTGGGAGCAGCAGAATGGTGTGCAAGTTGCTCAAATCCATTTATGGATTAAAGCAGGCAGCGCGGAGTTGGAATATCTGCTTTGATAAGACGGACAAGGAATTTGACTTTATCAAAAATATAGATGAACCTTATATTTATAAGAAGATTGTAGAGAGAAATGTGGTATTCCTTATTTTATATGTAAATGACATTCTCCTGATATGAAACGATATTCCTATACTACAATCGGCCAAAATCTTCTTTTCACAGAAGTTCTCTATGAAAGACTTGGGTGATGCCTTGTACATTCTGGGAATTAATATCAATCGTGACAGATCTAAAAGAATATTAGGACTTTCACAGTCGGGGTACATAGACACCGCACTGAAGAGATTTAGTATGGAAGATTCCAAGCATGGTAATTTACCCGCTTGTCACGGAATCACCCTCTCAAAAGAGATGTCTCGCAAGGTTGATGAAGAAAGGGCTCGCATGAGCATTGTACCCTATACTTCGGCGGTGGGGTCGATAATGTATGCGATGTTATATACCAGACTAGATGTTGCTTACACACTTAGTGTCGTATGCAGGTATCAATCCAACCCAGGTGAGAAGCATTGGATAGGAGTAAAGAATATTCTTAAGTACCTGAGAAGGACTAAGGAGATGTTCTTGATGTACGGTAATGGGGTCCTCCAGATCCAGGTTTTTACCGACTCCGCCTTCCAAAGTGAAAAGGATGACTCTAATTCCATCTCGGGTTATGTGTCGACCCTCAACGGAGGGGCGATCTGTTGGAAGAGTTCCAAATAGGACACCGTAGTAGACTCGACGATGGAGGATGAGTACATCGCTGCTAACAATGCCACAAAAGAGGCAGTCTGGATGAGGAAGTTCATTTTTGAACTTCAGGTGGTCCCATCCATTACTGATCCAATACTTTTGTATTGCGATAACAATGGAGCCATGGCTTTGGCAAAGGAACCATAGTCCCATCAGAAATCCAGACATATCTTGAAGTGGCATCACCTGATCAGGGAGATCATGGATTGCCAGGAGATCGAGATGCAGAGACGGCAGATCCATTCACCAAAGACATCCCTCAAGTCCAGTTTGAAAGACTATTCGAGATGTTGGGTATACAGTACGCCAGCAACTGGCCCTAGTGTAGACGTTGGGTACTCGATATGTTAATAACATGCCTTAGTGCAAGTGGGAGATTGTAGGATATGTATGCCCTAGAGGCCTTTATTGTATAGGATGCTGGGGTTATATATGTACAGGACAATCTTGCTCGATATGATAGTATACTATTTGGTTTGACTTTATCTTAACATGTGTATATATTTTACTTGTTGTTTCATATCGCTTATACATGTTGATAAAGCCCGTAGGATCCTTGGTTGAGTAATAGCGTTGTGATGGCAATCATACTTGTGGGAGCTGGGTAATCGATAAACACATCCTTAAATGTTCCTAGTCGTTAGAGTATCGAGACTGGGTATTGATACTCCAGAGTAGACTAGTATGTACATTTCTAGACCCTGACGAGGGGAGTGGTTGATCCTACAGCCATTGGTATGTTTCACCTAAGATTGTATACAGGTGCTCACTGAGAGTGAGTACACTGGACGAATTCGCCGAGAACTGCCTAGATGGTATTATACCTATCGTCAGATAGTAGTTCTCTGGTGACATGAGTACATACGGTATGTCGACATGAGGTCGTCATTTGTCTCATATGAGTTCCTACTGTGCTTGATTACTACCCTACCGCGGCTCTACTGAGTCGTGCAAACAAGATTTAGTTGGGTACAGTCCCGAGCCATATGGAGGATGTAAACGATTGTTGGGGACTCGTCTTTCCCGGTATAGGGAGTCGATATCGCGTTGTGTTCGGTTAGCCAACACCATAAGTCCTGGTTAGGGTAGATTGAGAATTACCGATAGATAGATCAGTAGATTCTCGGATGGCCTTGAGCCATATTGGCACGACCTATCAAGTTATTAGGGGTCTGACGTTTTCCACTCGCTAGACCTGGCATGCAATACTCTCAGACGATCAGACCTAATTGTACGGAGATTGTCACAGACAAGCTCAATAGGAGTTCGAATGAGTTTGCTCGTCGGCCTTCTTTTCGACAGGTACTTGCGTAGCCGTTACGTACAGCTAGTGCCACTGACTTGCTTGTAGTTAAACCCACTGCCAGCGTACTGTCGAGTCTTTAGAATCCCACACAGAGGGTTTTCTTGGTTCAGGAAAAATGATGTAGAGGTCGTATGGTTTTACGTGCAGAGTTCCGATCATATACGTGTACTAGATACACGAAATTTTGTTCGAACGGATAATACTAGCAGGCTTAAGATTAAGCCGCATTATTGAATTAAGTATTGATTTAATAATGATCTAGTATTATATTGTTGGATTATTTTATCTCTTGGTATTCATATTTTTTGCAGTACGAATATGAGTATGTATATACGGTGTAGGTATTCTTGTATTTATACTTGAGTGCTTCTAAAAGAAGACATCTCATTTTGTGTTAATCTATTTATTATAAATAGATAATGAGGTGGAGGGATGAGGTATATTTGAGTATGGCATGAAGCATGGTTATTGGCTTTATTTATTCATTTGTGATAACTATTAAAGCATGGTTACTATATTTTATTGAAAATGAAATGCTTGATAATTTTGATTATTACCATTCTTCATATTACTTTTACCTTAGCATTCTCTCTCCTTCCTTGATCTCTTCTTCTTCCTCAAAGCCCAACCCTTTCATTGGTTGAGAAACATGGGATTAATAAGATAAACCAATCCAATTAACACACTCTACATCCACTAAACTACTTAGATTAGCAAATTAGGTACTTTAGTTACCTCACTTTTGAGGTTGGAGCTTGAATCAAAGACTCTCAGGTGGATCGTCTTCGACGTGAGGAGGCCGACGACCAAGCTCGATTCCGATAGATGAGGAGCTTAAGAAGACCCAAAGGAGTTGATCACATAGGTATAAATCTCTTCATAGTAGATTAGAACGCTATGTAATTTTTCTGGTTAGGGCTTATGGTTGATCTTGGGAGATTAGTTGATGTTGCCCGCTTTAAAATTGTCTTTTGTAAATTTCGCCTCTCTACAAATCCAGTAAAGTGTGCAACATCGACTTACAGTTCTTGACCGGAAGGAATGTCTTCTTTGGTAGGATTACTATCACCGAGTGCAATCTCTACCATATCCTCTATTTCTTCTCCTAGAAAGAAGTTATTGTCTTTCTTCTTCCGCCGCATTACCGTCTTCTTCTTTTTCTTCCGCCGCATTACCGTCTTCTTCTTGTCCTTTCCTGTGATATAGCCAAGTTGTATAAAGTTTAGTAAAACCATATTTAATGATGTGAAACTCTACAATTTCTACCTTCTGCCAGAACTTATTCCCGCATCTATCACACGGATAGAGAATTTTCTCTAACACAATCTTATTATGTACGCGTGCAAATTCAATGAAAGCAGCAACTCCTGCGACAAACTTAGATTGCATGCGTTGTTTCTAATACACGTACATCCAGTCCTTAACTCTGATGTACTCATGGGCCATGTTAGACTGCATAACATATAAATTGTAAGTTATGGAAGTTGATTTTTTATGGTGACTATATTGAGAAATCTAAGAACGAGATGGTTATTGACAAAGAAGAAAATCCGTAGGGGCAAATTTGTCGTTGAAAAGGATAAACTATCGATTAACAAAATTAGGTTTGAAGATACCCAAATATGAATAGTAGTCTGTATATGTGTGTTTCAATTTATGATTTCGCTTGGTAGTAGGGTTGTCGGTGTGTATGTGCTTTGTGTGTGTATGTTCTGTATTCGTGTTGTATGTGTGTGTGTGTTTCAGCTTTCGGGGGTAATACTTCTATCCCATTAACAATGTATAGAGCAGACACCCATTTACTTGTGCTTTCATCCGTTTCAAGTAAATTTCGGCAGCACCTCCCGTTATTTTCCGAGTTCGCTGTAATAGAATAGATAATCATTTCAATACTGTGAAATAATATTGAAATGAACATCTAATCTATTTTTATACACGGAGAACTAATGGAAAAGTACCGACAAAATAACTCGAAACGAATGAAAACAAAAGTGAATGCAGGTGTTTGCTTTATACATTCCTAACTTGTCCAAACTAGACAAATCTATCGGTTATCATACGATTGAATCTTCTCGTCACATAGATTACACGACGGTTGTTAGCACTGAACGATACCATCCGATATTTAACAACCTTAATATAGTTTTATGTCACGACGAATATCGAACGTATGTTAACCAATAGACGGGGACTAAAGCATGCTTTGATTTTCACATATGACCATCGATGAGCATATGAAAATTTTATATTATCATCGATTATCATACATACACTTATTATAAGATTTAACTTGAATTGGTTTTACGTTTACATTTCAATTTCAAGCGTTTTAAGTTTTTAGTTTATGGTAAAGTTTTTAAATTCAACGGTTTTCTTAATCAAGTTTAAGATTTTGGATTTGGTTCTGGTGTTAAGTTTAAAATTAGGGTTTGGCCTTATTTAATATGAGATAACAACATCATCATTATCACAAACACTCACATATTATCATCAACATTCTCTCTCTCTCTCTCTCTCACTCACGTATCATCCTCAACATTATCACAAACACACACACACACATATCATCATATATATCACAAACACACACACACACACACACACACATACATATCGTTATATATATCACAAACACACATACACTTACATACCCTAATCATAACCCCCACCCTTAACTTTAACCCTAATTACCTTAACCCTAACCCTAAACCTAATTAACCCTAACCCCCTATAAATTCTTCACTGAACTACCCTTAGCTATTTTTTTTTCACAAAACCCTAAATCTAACCCTGGTCTTAACCTTAATCATAAACCTATCCCCAACCATTAGCCCTAACTCTAATCATAACTCTAACCAAGCCAAACCAAATCCTAACCCACAACCATTCTTCTTCTTTTCCTCCTCACCATCACCGCTAATATCATCTAAACTTATTTTTCCCGGCCCCTCACCTGACATATTCGGTCCTCGTCGACCTTCCCCGACCCATTTCCCCACCGCCACATCCACCACCACCTACCACATCCACCATCATAACCACCACCGCCACCCACATCCCCAAACAACCCCAAAATGAAGCACAGCCGCCGCCGCCACAGCCGCCGTCGTTGCCACCCACATCCCCAAACCACAGCCGCCGCCACAACCACCACCACAATTCAAAATCCCCAAATTCAAGTCTTATCCACCAAATTCAATTTACGAAAATAAAAATTTAAATTGATCGATAAATTAACTAACCGGTTGACGATTTCGACGGTGACGAGAAAACCGGGAAGGAGCTCGACGTTGATGAATAGGACGGCACTGGAGGTGATGGAGGTGGTGCTGGAGGTGATGGAAAGTCGAAGAAGATAACGAGGGGGGAGGTTATGCGGTCGGAGGAGGCGACGAGAGATGGAAGGAGCTACGTGAGGGGAAATTTTGGAGGGAACTGGGGAAATAGGGTAATATGGTGACGGGAAGGATAACCTTTGATTTTTAATTTTTTTAAATCTTAAAGTTTGCCTATCCGTAGGGCCTTGTCTTGCGGCACCGTAGAGACAACTGCATAAGTTAAATTTTAATAAATTTTTATTTATATATGCCCTTACGGATAAGACCGTAAGGGTATTAGTTAATTGCCCTTACACATTTTATTATCTGTAGGGACAAGCGATCTTTGTACTTGTGAGATCTTATAACAGAAGAGGAGAGTGAAGGCAGGTAGGGTTTCTGAATATGGGTATATTTTGCAATATTATAAATCGGATTAGACGTGCATAATGCATGGAGCAGTCGCTCTCTCGAGTGCCATGTCTAACCCAGCAGCGATCAGGTGAATATTCTCATGCTGAACGAAAACCACACATGGGACCCATTGAAATCAGTTCAGGAGTTTTCAGAACCAGACGGATATGGGTGCAATTTTGCGTGACTATCATTTTATACATGTGACAGTCTCATGAATTCTATGTTTTTTCTCGAAAAAAGAAAGGAAATGCTACTACATAAGAAGATCAAATCTCAGCAAATATATGGATCAAATTATTTTAGAAGTGGCTGCGAAAAATGCCAAAATGCCTATTTTAGAGCATACCGCAAAAAACTATGTGAAAAATGGAGCTCTCATTTAAAACATCACTAACAAAACCACAATTTACTTGGTCACAACAGAAGATATAACATATACAGAAAAGAAAAAAGGAAAATTAATTTCACTGAATTCTTAACTTTTCAAACGCCTCACAGTAAAAGGTTTGATCACACTTAGAAAAGAAAGTTATTCCCAAACCCAGACAAAGTATGAAGTTAAATGAAAAGCAGAGAAATATGATCAGATATATACATATGGATAGAAATAATAGGTGATTAGCAAACTGATGAATAGATAAATAATCCTGCATTTGAACTTCGCTCTCCAAAGTTAAGGACCACACCAGTCCGATCCCTAAGATGATCGTATGCAAAAAGAAAAATCATTTTACGATGAAACTCCATACCATATACTGTTTATTTCAGAGTTTAATTGATGCTATAGGCGCTTCTTTTATACACACGAACAAAAAAAAAATCAATTGTATATGAATACACCAACAAAAATATACATCATACAAACATGCTTCTGTGATTCAAAGGAGGAAAACATATTAACTCCCTTCAGAAAACCCCTCAGGCCAAAATGAAGTTTTAAAAAACAAACCTCACTCGGCACCAGAATTTCAGGAAGTAAAAAAACGCTTGATAACAAGAAAAATAAAACTCAAACCCCTCGAGCTTTTACAAAAAAACCATACCTAACCTTTTCTACATAAGAGGAAGGTAAGCCCCTCCATGACCTCTCCTCAATATAAGCGGGCCCGCACTCTCGGGAACCTTATCCAATACTTTGGTACAGAAATCAATCACATCTCCGAACCCAGTAGCAATCATAGCCAACTGCAACCTCACCCTCAAATCTCTGGTCCTCTTAAGTAAGCACCTAAATGATCTCCCCAAATGCTTCACCCACTCAGCAGGCAGACCACCAGGCGAAAGCCACACCGAAAACTGGCTTTGGTCTCCTCTCGCAGCCACCTCAGCTCTATAAAACCTCGCCAGCTCAAGCAGCATCGACGCCTGCAACGGAAGTACGATAACAAATTCTGCGACGAATTCATCGATAAGATCAGGTTTTAGCATTAAATTCCACAGAACCGGGGCCCACTCGCTTGGTTGGTTGAGATCATAGGCTTCAGCTATGATTAATGCTTCTTGGAAACGGGATTGTTCGACTAAAGCTCGGCGGGCATTGGTGTCAGTGAGGTCGAGGTAGTTGAGGTCGGGGATGCGGATCTGTAGGGAGAGGAGGGAGGCACGCGCACATGCACGGTAGGTCTTGTGGCCCGCATCGATCGAGGAGTAGGCCTCAGCGGCTTCAATGATGTAGCGCATGGATTCAAGGAGGTCCTCGGTCTGGCGCTCTCTGTAGCGGCAGGAGAGCCACTGGTGGATGTGGTGAGTGGAGCGGGATTCAAGGAGGGCGGCGGTTTTGTGCTTCATGTCAAAATGGTGGTAGACCTGCATAAATGATGGTTATATAGGAATGCAACTTGTATTTAGAAGGCTAAATTACACTAAAATAAACTAAGCTGTCAGTTTTTTTTAACTTATTATGATAAGCTCTCTTAAGTGTTGTATTTAAGGTATTTTAGGGAGAGAAACTGCCTTATAACCAAGTTCAAGGATGTTCACTTGTAAAAAGAAACTTTAAGGTAGTTTATTGGAAAAACAACGATGGTTCAGTGTAATATAGCCTATTTAGAAAGAAAATGTTGCAAATACAATAATTTTCTACGGCATATGATCTTCCTCTGCTAGTGAAAAATTTGGAAAGATGCCAACCGATCAACTAGAATTATGGCAGGTCCCTCTATTGTCCATAATCCTTCAAACAAGGTTGACATCATGTCAGCAGTCGATACCTAAGAAATCAACCTAAAAGTCATGTACACTGGATGAACAAGTTGAGCAGCATGTAGCTGGTACCTAAGGAATCAACTTAGAGGCATGCATAATGGCAAAATCTTATGGTTGATTTCATTAATCCACTATTCAGCTACATGCCCCAAAAGAGTTGTGACCACAAATATGTGATTTGAAATTCATTAGCCCTTATCAAGTGCTCTTATTTGTTATATTGTAGACGAACCATTCACTTAAAACCAAATGTATGTCTAAGAGGTATATAAACCATTACTTAGAGAAACGTATAATTATAAATGGTATGGGTTATCTGTTTGAAACTTCGGTTGACTACTTAGGTAAGCCGTCACTAGACATACACAGACAGATGACAAATTGTAGCTCTAAGATGTCCTGAATTCTTCTGTGGTCGTTGTGGAAGACATTGAAATATTTAGCTAAGCTGTTCCAGTAAGAAGTCAATAATGGATCACAGGGTCACATCTGTTATTATATCTGCTATTCCCCTTTGTTTTCCTTCTTTACTGAAAGTGTTTGAAGTATGAATTTCCACCCTGAAACATTTGTTTTAAAGTAGAACTAGCATATTATTGATTTTTGAAAAGCGCGGTCAGGCTTTACAAATAACATGCTATTAATGAGTCCCATGCTGATTTACTTTCGGCTTCCACAACTTTTTAAAGGAAGTCAATATAATTTAATTAGCAAACGGGGAAAGTAAAGGGAAATGACTCAAATTCTCACTTTTCCCACTTCCCTACGACTAAGCTCCATAGATTGGCATAATTTGACCATGCGTTGATGCTCAGTAAAACAACGGTCAAGAAAATAAACTCAAAAAGGCAGCAGGTCATTGAATTGATTCGAAACTTTAATGTACACAAACTTTCGGAAGAAACGAACCATAGCAAACGCGTCAAGATCATGCGGATTAAAAAGCATCAGCGCCGTAAGAACAGACAATCGGAACCCCCTAACTGCTTCAGATGTGGCAGTACCCGTGTCAGCGGTGGAGTACTTCTGAAGTAAGAGATCCAGCTGCCCATTTTCTACGAGGATGTTGAGAATGAAGTTCAAGGCATGGAAATTGCTGACACCAGTTATAAGGCGAGCCAAACATGAGAAATCTCCTTCTGATACATAAGATTCCACCCTGTTTGCTGCAAGGGTAACGAGAACATCAACCCCATCAAGGCAGGCCGAGGACTTGTAGAAATGGTGTGATAAAATTAGAAGTTCCACCTGAGACTACATGTTGTCAGAGAATGCACAAGTAAAAAAATTGTTAATTTTTTATGAAGTACAGAAAATCTTTCTATGGCTGACGTGAAGCTTACTTTGGAAAAATTAGTTGATGTTTACGCAAACATTTTCCATCCTTACCCTATTTGAGGGGTCTAGGTCAACATTAACATTGCAAATCATCCATAGTATGGACCTTGAAGTTCATATCATGGATTAAGGTATCGGTCTGAATATCGGCCGTTTATGCACATGCATGCATGCATGTGCTTATGCATTCATGTATTATTATTGTTGTTGTTGTTGTTGTTGTTGTAGAAGATAATGGAGGAAAGGTGCCATGGAAGGGAATTTCCTCCTATGGCGTCAAAAAAATACACCCTCCACGATTTTATCCAATGATCGGCATCCATCAACATCATCCTTATCATGTAAGATGTGGATACACCAAATTTCATGTGTGATTCCATCACTTTTTCACCATTGATTTCTTGGTGCAAAATTAATGGTTCACCGACAATAGAACCTTTTACATTGCTAATTCAACGGTGAAAAAGTGGTAGAATCACATGAAATTTGGAAATGTGTATCCACATCTTACATGATAAAGATGATAGTGGGTGCCGATGACCGAAAAAAATCGTGGAGGCCATAGATTTTTGACACCACCTAACCAAAAAGCCTCCTAGGGCCTCTTTTCTTCTTCTTTATTATTATTATTATTATTATTATAGGTTAAATAAGGTAGATTAAATATTGTATGAGTGTGCACACGGGCACATGTATATAAGAATAATATATTGCTAATCTAATATAATATTAAACCCAAACTCATGCTACACATCGATCCGTCGTTGTCACGTGGACCACGCAGCACTCGTAGAACTGCTCTCGCAAAGGCGCTCTCACTTTTTGGTGCTTGTAGATTGCTCTCTCAGAGACACTGGTGAGGTCCTAATAGACCTGGGCTCGGATACCATGTTAGAATTTGATATTGGAATGCTGAGCTTATATGAGTGCACATGGGTTCTCAATATATTGAGGTTTTATCCAATAGACCTAGCTTGGTTGGGTTCCCATCTATATCTTAAAAGCTTGTGCATCTCTTGTTGTTTCCAATGTGGGACTATTCTTACACTGCCTTACAGCTTCCAACATGAACTAACTGAATCCTACCAATACTAACCAAGTTTAGGAGGACCAAAACAGAATCCAAAACCTAGTTTTCTAACAATGGATCTTATAAAACTTCCTTCGAGCAAATCAGCTCTACCGTATAGTTTCTTGCAGTGTGTCATTTTGGACCTGTGTGTGCATGTGTCCATGTGTTTGTTGGGGATAAACCCCCTTAACTCACAAGGTTGGTAATATCTGACCACGTTATTGTACAGAATAAGTATGCAGTACCTCACAAGCATGCGGTATTTCTTGCCCTGTCATTACCAATCGCATCAAGGCATGACCGATTTCTGGTTCTGAAGGACAAAGTTCTGCCCACTTCAAGAAATCGGAGAATCTCCATAAAAGTGGGGCAGGCCCTTCTTCCCTTTGGGAATCTATGTACCCTCCACGATGTGCAGCCAACAGACCCTGATCCAGTAACATAACAAAAGTCAAGACAGATATGAAACACACAGCTCACCACAGTTAATCACATGTTGATTGGATAAGTCTTAGCTACTACAGTAGTAACTGGGTTCAAACAAGGAAAATGCAGTGGGCATGCCTTCAAAAAAGACTCAGCAAGTATCCGCGCAATGCTCGGTGGAGACATGACATGAGTTTGCACCAAGAGCTTGGCTTCATCAAGTGAGTCCTGTGCTTTGAGGGAAAGCAATTGTAGAAGTTCAATAGGCCGTTTCTTAAATGCTTCAGAAAACATGAGGCCCAAAACTTTTGCAGCTTTAACAACTGCTATTATTCTCCAGCAAAATCCATGTCCACAACCTTGACCGCATTTAGTTGCTAAAGACTCCAGGACCTGTAAAGTTCCAAGCAGTTTTACAATTCAGACGGTCTGAAAAAAATTCCTAAACCACTTCCATCATCACATATAAGATGCCAGGACCAAAACTTAGTATAAATATAGACGGTTCAAATCTTATATTTCCTACACTAACAAACGATAGCATGTGATTAATCTTGTGCAAAAAACTCAAACGATTAGAATCACAATGATCAAACCTGCAGCAGATTTATATGGCTGTGAGTGACTATTGAGAGTGATCGAACCATGGAAAGAACTTCAGCATCAAGCTCTGATTCATTTATTTCTCCCTTGCTGCTTGAAGAAGAGAGAGCAGCGACTTTTAAAGCAGCATCTACAAGTACAAGCTCTGGAAAAACATAAGATGGGGACAGCTTAAGTTGTAGCTGCTTGGCAGCTGTTATTTGTCCAAACTCTAATAAGGAAAGGATAGCCCTCTCTACCTCTGCAGGCCTCACTTTTTCCTCCCAAGCTGAAATAGATGTTTCTATTTGCATGTTCCCCTCTACATTCTGCAGATCTTTGGATACTTCTCCACCATTCCTTACATTAAAAGAATGATTCAGATTATCGTCGGAATCATTATTATTTTCTATGACATCGGTAGGTCGTCTTATTTGCATATAGGTCTTGGATCTTCTCTTCATCCTTGTACTGCTGCAGGGAACTGAACTGTGAGATTCCCCAAATTGCACATGTCGGCTATGAGGCAGGTTATTTTCCCTTGTTCCATTTCTTTCAGAAGCTTTCAGTGACATGGCATTTATATGAGCATCCATTTTTGCTATAATATTTGCAGTCTGTTCTATAATGCTTGCACTATTTCCAGCTACTACATTCTGGATAGAATTTGGTAAGATAAAGTGACCGTCTGCCTTAGACTGAGCTTCTGACTCCACAGCTAAGAGCCATACTCTAGTCTCAATCTCCCGAAGAAGATGCAGAGGATAAACCCTGAAGGAATGGGGGTAAAAATAATAAACATGATCAGGGGAAAACCAACGAAAAGTTATGAAACATGAATTGTATCACAAAATCGCTTACGGGGGAGTCTTGGTCATAGTGCCACTTAACCACTGAAGAGAAAGAAGGAGCATTTCATGTAGTTCCTTTGCTGGAATCTCTTTCTCAATGGTTTCTGCATGTTTGAGGAAAAATAGTCCTGCCTGCATAAGTAATGCCATCAGTTATAATACTAGCTTTCAGCTAGATGTTAGTAGCCAAAAGCATTTCAGTACTGTAAGATAATGACCTGCAATGGAGGAAAAGAATATCTAAGGAATAGTGTTTGGCAATGACCCCATAAAGCAGCTCTCTCTTCTGGAACATCCCAAAGGTACTCCTTCCATTCCACCACCATGGCTTCCGCCTGCAAGAAGATATAGAACACAAGGTAATGGCAATGAGGCAAAACGAGTGGTTATGATTGCTAATTCAGAAAAGCTACAAAACAATTATCTGCATCAATTTCAAGGACAAAAACAATTCTATGGCCAAGGTCACAAACCTTTTTTAAATAAATTTTGAGATAACAAATGTAATAATGCATAAGAATATGCCAGCAAGAAGAGCTTTCTCGCCTATTATTTTATAATTAAAGATCAAAGCTTATACATAAGGACTAATATTCACTAGACATGTTAAGTATCATCCTCGTCAAAGTATTTTCACATGAAATGGGTTTTAGCCAAGGAGTGCGACTGGAAGTGATAAATTTTCAGATTTGACAATTCTTTTAACAATCAACCGTCATCCCAACTAGAGCCCTCTATAAGTTGGTTCCGAGTTCCTGTATAATTTATCTCTATCAGCAAGAGAGGGCAATGTCATGAACCTTGGAAGCCAATTGGGAGGTCTATAGACCAATGTTACCTGGAACACGGAACGTTTCGGTATGCAAAACGAAAACGGGAACGCAGAACGCCACTTATTATGGAACGTGGTACGATAGGGGCAGTCTTCTTCCGTATGCTTATATGATATCGTTATCTCTAAAAAAGGAGTGTTTTGGACTGTTTGCATGTGTGTGTGTATTTGTGTATACATAAATATAATTTACTTTCTGTTGCTAAAAGATAAATATTTTTTAGAATAATCTAACAATAACCCGATTGTATGCCCCATTTAACTTAAGTTTTGATCGGAACGGTGATTCTACCCATACAGAGCGCTAATGTTCCCGAATTGGGAACAATTGTTCCAAATCGCAATTCACTAGCAGTTTAGCGATTTATGGTAACATAGTATAGACATACCTCTAAGGTCATGAGTTTAATTTACCGATAAGAAACATGACAAAAGAGCATTTCATTATTAATCAAGTTAACATATAGCAATATGGAAACATTTCCTCTTTACTTGTCTGATGAGCATGCCGTCGGGAAATCTAAACCAAAAACTATTTGAGGTTCACATGTTCATTGGTGAAGAGATGAGAAATCTCAAATGGCAAATTTAAAACAATCATGAAATATACAGAAGAAGACTCTCAGGCATTCTAATGTAATAGATCATATTCTTCAACTGAAACCTAGGAATCAAACAAAGCAACATGTTCTTCTGGGAAGTGAGGTCCAATATTTATTGAATAGTTCGACTCGTTATTGGCATTGAGCCACCAACAAATTAGATGACCATTCTAACCGACTTACCTCCACCTTATTTAGTTGGAATCAAGGGGTACTGAAGGGACAGCTTGATGCTTGTAGATACAGGTTCCTTCTGACAGAACTTGTTTAGATCATGGCAAGCACATCACTACCTAAAAGGACTCGAAATAAACAAGACCAACGGTAGAATTTCTGATGGCTAACATGCAAGCATTAGGACAATCAAAAAGACTATTGTTTGGCAAGTTTCAACAGGTGCCTCACCTCAGTACAACCCAGCTCTCTCTGCAGGCCAATAATGTGTCAGGACTCAGATCACGATAGCTCTAGGAATCCATAAGTGAGGCACAATACAAGAATTGAATTGTTGAATTCCCCAAGCTCTAAGTTAAATACATAATATGAAATACGTTTCAAAATAACTTCACCCAAAATAGAAAATTATGAAACAATACGGATTTCACCCATAAAGAGAACAAACTGAAGGATACCTGTGCTTCTGTAACGTGGTGAACAGCAGCTTTCCATGATGCACCACTTGACTCAAGCTGCCTTGCCCAGTTACGAGCTTGTTCCCAACGACCATTTACCTCAAGGGCTGTTAAAAGAGAAGCATCATCTAAAGTTTCATTTCCTAAATATGCGTCCTCATCCTTGCGCAGAGACAGTTCAGCTAAATTAATTTTCCAATAGAGTCGGCGGAAATACGCTGAAGCATTTCCCCCATCTCCAAAATCAACTGCTGCAAGAAGTTGCAACAGACACCTTTTTTCATAGGCTGAAGGACATGTTGACAGCAGCGCTTCTGCAGCTTTTACAGCAGTGGAGCTTATCCATAAAGTTTTTACTAGCCCGTCTCTTGCAACATTTGTATGCACAAGAAATGGTTCTTCCTTTATTCTAATGGAAAATGATGCAAGGTGAGCTGAAGCCTCAGATAATCGCATTTGAGAAAATGCCTGCATTGTAATTAATTAAATAAAAATGAAATTTTGCTACGAGAACATATAATAGAATTACCAAACATTGCATAATTTAATACTTTAGAATGAACGTGTACCTCAAGGGATCGTATGAAAGGGAGAAGGGAACATGATGGTAGAAACATCTCAAAAGCTCTTAATAGTGGAAGAAATAGATGCTGTTCACAAAGAACCGCTATCATATTTGAGAGAGATGACAGCCCTTCATCAGAATCGATGGAGAGTTTGGACTTTTCAGTAAATATCTCGTTTCTTTCCTCATTGACAATTTCTTGCGCAATAGAGACTACCATAGAGCTTGGCATGCTAGGGTCGTTAAAGGATCCATCTACTCTGGACTCCCTTGATGCAGGCTCCATAAGGCGTCTTCGTTTTGGGTTTCTCCGATTATAACGAAACACGAGACTTCTGTTTCCACTCGGTAATTTATTGGTGGCTTCTACAGCAGCTCCAACACTTTTCGTGATTTTGGAAGACATATCATTCACCTTGATGGCTGATGTCTCCCTAACAAAGAGAATAAAAGATAAATATGAATGCAATAAATATATTCAAATTTCAAATGGTAGAAACATTATGGTCATCAGGTAGGGAACAAGGGCCATAGCACTAATTTTCATATTGGCTATACTGACAGGAGAACATTAAAATTCAAGACTTCATTCAATGGATGCAGAGTGCTGGAATATGCTAGGTATTCTAGGCTATTTTAGAGTATTTTAAGCATGATCTATCATGTGTAATTAACAAGGGGTGTATATGTAAATAACCAAGTTTATATAACAGAGGTTAGAGGGTTATCTCTAATAATCCAAAATCATTCCCCTAAATTTCATTCTCTCCCTTCCCTCTATCTATAACAAACAAACATGGTATCAGAGACATCCATCACCGAACTATAAATCTGCGCCATTCATGTAAAATATACCCTAGCCCTAACCACCATTGTTGCCCATCCCACCATCGACCTCACCACCGCTACCCATTTCTCGACGCATCGCCAAGCCACCATGATTTTGACCTCACGGCCGAAGCCCATCTATCAACCTCTTCTCCAAGCCGCCATGCCCTCCTCTTCACGTCTCTATCACTGCCTCGCCGTCATCAACCTCCTTAGATCTCTCAGCAAGTCAAGATCCAAGATTGATCTAGTCCTTCGACCTCGAGAACCGATCCTCATCCAAGCACCCAAGCCTTGCCATCTTCAGATCCGAGCTCCTGCCTCTTCGATCTTGATGTTTATGGCCTATTTTCCCTCATCATAGATCTGATACCCCATGATCTTGATGTTTTCATAACTATTTTTCTTGATCCATCCCACCAAAAGTATGAATTAGATAAGATATATAGCAGGGATTGTGTTGTCGAGATGATTGAGCCATCTGAAACCAAGTTCGGGTCCATGTTTGCATTATGAAGTGTTTGTTGTTGTGATCTATGATTGAATGTTGAGATATCAATCATGATTTGTAGTGTTGGATCTTGGGAGATTCCGTTTCTTGTTTCTTGATTGTGTGATTGGATCTTTGCGGAGATCAATCATTCAGTGTTAATTGATTTTTGATATTAAAAGGTGTTTGGGAAAATGGAGAGTACACATGTTACTTCAACGGAGGTAGTTGTGACTAAAATGGTCGATTTCAAGCTGAATGAGAAGAACTCGCACAGTTAGAAGAGAATGGTAGAAACATACATGGATAGGAGAGACAAAGGCAACAATCGTACGAGCCCGCCTCTTTTTCCCAAGCCCCCTAAATAGAAGAGGGATGTTGCTCAGCTTTGTCATCTTACGTTGAGCTCCATGAAGAGGGTGATAATGGAGTTGCTGATAACTCTGAAGGCAGCGAAAGAGATTTGGGATTGCCGAGCAAATCTCTCCCCAGAGCAACGGTATTTTTCTCGAGCCTTTGATCTTGTACAAACATTGTATCGGATTCGGCAGGGATCTTGCTCTCTCCATCGGTACTACTCAAATTTCAAAAAGATTGCTTAAGAGGTATCGTGCATGTTCCCTGTTATAGGTGATATTGCGAAGATGAAGAGGAGATACAAAATTCTACTCATGATCGTGTTTCTAGGAGGGTCGGGGCCCAAGATCGAGTTCGTGAGACCCCCAGCTTTTGCAAAATGCTGCCACAATTTCCCTTTCCTCTACATACCACATCTTGATGGAGATCTTGCCCACTCGGATTACTGGAGTGCAGGAAGATGCTGGAGAGTGTTGCCTTAGTTAGATCTGATCATGTGCCTATCTATCAGCTACAAAAAGACCATAGCGGTAGAGGAGATAGAAGATGCGGAGAAGATAGAAGATGCGGAGGAGATAGGTGTTTTCGTGATTAGTGTCTGTGGGAGTAGCAGGTTCAAGATACTTTCTGGAAGCTGTATAGAAAGCTACCTCATCCATCTCATGAAGCGCATGTTATCTTAGCTCCCTCTACCCTGTTTTTGCTACATCCCATAGAAGGAAATAAGGAATCGGTTTAGCTATATCTACACAACACTTGACTTTATCCTAGGTTCTTTATTGGCATCGCTTCCTATTCAATTTACTTTCAATTGGTCAATTGACTCAAAAATTTGAATTGTAACATCACCTTGTTTCCTAGTGGTTGTATTATTCAGGATATTAGGACAAAAAGGACGAATGGCAGAGGTACTGAGACAGTGGGTAGCATTTGCACCACCTAGATGAGCATCAACATATCCTGCTTCCACTTCAGATTTTGATGCTTATTACCGGTTTGGTCATCCATCTTTGCAGACTTTGCCGAGACTTGTTCCTTCTCTTAGACATAAATCCTCTTTAGAATATGAGTTGTGTGAGATGGGTAAGCATTATCGATTTGGCTAACCATCACGTATCAATAAACTTTGTTTTAGTTCAATTTCATTCTAATGTATGAAAGTCTTACCCAGTTGTATTTTTAGAAAAATTTCATTACTCTTCGACATTTATTAATGACTTTTCTCGCATGACTTGGTTATTTTTAATAAAATCTTTTCTATTTTCCAAACTTTTGTGCTAAAATCAAAATTAATTAGGAGTTTCAATTGATTCCATACACAGTAATAATGCCAGAGATTACCTTAGTTCGTCATTTAGGACTACATGAAAAATCTGGCATTGCTCATGAATCATGTCCTTACACACCCAACAAAATGGGATGGTGAAAAGGAAAAATAAATTTCTAGAGATTACTTGTTTTGTATCCTTATTTTCCATATGAGAGTTTCTGTTTTTCTAGGAGGATGCTAGGAGAAGACATTTTTTAGTTGATGATCACCCTGAAGATGCTAGGAGGATGCTCCCTCGACATAACCTGATGATCACGCTCCAGTGGGTAATCCTCCGAACGTGACTAGGATGTAGGCTGACGTGTGCACACAACCAAGTTTCAAATGCTTAATCTTTCCATCCCGCCGTCTCAAGATTCACAGCCATCTGATCTTGATATTCCTATTGCCTTTCGAAAAAGAACATGAAGTCGCACTTCTCATCTCATTGCTAATCATGTGACTTGTGCCTATTTGTCTCATTCTTATTGAGCTTTTATCTCCTTGACCGATTCACATGCTCTCCCCAAATAATTGTCCAAGTCATTATCTCATATAGGATGAAGAGCAGCTATGAATGAAGAAACATTAGCCCATGAGCAGAATCAAATATGGAACTTGGTACACCTTAAAGGAAAGATGTGGGATGTCAATTGGTATATGCAATTAAATTCAATTCAAATGGTTCTCTTGCATGCCTTAAACCTTACTTGGTAGCTATAGATATTCGCAGACTTATGAGATCGACTATCAGCGGACTTTTTTCTACGATAAAAATGATCTTTATTCGCTTACTTGTGCCTATAGCAGTTGCTCATCATTAACCCTTGTATCAGCTTGATGTGAAGAATGTGTTTCTTCATGGTAGTTTGACTGAGGTCTATATGAATTAGCCACCTGGGTTTATTGCTCAAGGGAAATCTTGCTTAATCTATCGTTTTAAGAAGTCATTATATAGCTTAAAATAGTCTCAAACATGGTTTGGGAGATTTACAGAATTGGTCACTTCTTTTGGTCTTAATCGATGTGCTCATGATCCTCTATATTTTATCGCTCCCATCATGACCAATGCATTTTGTTGGTAGTGTATGTTAATGATATAGTGATCACCGATGATAACAGCACCAGTATTGCAAAGCAAAACACCACCACCAGACTCAATTTCTAACAAAAAAACCTTGAAAGTCTTCGATATTTCTTGGGCATTGAAGTTGCTCGTTCTAAAAAGGGCATCTACGTTTCTTGACAGAAGTGGTTGACATGTTATCTGAGGGTGGGATGGTAGGATGCAAGTCTATAAGGGCTCCTATAGATCATAATACTAAACTGCTTCCAGCACAAGGTGATCAGTTGGAAGCTCTTGATAGAAATAGACGATTAGTTGACAAGCTAAATTACCTCATAGTTACTCGACCAAAGATTGCTAATCTAATCAGTGATGTGAACCAATTATAGTATATCCTAGGGTCGCTTATTTTGATTTTGTGACAGATTTTGTTTTACTTCAGGTTCAAGAATCTTATACTGCGATATTTGAATATTGCTCCTGGCAAAGGGTATTCAAATAATAAACACTCTTGAGTTGCAGGATTCACTCATGCTGACTAGACAAGATCCCCTTCTAATCGGAGATCCACTACATGACATTGTATGTTTGTTGGTGGAAACCTGGTTTCCCTAAAATACTAGTGTTGAATCTTGCTCCAGTGCAGTCACTATATAGAGCCAAGGCAAATACATGAGTCGTATGGATTAGCTTTTTGCTTGGAGAGCTTAGCTTCTAACCCACTTCATCTATGAGATTATATTGTGGCAACAAAGTTATGATCTACATTGCTTCAAATCCAATATTCCATGAAAGAACTAAACACATTGAAGATGATTGTTATTTCGTTTGAGAGAGAGTGGAAAACGAAACCATTGATACATATTATATAAAATCTACTAATCCATTAGCATACCTTTTTACTAAACCATTGGAAAGAACTATAATGAATTTCATTTGTGACAAGCTAGATAGGTATGATATGTATGCTTCCTACTTGAGGGGGTGGTTAGAATATGCTATGGTATTCTAAAATATTCCAAGCATGATGTCACGTGTAATTAGAGAGGGGTGTATATGTAAATAACCAAGTCTATAAAAGAGGTTAGAGTGTGATCTCTAATCATCCAAAATCATTCCCCTAAATTTATTTCTCTCTTCCCTCTCTCTGTCTAACAAACAAATACTGAAAATTGGAGAAACCAGCCAATTTAAAGAAGCACTGTTACCTTGCTGTTGTAATCTCAAGCCAAACCGACAAGCAAGAAAGCGGCGAAACATCTGAAAAACATGAAGCAATCATTGCCAATAGAGGCCAGTGTAGATCTGTTGCTTTTGCTAAAAGAGCTTCACCGGGACTTCTTTGCCTCTCACATTCTGCGACTAGTCCAAAAAGTTCCATAGGAACCGTAAGATTGCTATCGGGGTTGGGGCATATATCATTTGTCCCTGAGGTCAACCCAATTGTTGTTGAAGAGTTTGTTTTCTTTCTGACTGACTGCATGCTTTTCAGAACAGTTAGTATATGGGTCTTGAGTCTTGGATCACCGAACTCCTTAGCCGCCTAAACAAGTATAAGGCAAGTGAAATAGTGTGGTTTTAAATGGTATAAATAATAGAAATAGCAGCATCTATGTGCTGAAAATAATTGGCTTTACCACTTGCATGACTACATCAGTTGAATACCCCCCGATCTGAGCTTCTGTCAGAAACCCAACCTACCAAAAGCATAGGTGGTCATTACAATTCAGCCTCAGAAAACGTTCGCTGCATACAACCAGTAAAAATGAAGGGATAATGAAATGAGAAGTACAAGAATACCCAATCATTGTCACTTGCAAGCAGAGCAAGATATTTTGTACTCAACGGAAGATGATGCATCTGACAAAATGATGTAACAAGATTCCAATGGAGACTTGCATCCTTTTGCTGTGATCGGAATTCATAACCATCACCGTTTCCACTGGAAAGCCAGTGACCACAAGTTTTACTTTCATCAATCAATGGCAAACTTGCTTTCTCCAGATGTTGCAACACAGTCATGAGCGAACGTGGTGCTTGTTTCCCTTTTGACATTTTACGAGAACCACGTCTCTGCTCCAAAATATTGAGATGATTGTGGTGGATATAATCATCTGCTAATGCTTGCACTAGAGAAAGAGTGACATCACCTTCATGGGATACTGCATGAACCGAAGAACCCCTAGGTGAAACATGTCCATATTGGGCATTATGACTGATTGAATTGTAATATGAAGAAATACGCTGTAGGGCTGCCACATCGACACGAAGTAGGTTTGCAGGCAAACCACAAAGTTCCAAGAGGAAAGTAGATGAGGCAACCAGTACATGATCCTCAAAATGCATAATTGCAAGTGGAATAACCTGATGTCAACGAACCAAAAAAATTGATAAGAAAGGAATGCAATCTTAGAACAATAAAGATATTATAATTGCAGCGATTAATAATCCATAAGAGGTGATATTGACAGATTCAAAATATAAATACTTGTATGACAATTTTACCAGACTTTTGATATGAACATCTAGTTTATCATACAAGATTTATCAATTATGGGGTAATGATTATCAATTATGGGGGTAGAACTGACGCTGCAACTAAAAAATGCGTGCAATTGGGGTGAAAGGTAAAGGAGGCATTCAAGAACTTGAACGCCTTGAACCATTACTATAAGAATGAGGAACGTCACAAGATTTGTATCAAGTGTGATGCATCGGAGTCAGAATCTGTGTCCGTATTTATACATTCAGGGAAACTTTGACTACTTGAGAAGGATGTCTCTCAATCCTCCATCCTCCACACATCCTATTGTTATCAATAAAGTAGTGCTACTATTTGTTGTGTTGACCACTCATAATCAATATTGGCAAGAATATTAGTAAGCATGTCATATAACAGACAACAAGCATTGACTGCCAGATAGGTTAACCTTTAAAGTGGTCCTTATGTATTCGTAATAGGTTAGCCTTTTAGGTCTAAAGTAGTGGTTATGTATAAGTAATGCCTCATGGTTCAAGCTGCTAAACTATAACAAGGTGAATTGATCAGTGGTCTTGATCAGGTGGAAAGGTGGATGAGTTAATGACAACAAGTGAGGAATTTATCCCTCCACCGAAGAATTCCCTAACATAAGCAGGTCAAGTTTAAGGAGGGAGAGTATCAAAGCACGCCCTGAGATGGTCCAATGGTCAACTGCCATATGACTAAGAGAGGGATGCATGTAGAAGAAATATCTTAACTATTATAACCCAAACTCTTTGGGTGCTGATATCATTATTACATCATTTTGCAAAAAAAAAAATTCAAAAAAAAGGAGAAAAAGATATTTCCCCATGCTTCACAATAAGCTTGCCACATCATCTATAGAAAAAGACGAAAGAATATCCAGCTCTCTCTCTGACACACATCTCTCTAAAAAAGACAAAAGAACACTTAACCTCTCATATCTTCCTAATAAATTTTATTATGCATACAAAACATAATTTTTTTCTTCTAAGTATGAGTTACTAGCCCAACCATTTAACCATGGAAGTAACAACAAAACAACCGATTGAAGAAAAACATTTATTTAAAAATAAATAAGATGGAACAACAAGGTAATCTTCGTTAATAAAAGAAGAATTTTTTCATCTTAAAAACTATAGATGTCTTTAGAAATTTTCATGTAATGTCCGGGATAAAAAAAATTATACATGCTTTCAGTGTAATGTATATATGTTGTCAGAATATACACGTGTGTGTCGCACGTGCAAAATACCGGTTGTCGAAATAGTAAGACTAGGGAGAATGTAGAAGCAATATTGTAGAATTATTATAAAAGAGGGAGCATGCTGTATCACCATCTGGCACCAGTAAGATACTCTAAGACAGTCATATCAGTTTAATAGTTTTAATTACGAACTTGGTGATCACGTGCCTTCTATGGAAGAAGGAAAGAATTTAATATAATATAAATTCAGTTGTCAACAGTTGTCATGGTTTATGTATGGAGAGGGTACAATGAATATTGTCTGATTCATAATATTTCCTCTCTCAAGCACACTTGTTCACTTGGATACGGGCAGAGAAAAAATTCTCATGGCATATTATGAAAGAAAAATTGATCACTTCACAATTGTTTGCAATCAACAATACTAATGTACTGAAGAATATATTAGCATATAAGTAATCAGTCTGATAAAAACTAAAAGGAAAAGTAGAAACAAAGCATACAGATGTAAGAAGTGATCCTTCATCTTGGGTCAACGGTGCAAGAATTGTTTGCATATCTGACTGTATGTTTTGTCCTGATAATTCCTTCTGAACATTGGCTGATTTTTGTTTTGAAGCCCGAACACCAAGGATATGGTTGAAAGCTGCCAATGCTCGACCACGATGCAAGTGGTGCTCCACTCCTAATCCTTTCTCCTGGAAGGTACACATTCAATAAAGCCATGCAAGCTGCCAAGGTGATACAAATATAAAAGTAATGTTCTAACTTCTAAGATGCCAAACATTTATTAATACTAGCAGCAAAATGGTACCAAATCTTCCACGAATTCATCTACTTAATAACGATTTTATTAACAATATATGCACTTTATTTTATAACTAACATATGTTGTGTGTGTTGGGTCACGGCAGCGTCCCGGCCATCAATCCGTGGCCAAAAGCGGAACAAAAACTTTTAAAACCCGGTGCTAACGGAACCCTAATCTACGGATCGTACCATTAACCCTATACTAGCTATATGTAAAGGAGTTTTGAAAGATTATACCGATCGATCCGTGTCCTTCGGTCTTCAACCTCTGTCCCAAGCTCCTCGCGGCTTTCTCGATCATGTTTGATCTCCGGTCTCCCCCACATCGAAGAAGATCCACGTCGAGAGTTAGTAATACGGGCTCCGACTGTAAGTCGACGTTAGACACCCCACATGATGCGGGGAGGCGGAATAGGTAAAACAATCATTTTGTTTAAACTAATATCGACTAACTTTACGGATCTTTGCTAAACCCTAACTAACAACTATATAGAAATGATTAGCTACTATGATAGATGATTATACCTAATGAATCAAGTTTTTCTTGTTCTTGCTGATCACCTCCTCGTCGGCCTCCTCGATGTGATAGAAAATCCACCCGAGATCCACTTCTCCAAACTTTAACCTCTCACTTGAGGTAACTAGGTGACTATGAGTGCTAATCAAGATAACCTAGAAGATATAGAAGAGAACTAGGGATCTATTAGTCTTGCTAACCCTTGGGATCTCAACACATGAGAGGATTAGGGTTAGGGTTGAAGAGAGAGAGCTTGAGGAGAGAGAATGTGTGAGTGAGAATGAATAAATATCATAAGTCATTTGGATAAATAATGAAGCATCAAAAATATCTAGAAATAATATCTCAAAATATCAACCATGCTTCATTAATTACTTTGAGGTGAATCACCTCATGACTCATGATATAATTAATACAAATCACATCACCTCCTCCACCTCATTAAGCTTAATTCATAAATGAATTAAAGCATAATGAGTCACCTTTCTTCTAGAAGCTTCTCGAGTATTTACGAGAACGCCCCTCCTATCCGTGAAAACACGAAAAAACTGAGACTGTATAAATCCAATAATCCAATACTAGAACCTGGCTTAAACTAAAGCCCGGTAGTAAAAACTGTCCGAACATCGTACGTGCATAAAAACACGTATGTGTCCGAACCCTGTCGTAAAACCATACGTCCTCTATATCGTTTCGCCTGAAGTAGGGAAACTCTCTGTATGGGACTCTAAAGACTCGATACTACGCTGGCAGTGGGTTTAACCACAGACCGCAAGCGGCACTAGCTGTACGTAACGGTCCCCAGGTAGATGTCGATAAGAAGGCCGATGAGGAAATCCATCCGAACTCCTAGTGAGCCTGATGTGACAATCTCTGTACAGTCCAGTCTGTTCGTCTAAGACTATCGCATATCAGGCCTAGGGGGCGGCAAGCGTCAGTCCCCTAAAAGCTGTATAAGTCGTGTCGGAGTGAAACCCATTACACCTTGAGAAGCTATTGGAAAACTCACCAGTAAATCTCGTTTGCCCTGGCCAGGGACTTTGTGTAATGGCTTTCTAAACACAGCGCGATATCAACTCCCAATACCGGGAGAGACGAATCCTATCTAACCGCCACTGTCTCCAAGTGCTTCGGGACTGCACCCAACTGCTACCTGTTTGCACTCCTTTGAGCCGTGGTAGGATAGCAATCTAAGAACAGTGGGAACACACTCGAGACGAAGCAGCAGTGTCAAGTCTGCGGACTATGCTGTACTCATGTCACCTGGGAACTGTTAACTGACGACGGGTATAATACCAACCAACAGTTCCCTGCGAGTCCTGTCCGGTGTACCCGTAACCCAATGAGCACATGTATACTATCTCCAGTACAATGTACTAATGGCTGTGGAACAGACCATTTCCCCTGCTGGGATGAGAAGCGTACACACTAGTCTACTCTGGAGTATCGATGCCCTGTCTCGATAATCCTACAACTAGGGACCTGAAAAAGGATGTGCTTGTAGACTACCCAGCCCCCACAAGTGTGACTGCCATCACAACGCTGGTAGTCAAGCAAGATCCTAAGGACTCTATCAATATGTATTCGCGATATGCTAACATATACACATATTAAGATAGACCTAAACCAAGTAGCATACTACTATGTTGAGCGAGACTGTTAATATAACTGTGAATATCCCAAGCTTCCATTAAGTAATATACAAACTAGTATGATACAATAATGACCCCTAGGGCATATACACTAACAATCTCCTACTTGCACTAGGGCCATGTACTGGCATATCGAAGACCTATCATCTCGAGTAGCCTCTCGAACTGAATCTGAGGTAAAGCCTTTGTGAATGGATCTGCAGTGTTCTCTTCTGTAGCAACTCTCCGGACCTCGATCTCCTGGCGATCTATGATTTCCCTGATCAGGTGATACCGCCTTAAGGTGTGTCTGGACTTCTGATGGGACCTGGGTTCCTTCGCTAAAGCTATAGCTCCGTTGTTGTCACAATACAGCGGTATTGGATCAACAATGGTAGGAACCACCTGAAGTTCTGTTAGGAACTTCTTCATCCAAACCGCTTCTTTTCCAGCATCGCAAGCAGCGATATATTCTGCTTCCATCGTCGAGTCAGCAACGGTGTCCTGCTTGGAACTCTTCCAGCACACCGCCCCTCTATTGAGGGTAAAGACATGACCTGACATAGAGTTGGAGTTATCCTTGTCACTCTGGAAGCTGGAGTCAGCAAAAGCCTCGATCTGGAGGTCTTTTCCGCCGTAAACCAAGAACATATCCTTAGTCCTTCTCAGGTACTTGAGAATGTTCTTTACTGCTATGCAGTGCTTCTCCCCTGGGTCTGACTGATACCTGCTTACAACGCTCAGTGCGTAAGCTACATTTGGTCTGGTGCACAACATCGCATACATTATAGAGCCTACTGCAGAAGCGTAGGGTATAACTGACATGCGATCCCTTTCCAAATCAGTCTTGGGAGACATCTCTTTGGATAGGGTGATTCCGTGACAAGCCGGTAAATTACCGCGCTTAGAATCTTCCATACTGAATCTTTTCAGTATAGTGTTGATATACCTGAACTGTGAAAGTCCCAACATCCTCTTAGATCTATCACGATAGATCTGGATCCCCAGAATGTAAGAAGCATCACCCAGGTCTTTTATGGAGAACCTGTGTGACAAGCATCTTTTGACAGATTATAGCATAGGAATGTCATTTCCTATCAATAGAATGTCATCCACGTACAAGACGAGGAATACGACAGTTCGTGCTACAATTTTACTATATATATATGGTTCATCTGGATTTTTGATAAAGTCATATTATTTGACCTTTTCATCAAAACAGATGTTCCAACTCCGCGATGCCTGCTTTAGTCCATAAATGGACTTAAGCAACTTGCACACTTTCCCGCTGCTCCCACTCTCATTGAAACCTTCTGGCTGATCCATATAGACGCACTCTTCTAAATTACCATTTAGAAAAGCCGTCTTTACGTCCATCTGCCAGATCTCATAATCATGGAAGGCGGCAATGGCAAGAAGAATCCGAATGGATTTGAGCATAGCCACTGGAGAAAAGGTTTCGTCATAGTCCAAACCAGGTCTTTGACGAAAACCCTTTGCAACAAGTCTAGCCTTATAGGTTTCCACCTGTCCATCTACACCAATCTTTTTCTTGAAGATCCACTTGCATCCTATGGGTTTTACCCCATCTGGAGCAAAGTCCAAAGTCCATACTTTGTTGATGTACATGGACTCCATCTCGGTCCGCATTGCATCCATCCATCGTACCGAGTCGCCGCTCTGGATGGCCTGCTGGAAGCTAGTAGGTTCATCATTATCAATGACGCAATCCTCTCTATCCCCATCTATGAGAAAACCGTAGTATGTCTCAGGCGGATGAGATGGCCTACTACTCCTGCGAAGGGGTGCGAGAATGTCCTGTTCTTCTTGAACTACTGGTTCTACCAAACTTTCAGTAGTAGTTTGTGGTTCTGGAATTTCTTCCAGTTCTATTGCGCTCCCACTTGTTTCCTTTTCTAAAAACTGCTGTTCTAGAAAATGGACATTACGAGAAACAAAAAACCTTTTGTTCCTCTGCGTAATAGAAGAAATACCCCTTGGAGTTCTTTGGATATCCCACAAACTTACACTGTACTGATCGTGCCTCGAGTTTGTCCGCATGCTGCTTTTTAACAAAAGCTGGACATCCCCATATCTTCAGATACTGAAGATAGGGTTTCTTCCCACTCCACATCTGATATGACGTGGTAGGCACAGTTTTGGTAGGAGCCCTGTTCAAAAGATATGCAGCTGATTCTAGTGCATAACCCCAGAAAGATCGCGGTAACTCAGCATTACTCATCATCGAACGTACCATATCCAATAGGGTTCGGTTCCGTCTTTCCGATACACCATTATGCTGTGGAGTGTATGGAGGAGTAAGCTGAGAGAGAATTCCTTTCTCTTTTAGGTAACCCAGGAACTCGGCACTTAAGTATTCACCATCTCGATCAGATCTCAGTGTCTTGATACTTTTGCCGGTTTGGTTTTCTACTTCATTCTTATATTCTTGGAATTTCTCAAAGGCCTCGGATTTATGTTTCATTAAGAAAATGAATCCATACCTAGAGTAATCGTCCGTAAAAGTAATGAAATATGAAAAACCACCTCTTGCATGTATAGACATTGGACCACATACATCGCTGTGTATGAATCTTAAGAGCTCGCTCTTACTCCATGTCCAGTGAATGGAGTCTTTGTCATCTTTCCTTTGAGACATGATTGACAAGTTGCATAAGATTGATATTCGAACGGATTCAAATATCCTTCTCTATGTAACTTAGTTAACCTTGTCTCATTGATGTGACCTAGTCTACAATGCCATAAGAAAGCCTTATTTATATCTGGAGACTTTCTTTTTAGTGTGTTCTGGACATTGAAAATCTGTAATTGGTTTAACACGTATATACCGTTATCTAGTGTACCGGACCCAATCAAACCATGATTAAAGTGGATGTTAACAATATCGCTTATAAACGTGAAATCATAACCTTCTTTTGATAACAACGATACTGATATGATATTACACGTTAAACTAGGTACACAAAAACAGTTGCGCAAAACCAAAATATGTCCATTCGTCAATCCAAGTTGATAATCCCCTACGGACACAGCACCCACGCTAGCTCCGTTAGCAACCTGGAGGGTCATATCACCAACCTTCAACACTCTACGGTTTCTTAGTACCTGCAATGAATTGCATATTTGAGATCCTGATCCGGTATCCAATACCCAGGAAGTAGAGTTGATTGACAGACAATATTCAATTACAAACACACCTGAAGTCGAAGCCACAGCTTGCTTCGGGTCCTGGTTCTTAGCAATCCAAGCTTTGCAATCTTTCTTCCAATGGCCTTTCCTACGACAGTGGAAGCACTCGTCCTTTGCCACTACTGGCACCGCAACCTTTGCCTTTCCCTTAACTCCCACCTTACCAACACCGCCTCTTGGTTTGGTAGCGGCCTTCTTCTTCCTTCCTTTGGCCCTAGCCTTGGACCCAGAAGAGGAAGCACCACGAACAAACATAGTGGGTGTTTCCCTTGCTTTCTGCAAGGTGCCATCTGCACTCCTCAACATGTTAAGGAGTTCTGGAAGTTCAACTTCTTTTCCTTGAATGTTGAAATTCAGAATAAACTGGGCGTAGGTGGAAGGAAGGGACTGAAGAACCAAGTCTGTATATAGCTCGTTCTCCAATGTCGTCCCGAGGTCCGCGAGCTCTTCTATATAGCCAATCATCTTAAGGACATGTTCTCCTACAGATGATCCGACGGCCAACCTCGACTGAAACAAGTTCTTCGAGATCTCGTATCTAGTTATACGAGATTGCTCTCCATACAAATCTTTGGTGTGGAGAAATATGGATTCAAGATCCATATTCTCGTGCCTTCTCTGATGTTCATTATTCATAGAGGCAAGCACGATGCATTTGGCCTTCGCGCAATCAATCTCCCAGGTCTTGCGGATTTCCTTATCCACGACACTGGATTCTGGACCAAGGACAGCAGGTGCCTTAGTAGTAAGGACATACCCTAATTTGTCATAAGTAATAGCCATCTTAACATTCCGGAACCAATTTTTATAGTTTGACCCTGTCAAAATATTTTTATCTAATAGTAACTTAAGGCCTGTCATGTTCTGGGTCGCTGCAAAGAGAGAGGGAACACTTTAGCATGATGCTCTTGCAAGTTTAGAGTGGTTTTTAGTTTATCTAAACAGGATGGCTCCCACTGTTTCTCGAATCCCTCCTCAAACCAAAAAGAAGAACTAGTCAGGATTATTCTCACCGTACAATTCTTGCTTAACCGTTCAGCCAGGCCGGTGTCGGTACTTCGAGGGAGGTTTTACGACGCTTTCGCGAAGTTCCTTAATTAAATAACCTCTTTTCTCTGGGGGCGTAGCCCCGCCGACACCTTTCTCGACACCTACTTAGTTTATAGCATTGATCGTTAAGTGACGAATCTCCTGATGAGTTATACTCACAATAGGATCGGGATCCAAATATTATCGTGTGATAAAGCTGAAGGAATCCTACCAAAATTATCACACTCCAAATGGTATGCAACTCTTAGCAAATTTCAGTTTCTTTAGAAATTCCCGATATCAATTTCTGCCCCATGCTCTTATGACCTTGGCGTTGGTCAAAATGTCATAAGTCACATGTCAAGTTCTACCCATCATTATCTTGTTAATTTGAACACATCCGTACATAACTCTGACGTTGGCCAAATGATAATACGACTGTCCCAAACCAACTCATCTATCTATGCAACAAATGAATACCCAGCAGCTACCAAACACTATACCTTGGCGTTGGTCAAAATACATGGCTTGAATACTACTGAATACCCAAATGAAATGACGGAGGGCTACGAATGATTTTGGAGAAACCGTGAACGTAGTGAACTTGATATTATCGAAGGAACCTGATAGCTTTTAAAAGGAGTGGTTTAAGCTCCGCAATTTTAAAAAATATCTTCTGTTTTAAAATAACCGAGTGGTTTCTTTTAAACTGTTCCAACGATTCAACTTTGGTTTATTTTCTTTGCATTAATATAATGCGTCCCATCAATTAACCTATCATTGCAGAAAACAACGAAAATACGTCATCTTATGCCATCCGCATTCGCCACTGGATCCCGTCATTCACCCGTTAGGTTACTTAACTAACGACAGAACGGGGGCTGGGCTAGCGCGGGTGCAAAACATAAGCGACGCCTAATAGATATCATATATAGATATTGTACATTCGTCAGACGCAATAATAAGCATTCCAGATAATAGATGAACATATTGGATTTTCTACGAATCCGCATTCCTTTTGAGCCTGCAAAGAAAGACAGATTACACAGTCGCGATGAATAGCCAAAACCCCACCTTAGACCCCTACGGGTACGGCAAACTACCCGCCAAGTACCCGAAGTGAAGCGGTCTCCCTAAACAACGTGAGTAGGCCACTAAACACTTCAAAGTACCCGGTAGTTTGTGCACCCCATCTTGGGTCTATCCTAGGAGCAGAAAACAGTAAATAAAATAATACAACGGTGGCTACAAGCTCAACCCAGATGTGCCCCGCAAAAGAATATTACAACAATTTACAAATTATATTTGAATGAAAGAAACACTCGTCCAACATTCCCGGCTATCCATTCACGACAATCCAACAAGTTCACAATCATAAACCAGTAAAAAAACATTACAGAAATGTGCAACCCCTTACTAACCGACATACTAGCAGTTAGGGGAGCTTTACGAACACATTAAACACATCACAGAAATAATCAAGTTAGCCAAACATCTTAGAACTTCGATCAAGCAAACACAAATGATTCTACTCCAAATAATTCTCTGTACACCTGAAACCTGAGCAGAAACAAAACATACCAGAAAATACAACATCAACACAGAAGAGTTACTGGGCAAATTTGGGCTGACTCGGCTTCAACTCGGCCGCGGATCCGCGGCGGATCGCTTGGATCGGCCGCGGTTCCGGCGGTTTGGCCGAGTCACGATCCCAAATTTCTCCAGTAATCTAATAATTCCCTTTTTGTATTTTTAAGGGTCCCTGAAAAAATTTTGGCAGAAACTAGGATAAAACGTCGTATTTTCGGGTTTGTTTTGCGATCGAATTTCTAACGACTTTGCTAACAAGTTAGTTATGGTTTAGCGAGGCTCTGATACCACTGTAAGTCGACGTTAGACACTCCACATGATGCGGGGAGGCGGAATAGGTAAAACAATCATTTTGTTTAAATTAATATCGACTAACTTTACAGATCTTTGCTAAACCTTAACTAACAACTATATAAAAGTGATTAGCTACTATGATAGATGATTATACCTAATGAATCAAGTCCTTCCTGTTCTTGTTGATCACCTCCTCGTCAGCCTCCTCGATGTGATAGAAAATCCACCCGAGAGCTACTTCTCCAAACTTTAACCTCTCACTTGAGATAACTAGGTGACTATGAATGCTAATCAAAGTAACCTAGAGGATATAGAAGAGGTGATAGAAAATCCACCCGAGAGCTACTTCTCCAAACTTTAACCTCTCACTTGAGATAACTAGGTGACTATGAGTGCTAATCAAAGTAACCTAGAGGATATAGAAGAGGATTAGGGATCTATTAGTCTTGCTAACTCTTGGGATCTCAACACATGAGAGGATTAGGGTTAGAGTTGAAGAGAGAGAGCTTGAGGAGAGAGAATGTGTAAGTGAGAATGAATAAATATCATAAGTCATTTGGATAAATAATGAAGCATCAAAAATATCTAGAAATAATATCTCAAAATATCAACCATGCTTCATTAATTATTTTGAGGTGAATCACCTCATGACTCATGATGTAATTAATGCAAATCACATCATCTCCTCCACCTCATTAAGCTTAATTCATAAATGAATTAAAGCATAATGAGTCACCTTTCTTCTAGAAGCTTCTCGAGTATTTACGAGAACGCCCCTCCTATCCGTGAAAACACGGAAAAACTGAGACTGTATAAATCCAATAATCCAATACTAGAACATGGCTTAAACTAAAGCCAGCTAGTAAAAACTGTCCGAACATCGTACGTGCATAAAAACACGTATGTGTCCGAACCCTGTCGTAAAACCATACGTCCTCTATATCGTTTCGCCTGAAGCAGGGAAACTCTCTGTGTGGGACTCTAAAGACTCAATACTACGCTGGCAGTGGGTTTAACCACAGACCGCAAGCGGCACTAGCTGTACGTAACGGTCCCCAGGTAGATGTCGATAAGAAGGCCGATGAGGAAATCCATCCGAACTCCTAGTGAGCCTGATGTGACAATCTCCGTACAGTCCGGTCTGTTCGTCTAAGACTATCGCATATCAGGCCTAGGGGGCGGCAAGCGTCAGTCCCCTAAAAGCTATATAAGTCGTGTCGGAGTGAAACCCATTACACCTTGAGAAGCTACTGAAAAACTCACCAGTAAATCTCGTTTGCCCTGGCCAGGGACTTTGCGTAATGGCTTTCCAAACACAGCGCGATATCAACTTCCAATACCGGGAGAGACGAATCCTATCTAACCGCCACTGCCTCCAAGTGCTTCGGGACTGCACCCAACTGCTACCTGTTTGCACGACTCCTTTGAGCCATGGTAGGGTAGCAATCTAAGAACAGTGGGAACACACTCGAGACGAAGCAACAGTATCAAGTCTGCGGACTATGCTGTACTCATGTCACCTGGGAACTGTTAACTGACGACGGGTATAATACCAACCAACAGTTCCCTGCGAGTCCTGTCCGGTGTACCCGTAACCCAACGAGCACCTGTATACTATCTCCAGTACAACGTACTAATGGCTGTGGGACAGACCATTTCTGGGATGAGAAGCGTACACACTAGTCTACTCCGGAGTATCGATGCCCTGTCTCGATAATCCTACGACTATGGACCTGAAAAAGGATGTGCTTGTAAACTACCCAGCCCCCACTAGTGACTGCCATCACAACGCTGGTAGTCAAGCAAGATCCTAAGGGCTCAATCAATATGTATTCGCGATATGCTAACATATACACATATTAAGATAGACTTAAACCAAGTAGCATACTACTATGTTGAGCGAGACTGTTAATATAACTGTGAATATCCCAGGCTTCCATTAAGTAATATACAAACTAGTATGATACAATAATGGCCCCTAGGGCATATACACTAACACCGACCTCAAAACCGAAACAACTCGGGTATCTAGTTTGCTAGCCTAGATAACCAAGATGAAGTATAGAGTGTGTATGAATACTTTGTCTCAAAACATCCAAGGATTCTCAACTCATGAGAGGGTTTGGGTGGAGCTTGAAGAAGATGCCATGGGTGAAGAGTGTGAGCTCAAGAAAAAGCAAGTGAAGAAAGTTGTGAAGTCTTGTGAGCTATTTTGTGAAAGTGAGCAACTAAAGAAAAGCCCCACCAAAAAGGATCTGTCCCCTTCACAAAATATCTCACAATGCTCACTACAAAATATCTTTAGCCAAAACAAAACCAAGCATGAGTCACTCCATAACCCACCATGAGTCACCAAGTGCACATGCATGATTCATGCCAAGAATGAGTCACACTTTCCACCATTTAAACATTTAAACCAAAATGTTTAATCCAAAATGAAATGGCAATATCTAAAGCAAACCTATAAGGAATTACAAGAATACCCCTCATCCGTATATACATACCTGCATCCGTATTCCGACTGAATACGGATACAACGAGACGAAAATAATCCAACAATATAATACTAGGATCCGGTTTAAACCAAAACCCGCTAGTATTATCTGTCCGATCATGATCCATGCACAAGTGCATGTATATGATCGAACCCTGCCATAAAACCAAACGGTCTCTACAACGTTTCGCTCGAAGCAGTGAAACCCTCTGTGTGGGACTCTAAAGACTCGTTAATACGCTGGCAGTAGTTTTAACCACAAGCATGTCAGTGGCACTAGCCATACGTAACGGCTACTCAGATATTGAGCGAAAGGGATGCCGACGAGCAAACTCATCCTGAAGCCCTACTGAGCCTGACAATGATAATATCCGTACAGTCCGGTCCGTTCGTCTATGAGTATCGCATATCGAGTCTAGAGGGTGGATAAAGTCAGACCCCTAATAACTAGATATTCAGTGTCGGTATGAAGCCCATCGCCACCTGAGAAACTACTGATCCGAATCAGTAATTCTCGACTACCTTAGCCAAGCATTTCTGGTGATGGCCACCCGTGCACACCTGGACATCAACCACCAATACCGGGAAAGACGAATCCCCTGACGATCCGCTCACTGCCTCCATATGGTTCGGGACTGTACCCAACTAAAACCTGTTTGCACGACTCTTTTGAGCCGTGGTACGGTAGTAATCAAAGCACAATGGAAACTCACACGAGACAAATGACGATCTCAGGTCGATAGACTAACCTGTACACATGTCACCAGGGAACTGCTATCTGATAATAGGTATAATATCAACTAGTATTTTCCCGGCGAGTCCGTCCGGTGTACTCATAACCCAATGAGCACTTGTATACATCTTAGATGAACCAACTAACAATAATGGCTTGTGATACCAGCACCGCCCCTTGTCGGGGTCCCGATCAGTATACACTAGTCTACTCTTGGAGTATCGATGCCCAGTCTCGAAACTCCCACGACTAGAGACACTTAGTATAGACCACCCAACTCTCAAGTATATGATCGCCATCATAATACCGGTAGTCAAGCAAGAATCTTATGGGCTCTATCAACATATAATAGTGATCTGTAATGTCACCTGAAACATGTACACGATGATAAAGACAAACCAGATAGTATACTATCATCTCGAGTAAGACTGTCATATCGGTATAGGTCCTCCCTCAATCATTGCAATCAAATGTCTGCGATCCAATAATTGACTTGAGGACACTATAGCCAACAATCTCCCACTTGCACTTATGGCTAATTATTGCGGTGTCGCATACTCACAGCCCGTGTGATACCGAACACCCAACTCCTCTACTAATCAGTTTAACAAAGCTCGTTTGTAAAACTATTGCGTTTGAGAAATAGCCTCAGTGAGTGGATTCGCTCCAATGTTTCTTTCTATATCTCTCTTTATCTCAAGTTCACGGAGAAAGCCATCTTTCGAAATGAGCAATATCTGTCTTAGAATATGTCTGGATATCTGATGGGACCCAGTTCACAAATGAACTCCAAATCCAGCAAATTTCTTAAACTGTATCGTTAACTAAATTTAATCAGTATCTTGTGCCATGCCTTCCTCGGTATCCGTTTGGACCACATGTCCAAACTACTGCCCCTCAAAAGAGGGAAAACTATAACTCTGACAGTCACTCTGTCATCCAGATCACCTTGGAAGCCTGAAATGATAACTGTCTCCCGAAGGAGGCTGCCGTTACCAAATCCCTAGAACATCCACTTATTTTCATAAACCACTTCCGAATGTTTCTTCAGGATTGGATTAATATATAAACTTGTTGCAGCTCGTGCAAAAACAACACCTGGTGTGGTACTTTGCATCTCATGATTGACTCAATTGCCTAAGCAAGTAATATGCCAATCATGCACATCCCTCTCCCTTTAGTTTTTAAGACACCTTTAGAGAGGGTGACTCCATCACCTGCAGGTACACCACCATGCCAGAAGTCGTCCATTCTAAAACACCTTCAGAATACTATCAAAGTACAAAAATTGGGAAACTACCCAAATCTAGATCTAAAACCATAGATCCAGTAACCAGAATGCCTGATATAATATCCATATCTTATGTGGAGAAACCACTGTGTGACAACCACGGTATAACCGATCGTAGTGTAGGAATTTCACTTCATACAAAATGTATGTCATCCAAATACCAGTACATCACACCCTACTACCTTCTTAACAGATCTATCTTCTATTCTGATGAAGTCAAAGCCTATGACTGTCACATCAAAAATAGATGATTTATCTCCGCTATACCTGCTGTAGTCTACAAATAGACATAAGTTACTTGTCCACTATGCTTCCGCTGCTCCCATTGACTACAACAACCCTCTGGCAGAGTCATATACACGTGCACTTCTAAAACTAGTTTAGAACGACGCTATACTCATCCTCCTGTCGGGTCTCATAGTCTGCAACAACAGTAGTGTCAAGTTTGGGTAAACAAGAACCTCCCTATCACCGTCTTTGAGGATACCGAAGTACCTCTCGGGCGCCTGAGATTACCCACCATATCTGCGGAGTGGCTAATGGAATGTCAAACCCGATTGAATTTTTAGGTTCTATTAAATTTTCAGTAATCATTTGTGGTTCTGAAATCACTTCCAGTTCTACCATACTCCCACTACTGTTTTCTGAAAAAGTCAATTTTACTAAAACTATGGCGAGTCAAGAACAATATCACTATTGATCTTCCAGATGGTAGAAAATTAACCCTCGTCATAGCCCGAGATAACCCACAAACTGCCATTACAGAAACGTGCCTTGGGTTATCCAGAATCTGGTTTTAAGTATAAACCGGACAACTCTATATAGCTTAACATCGTTAAGAAATGAACCATTTTATATACAATATATAAACAGAGGCACTGATTTAATTGGAACCAGATTCAAATCTTGTAGGTGTCTCCAGAGAGGCCGATCAGCATTACTCAACTTAGGAGTGCATCCAGATATGAATAACCTGAAGAGAAGCAAGTTCTCAAAACCATTACTGTCAACTGAATACCAAAAACAAGTATCTATATCTTCGACCACCTTGAAGAATCCTGATAGTTGCAACACATGGTTCTCTACTTTATTTTTATACCTATAACTTCTCAAAACTTGGACCTTATATTTCTATGAAATACATGTCTAAAACTGGAGAAGTCACAAGTAAACAGAATATAGTACGAGTACCAACACCTTTGTCCTAATGGACACTGGATAGCATACAATACTTTGTATAAGTCTCCTGAGTTGAATAACTCAAACCCTGTGCGTCGTAAGTTGAAAAATATACTATGGTTAAGAAGAATTACACCGCTGTTTGATGCTCCTTACCTAACCATCAACTGATATAGGTAAATGTCATTGACATAATTTCAAAAAGTTATATCTCACTTTATACAATAAAGGTACAAATATATCAGTTTGAAATTGGTGCATAACAACGGATATTCAAAACAAAATATTTGCTGTCAGGAAAAACCTCAGATGATTTTCTCAAATATCACCAATTACAACGAATTCCGATATAATGTGGATATAATCACCCAATTCCCAATAACTTACTCCCACTAATCATCTGTAAAACCATACAGAAATGAGAGTCAAACCTGGTAAATACATATTCTTGAGTAAGGATCTAATTGGGAAATCGGTTTTCAATTAACGCATAGTGAAATTAAAACATGAAAATGTTTCGAAGGGGTAGCGGGTATTCCTAGTAATGGCTCTTCCATTATCCAGATTCATGACTATGACCATATATTGTAGGGTCCCGGCAGCGCCCCGGCCGTCGAAACGCGGCCAAAATGCGGAACAAAAATTTTCTAAACTGGCGCTACCGCTACCCGATTTACGGATCGACCTTAAACCATAAAATAGCAAACTAACTAAGAGTTAGAATCGTTATACCGAGTTGATCCGTGTCCTTCGATCTTCATTCCAAACTCCTAGCGATTCCTTGATGTGGTTTGGTTGCCGGTCTTCCTCCATCTCCGATAATCCACCCGAGGGAAACGGCGCAACCTCCAACCTCGTCGAACGAGGTAACCGACGCTTCAAAGTCGCTAGCGATGGAGAGTGGGGGTGTAGTAGTGTGTCACTAAGATTTTCTCTCAACCATGTGCTCCATGGAACAACTCAAGAAGAAGATGATGGAGGTGAAAGCTTTGGCATGAGCAAGAATAATACTAAGTGTTTTTGTGTTCTTTTCTTTTGAGTGAATGAAAGAGAGGGAGTATAGCAAGTGTAATCATATATCAAATGAGATCAATCCCCTCCAAAATAATGGCCGGCCCCCTTCACTTTTCCACCTAAAAAAAATATCATTTTTTTTAATCAAATAAAATATACACAACCATAACATGCACTATGCTAGACTCAAGCCCATGCCTTTTCCTTGTCACCCTCCACCTCATCATTAAACAAAATGAATTTTCATAAATGAAAAATCAAATAATGAGGTGGCAAAACTTCTAGAAGCTATTCCGTATAAAATACGGAATACTTCCCGGTACATGTATCAAAATACATATACACGTATTCGTACAAAAAATACGAATAGCCGAGAGAGAAAACGAATAGTGAACAATAATACTAGAATACGTATATACAAATACATATATATAAATTATTAAATCAAAACCCGATTTAATAATCCGGCTTAATCCTAAGCCGCTAGTATTATCAACCGTCCAATTAAAGCCTGCGCAGCAAGTGCACATATTTAATCAGACATCTGTATGTATCAACATACCTCATGTACATCATATCACCTGAACCGTGAAAACCCTCTGTGTGGGACTCTAAAGACTCGTCAATACGCTGGCAGTGGGTTTAACCACAAGCACGTCAGCGGCACTAGCTGTACGTAACGACTACCCAGGTATTGAGCGAAAGGAAGGCCAACGAGCAAACTCATCCTGAACCCCTACTGAGCCTGTCGGTGACAATATCCGTACAGTCTGGTCTGTTCGTCTAAGAGTATCGCATATCGAGTCTAGGGGGTGGATAAAATCAGACCCGCAACAACGCGACATTTAGTGTCGGTATGAAACCCATCACCATCTGAGAAACTATCGATCCTGGATCGATAATTCTCGTCCACCGTGGCCACGGATTTATGGTGATGGCCATCCGTACACAACGCGACATCAACCCCCAATACCGGGAGAGACGAATCCCCGACGATCCGATCACTGCCTCCATGTGGCTCGGGACTGTACCCAACTAAAACCTGTTTGCACGACTCCTTTGAGCCGTGGTAGGGTAGTAATCAAAGCACAGTGGGAACTCACACGAGACAAATGACGATCTCAGGTCGACAGACTAACCTGTACGCATGTCACCTGGGAACTGCTATCTAACAATAGGTATAATACCAACTAATAGGTTCCCGGCGAGTCCTTCCAATGTACTCATAACCCAATGAGCACATGTATACTATCTTAGGTGAACAAACTAACACCAATGGCTTGTGAGACCTGGTCACCGCCCCTCATCGGGGTCTCGATCAGTATACACCAGTCTACACTGGAGTATCGATGCCCGGTCTCGATACTCCTACGACTAGGGACATTTTAAGGATGTGCTTATAGACCCCCAGCTCCCACGTATGTGATCGCCATCACAATGCTGGCAGTCAAGCAAGAATCCTATGGGCTTTATCAACATGATGATAAAGACAAAACCAGATAGCATACTATCATCTTGAGTAAGACTGTTTTATCGGTATAGGTCATGCCTCAATCATCACAATCACAAGTCCGCGACTATGATAATTGCCTTGAGGGCACTATAGCCAACAATCTCCCACTTGCACTTAAGGCTAATTATTGCGATGTCGCATACTCACAGCCCGTGTGATACCGAACACCCAACTTCTCTACTAATCAGTTTCGCAAAGCCTGTTTGCAAAAATAATTGCGTTCGAGAAATAGCCTCAGTGAGTGGATCCGCTCCAATGATTCTTTCTGTATCTCTCTTAATCTCAACTTCGTGGAGAAAACTATCTCCCGAAATGAGCAATACTTGTCTTAGAATTTGTCTGGATATCTGATGGGACCCAGTTCACAAATGAATTCCAAATCCAGCAAACTACTTAGACTGTATCGTCCACTGAATTTAATCAGTATCCTGCGCCTTACCTTTCCTCAGTATCCGCTTGGACCACCTGTCCAACATACTGTACCTCAAAAGAGGGAAAACTACAACTCTGACAGTCACTCTGTCATCCAGGTCACCTTGGAAACCTGAAATGATAATCGTCTCCCGAATGAGGCTGCCGTAATCATTTCCCAAGAACATTCACTTATGTTCAATAACTGCTTCCCAATGTTTCTCCAGGATTGGATTAATATATCTGCATATTGCATCTAGTGCAAACGCAATATCTGGTGTGGTACTTGACATTTCATGATTAACTCAATTGCCTAAGCAAATGATATGCTAATCATGCAGATCCCTCTCCCCTTTAGTCTATAAGACACCTTCAGAGAGGGTGACTCCATCACCTGCAGGTACACCACCATGCCAGGAGTCGTCCATTCCAAAATATCTTTAGAATAATGTCAAATTACCCAAATTAGGATAGTTCCCAAATCTAGATCTAAAACCATAGATCTAGTAACCAGAAAACCTGATATTATATCCACATCCTCTGCGGAGAAACAACTTTGTGACAACCATAGTATAACCGATCGTAGTATAGGAATATCTCTTCCTATCAAGTGCATGTCATCCAAAATACCTGGACATCACTCTCTGCTACCTTCTTAGCAGATTCATCTCCCATTCTGATGAGGTCATGGACCTATGACTGTCACATCAAAAATAGATGATCTATTTCCGCTATACCGCTTTAGTCTATAGATAGACATAAGCTACTTGCTACTATGTTTCCGCTGCTCCCACTGACTACAACAACCCTCTGGCAGAGTCATATATACGTACACTTCTAAAGCTAGTTTAGAACGACGCTATACTCATCCTCCTACCGAGTCTTATAGTCTAGAACAACAGCAATGGCAAGTCTGAGTAAACAAGAACCTCCCTGTCACCGTCTCTGAGAAGACCGAAGTACCTCTCGGGTGCCTGAGGTTACCCACCAAAATCTGCGGAGTGGTTAATGGAATGTTGAAACCATTTGAATCCTCAGGTTCTATTAAATCTTCAGTAATCGTATGTGGTTCTGGAATAACTTCCAATTCTACCATACTCTCACTTTTGTTTTTATGAAAATGTCCATTTTTGCTAAAACTGTGGCGAGTCAAGAACAATATAAATATTGATCTTCCTGATGGTAGAAAGTTATCCCTCGTCAAAGCCCGGGATAACCCACAAACAGCCATTACTGAAACGTGCCTTGAGTTTATCCGGATTCTGGTTTTAAGCATCAGCCGGACAACTCCCTATACCTTAACATCGTTAAGATATAAATTGATTCTATATAATTCTAATATAGAAACAAAAGCACTAATCTAATTTGAACCAGATTCAAAATCATGCAGCTGTCTCCTGTGCATATCAACCAAATGGAAAAGAGGACAATCAGCATTACTCATCTAGGAGTGCATCCATATATGAGTAACCTGAAAAAGAAGCAAGTTCTCAAAACCATTACTATTAACGGAATACCAAACACAAGTATCTATATCTTCGGCTTCCTCGAAGAATCATGATACTTCCAACAAATGGTTCTCTCCTTTTTTCTTATACCTATAACTTCTCAATATCTGGACTTTGCATTTCTACGAAATACTTGTCCAGAACTGGAGAAGTCACAAGTAAAAAGAATATAGTACGAGTACCAAACCCATTGTCCTAATGGACACTGGACAACATACAATACTTTGTATAAGTCCCCTGAGTTCAACAACTCAAACCCTGTGCGTCGTAGGTTGAAAAACTGTAGTATGCTTAAGAAGAATTACACCGCTGTTGAATGCACCTTACCTAATCACCAACCGATATAGGTAAATGTCACAGACATAATATCAAAAAGTTATATCTCACTTTATAGAATAAATGTACAGATATATCATTTTGAAATTGATGCATAACGGATATTCAAAACCAAATATTTGCCATCCGGCAAAAACCAGATGATTTCCTCAAATATCACCAATTACAACGAATTCCAATATAGTGAGGATCTAATCACCTAATTCCCAATATCTTACTCCCACTCACCATCCGTAATAACATGCAGATATGAGAAACTGATCTGGTAAATACATACCCTGGAGTTAGATTCCAACTGGGAAAACAGTTATCAATTAACATCGCACAGTGAAACTGAAACATGGAAATGTTTCGAAGGGTTAACTGGTATTCCTAGTAACGCCTCTTCCATTATCCTGAATCATGACAGCAACCATATACTTACCTGCCCTCACTACAATCCCTTTATTATGTCTTTACTTATTACCTTCTGTACACCTCCTTTACGCTAATTGGTTTTCTTCATTCCCTACCCTTCGGCACCAGCCTAAGGTTTGGAAGAAGACTATCTAATAAGCGTAATAGGTGTACTCTCCTAATCCTAGGAGCCCTCGCAACCTGAGAGAAGGTAAAGAGAAAAGACATCTGAATAATCCTATTCAATTTCTCCTGAACCAGAATCCATCCTCGAAATAGTTCCTTCGAGTTTGTATGTAACTATACGATAGATTTATCCAATGGAAGTGGATATCCGTAGTGATACGGAGTGTCCTAGAGAAATGCAAAGTGGATGTAGGAGTGGCAGGGGTATACATGGTCTTTGTCGTGAATGATGGTGATCGCAATTTTCTTTGCCATTATTCTAATCCCTTTATACGTCTTTACTTGTTACCTTCTGTACACCACACTTAAGCTTAATTGGTTTTCTTCCTTCCCTACCGTTCGGCACCTGTCTATGGTTTGGAAGAAGACTATCCAATAAGCTCAATAGGTGTACCCTCTCCTAATCCTAGAAGCCCTCGCAACCTGAAAGAAGGTAAAGGAAAAAGACAACCGAATAATCATATTCAATCTCTCCAGAACCAGAATCCATCCTCGAAACAGATCCTTCGAGTTCGTATATAACCATACGATGGATTTATCCAATGGAAGTGGACATTCGTAGTAATACGGGATGTTCTGGAGAAATGCAAAGGTGATATAGAAGTAGCAATGATGTATGCGACACCGTAACATTCCAAAAGCCAAAGTGTTTTTAAGAAGGTTCGGTCAATTTAGTTTCATGAGTTTTAGTCAAAGGTCGGGTCATATTCGCAGCCAGAGAGAGAGAAGAAACACTCAGCGTGCACTCTAACCTAGATCAGAATGGTTAATCTCTTTATCTAATCAGGATGGCTCCCACTGTTTCCTCGAATTCTCTTCCAAACCCAAAAGGAGAATTAGTCGGAATCAACCGAGGAGTAATCCTACTCATCAGTGGGAATCGGGATCCAACTATCATCGCATGATAACTTAATAGAAGCCACTCAAGTCACCACCCTCCAGAAGGTATGCGCAAGCCTGGCAAGTTTCCTGTATGTTTGAAACTCTCGATATGATTTTTACCCCTAGGACCCAAGTGACCTTGACGGAGTCAACAAATCAAAGAGTCCTAGTCAAGTTCAACCCGTTATTATTTTGATTGCATTAAACCCACCCGCACGAGCCCTTGACGGAGTCAATAAGGCCGCACGACTTTCCTAACCAATCACATATCCATGCTACAAACAAGCACCACTCAGCTACCGCACACTACGCCTTGACGGAGTCAACAAACGCAGCACGAATACTAAGTACTACTTGTAGGAAATGACGGAGGGCTACGGCTGGTTTTTAGCGAAAAACCTTTAACATAATGAACTTGATCTCGTTGAAGGAATCCAAGTGGTTTTATAAATATATAGTGGCGAAAACTTTTGCTAAAGAGGTCACTCCCGGTGAAGGGATCTCGGCTCTTTCCCCGTCGAATGGGGTGCAGGATATCCCAAACTGAATACCACGATGCAAAGAAAAAATAATAGACTATAGTAAAGTTATTACGTTGACGCAAACTTTTACCCAAGGGGTCACTCCCGATGAAGGGATCTCGGCCCTTGCCTCGTCGAATGAGGTGCAGGATATTCCAAATGAATACCACGATGCAAAGAAAAAGAGAACGTCTGTAATGTCAGTTTTTAAAAACTTGGTTCCAACAACATCATATATAGGTTTGTTTTATCTTTGTATTGATAAGAATCTATGCAGTCCCATCAATTAATCACACCAGAAAAGAACGAAAATAAAATGTACGTATATGCCATCCGCATTCGCCACTGGGTCCCGTCATCACCCATTAGGTTACTTAACTAACGACAGAGCGGGGACTGGGCTAGCGCGGGTGCAAAACATATACAATATCTACTAGTATATATAAATATATATAACAATCGTCCCAGGCATGATATAAAAGCAACATCACAGAAACATCACAGAAGCAATACAGAATGGTGGATAATCTGGAGCCCCGAGTTTCACTTGAGCCACAAGTGAGACTCAACGTTCCCTGTCGTGTGGATAGCATGTGCAATGAAACCTAGACCCCTACGAGCGCGGCAAGTTACCCGCCAAAACCAGAAGTTAGGCAGCCCCCTTCAGCAACGTGAATGGACCACCCAGCACTTCACAGAATCCGGTAACTTGAGCACCCCTCCTGGGTCACCTATACCCCCTACGAGTGCGGCGAACAGCCCGTCAATTCTAGAGTAAGGTTCCCTCAGTCCCAACGCCATGAGATGCGGACCAGTTGCCCTCTAGAATCCGGCTATTCGTGCACCCCACCGCGGGGTAATCCTAGTACAGAAAAGAAAATAATATACAAGGGTGACATCGACCTCAGCCCGGTCGTGCCCCATAAGAATAATATACAAACTGGCAGTAACGGCAGTCCACATGTCGGACGCTCGCCCCGCAATATCAAATATACAAATGAAATAAAACTGTACTAACATTGCACCATAGCTATCCACCACGACGATCCATCCAACATCACAGCACAACACAGAACATCAACGCGAATGTCACGTTCGCAAACCCGTCTAAAAGACATATAGCAATTAGACGAGTTTATCGATTAAGTGACATTCACGGTCGCAGATAATAATGTATGTACTGATAAACGCACACTTAAAATATCGATCGACAAAGTTCCAAATTGACCCCAATAGCAAAACAACACTTCACTGAAACCTGGGCCAAAATAGAATATGAAAAAATTCACAATTCCAAGTCTCTGTGCTACAGTAAAATTTTGAAGGCCTGTCGCCAATAAGTGGCCGCGGATCCGCCGCCAAAAGGGGGTTAGTGCGGCGGTTCCGCAGCAACTTGGAGGCATCACGAGCTCAAATTTTTTCTGTACCCTTATATTCACCTGCACGGATTTATAAGATGTGTGAAATAATTTTTTGACCACATTTAAAAATCGACAACAAACAGAAAAATGGAATCGTGTTTTCGGTAAAATCCGTCGATCGATCTTTTAAGCACGTCTAAACAAGCTAGTAAGGGGTTTAAAGGGTGGCTCTGATACCATGTAGGGTCCCGGCAGCGCCCCGGCAGTCGAAACGCGGCCAAAATGAGAAACAAAAATTTTCTAAACTGGCGCTACCGCTACCCTTTTTACGGATCGACCTTAAACCCTAAACTAGCAAACTAACTAAGAGTTAGAATCGTTATACCGAGTTGATCCGTGTCCTTCGGTCTTCATTCCAAGCTCCTAGCGATTCCTTGATGTGGTTTGGTTGCCGGTCTTCCTCCATCTCCGATGATCCACCCGAGGGAAACGGCGCAACCTCCAATCTCGTCGAACGAGGTAACCGACGCTCCAAAGTCGCTAGCGATGGAGAGTGAGGGTGTAGTAGTGTGTCACTAAGATTTTCTCTCAACCATGTGCTCCATGAAGCAACTCAAGAAGAAGATGATGGAGGTGAAAGCTTTGGCATAAGCAAGAATTATACTAAGTGTTTTTGTGTTCTTTTCATTTGAGTGAATGAGAGAGAGGGAGTATAGCAAGTGTAATCATATATCAAATGAGATCAATCCCCTCCAAAATAATGGCCGGCCCCCTTCTCTTTTCCACCCAAAAAAAATATATCATTTTCTTTTAATCAAATAAAATATACACAACCATATCATGCACTATGCTAGACTCATGCCCATGCCTTTTCCTTGTCACCCTCCACCTCATCATTAAACAAAATGAATTTTCATAAATGAAAAATCAAATAATGAGGTGGCAAAACTTCTAGAAGCTATTCCGTATAAAATACGGAATACTTCCCGGTACATGTATCAAAATACATATACGCGTATTCGTACAAAAAATACGAATAGCCGAGAGAGAAAACGAATAGTGAACAATAATACTAGAATACGTATATACAAATACATATATATAAATTATTAAATCAAAATCCGATTTAATAATCCGGTTTAATCCTAAGCCGCTAGTATTATCAACCGTCCAATTAAAGTCTGCGCAGCAAGTGCACATATTTAATCGGACATCTGTATGTATCAACATACCTCATGTACACCATATCGCCTGAACCGTGAAAACCTTCTGTATGGGACTCTAAAGACTCGTCAATACGCTGGCAGTGGGTTTAACCACAAGCACGTCAGCGGCACTAGCTGTACGTAACGGCTACCCAGGTATTGAGCGAAAGGAAGGCCAACGAGCAAACTCATCCTGAACCCCTACTGAGCCTGTCCGTGACAATATCCGTACAGTCTGGTCTGTTCGTCTAAGAGTATCGCATATCGAGTCTAGGGGGTGGATAAAGTCAGACCCGCAACAACGCGACATTTAGTGTCGGTATGAAACCCATCACCACCTGAGAAACTATCGATCCTGGATCGATAATTCTCGTCCACCGTGGCCACGGATTTATGGTGATGGCCATCCGTACACAACGCGACATCAACCCCCAATACCGGGAGAGACGAATCCCCGACGATCCGATCACTGCCTCCATGTGGCTCGGGACTGTACCCAACTAAAACCTGTTTGCACGACTCCTTTGAGCCGTGGTAGGGTAGTAATCAAAGCACAGTGGGAACTCACACGAGACAAATGGCGATCTCAGGTCAACAGACTTAACCTGTACACATGTCACCTGGGAACTGCTATCTGACAATAGGTATAATACCAACTAGCAGGTTCCCGGCGAGTCCGTCCAGTGTACTCATAACCCAATGAGCACCTGTATACTATCTTAAGTGAATAAACTAACACCAATGGCTTGTGAGACCTGGCCACCGCCCCTCATCGGGGTCTCGATCAGTATACACCAGTCTACACTGGAGTATCGATGCCCGGTCTCGATACTCCTACGACTAGGGACATTTTAAGGATGTGCTTATAGACCCCCAGCTCCCACGTATGTGATCGCCATCACAATGCTGGCAGTCAAGCAAGAATCCTATGGACTTTATCAACATGATGATAAAGACAAAACCAGATAGCATACTATCATCTTGAGTAAGACTGTTTTATCGGTATAGGTCATGCCTCAATCATCACAATCACAAGTCCGCGACTATGATAATTGCCTTGAGGGCACTATAGCCAACATATATTTCCTTGTCATCTCTCCAAATCCCTTTATCTCTCTTTACTCATTACCTTATGTACACCATCCTTAGACTAAATGGTTTTTTTCCTTCCCTACCGTTCGGCACCAGCCTATGGTTTGGAAAAATACTATCCAATAAGCGTAATAGGTATACTCTCCTAATCCTAGGAGCTCTCGCAACCTGAGAGAAGGTAAAAATAAAAGACAACTGAATAATCCTTATTCTATTTCTCCTGAACCAGAATCCATTCTCGAATTGGAACAAGTTCCTTCGAGTTCGTATATAACTATACGATGGATTATCCAATAAATGTGGATCTTCGTAGTGATACTGGGTGTTCTGGAGAAATTCAAAGGTAAAGTAGGAGTGGCGATGATATACGCTGTTTTGTCGTGAATGATAGTAGTCGCAATTTATTTTGCTCTCTTTCTAATCTCTTTATTTGTATTTACTTATTACCTTTTGTACACCTCACTTAGGCTAATTGGTTTTCTTCCCTCCCTATCATTCGGCACCAGCCTATGGTTTGGAAGAAGAATATCCAATAAGCATAATAGGTGTACTCTCCTAATCCTAAGAGCACTCACAACCTGAGAGAAGGTAAAAGGAAAAGACAACTGAATAGTCCTATTCAAAATTCTCCAGAACCGAAAACCATTCTCGAATCTGAAACAAGTTTCTTCGAGTTCGTATGTAACTATACAATGGTTATATCCAATAAATGTGGATCTTCGTAGTGATGCGGAATGTTCCGGAGAAATACAAAGGGTAAAAGTAGGAGTAGCAATGAAGTATGCAACTCTGACAATCCAAAAGCCAATGTGTTTTAAGAAGGTTCGGTTAACTTGGTTACTGAGATATAGTCTAAGGTCAGGCCATGGTCGCTGCCAAAGAGAGAGAGAAAAGAAACACTCAGCATGCACTCTAACCTAAATCAGAATGGTTAATCACTTTATCTAATCAGGATGTCTCCAACTGCATCCTCGAATTCTCCTCCAAACCTGAAAGAAGAATTAGTCGGGATCATATAAAATCACCCGAGCAGTAAACCAACTTATCAGTGGGAATCGGGATCCAACTATTATCGCATGATAACCTGATGGAATCCACTCAAGTTATCACACTCCAGAAAGTATGTGCATGCCTAGCAAGTTTCTTGTATGTTTGAAACTCCCGATGTGATTTTTACCCCCATGCTCTTATGACCTTGACTGAGACCAACAAATCATAAGTCACATGTCAAGTTCTACCCGTCATTGTCCAGGTTAATTTGAACCTACCCGTACTCGCTCTTGACTAAGGCCAACAAGGTTGTACGACTGTCTCAAACCAATGCATCTATCTATACAACAGAAAAGTAACAAGCAACTACCATATACTATGCCTTGACGAAGGCCAACAAACATAGCATGAATACTAAGTGCTACCAATCTGAAATGACGGAGGGCTACGAATGGTTTTTGGCGAAAAACCTTTAACGTAATGAACTTGATATCGTTGAAGGAACCGGATAGCTTTTTACAAATATATAGTGACGAAAACCTTTGGTAAAGAAGTCATTCCCGGTGAAGGGATCTCAGCTCCTTCCTCGTCGAATGAGGTGCAAGATATTCCAACTGAATACCACGATGCAAAGCAAAAAATTAATCGACTATAATGAAGTTATTACCCTGACACAAACTTCTGCCCAAGAAGTCACTTCCGGTGAGGAGATCTCGGCTCTTGCATCGTCGAATGAGGTGCTGGATATCCATAACCGAATACCGATGTCCAAAAGAAAATGTCCTTGTTATAACAGCTTTTGAAAATTGTTCCAGCATCGAATAGGTCTGTTTTTCTTGCATTGATAAGAATCAACGCAGTCCCATCAATTAATCACACCAGAAAAGAACGAAAATATGATGTACGTATATGTCATCCGCATTCGCCACTGGGCCCCGTCATCACCCGTTACGTTATTTAACCAACGACAGAGCGGAGGCTGGACTAGCGCGAGTGTAAAACATATACATCTACTAGTATATATATAACAATATATAATAATCGCTCCAGGCATGATAAATGCAACATCATAAATAAGCGATAAGCATCACAGAACAATACAGATAATCTGGGAGCCCCGGGTTTCCTTCGAGCCGCAAGTAAAACCCGACGTTTCCCTGGTCGTGTAGATAGCCTGTGCAATAAAAACCTATACCCCTACGAGCGCGGCAAGTTATCTGCCAAAACCAGAAGCGAGGTAGCCCCCTTCAACAAAGTGAATGGACCACCCAGCACTTCACGGAATCCGGTAACTTGAGCACCCCTTCTTTGGTCAACCTGTACCCCCTACTAGTGCGGCGAATAGCCCGCCAATTCTAGAGTGAGGCCCCCTCCTTCTCAACGGCATGAGATGCGGATCCGTTGCCCTCTAGAACCCGGCTATCCGTGCACTCCATCGCGGGGTAATCCTAGTACAGAAAAGAAAATATGTACAACGGTGACATCGACCTCAACCCGGTCGTGCCCCAAACAAATAATATACAAGCAGGTAGTGACGGCAGTCAACATGTCGGACGCTCGCCCCGCGATATCAAATGTACAAATGAAACTAAACTGTACTATCATTGCATCTAAGTTATCCACCACGACGATTCCGCAACACAGCACGACACTGAACATCAACATGAATGTCACGTTCGCAAACCCGTCTAAAAGAACTATAGCTATTAGACAAGTTGTACCGCTCTAATGATATTCACGGTCGCAGATAGTAATGCATGTACTGAAAACTTTAAACAGTGTTAGAAATATCGACTTCGAAACACCCCAAATAACCCCCAAACTAATAAATAAAACCATATCCAAACTGGGCTAAACTAGCAATACCACTGAACCAATATTTCAGAGACTAGACCACACTAAAAATTACAATCCAAACACCTACATAGGACCGGCCAGGCCGGAATTAATGCCCATGTGGCCAGGTCAATACGGGTGTAATGGGCTCGTATTTGGGATGCAGTCTAGTTGTCACCTGAGTAGTCTTCTGCAGTTGCTTAAATATTTTTAGAAGACCATATAAAATTTGACAGAAACTAGAATACAAGTCGGCATTGATTCGAAGTTGTTTCGGTTTCGATACTTTAACATCGTCTAAACAAACTAGTATGCGGTTAATGGGTTGGTTTTGATACCATGTTGGGTTACGGCAGCGCCCCGCCATCAATTCATGACCAAATGTGGAACAAAAACTTTTAAAACCCGGTGCTAACGGAACCCTAATCTACGGATCGTACCATTAACCATATACTAACTATATGTAAAGGAGTTTAGAGAGGTTATACAGATCCGTGTCCTTCGGTCTTCAACCTCTGTTCCAAACTCCTCGCGGCTTTCTCGATCATGTTTGATCTCCGGTCTCTCCACATTGAAGAAGATCCACGTCGAGGGTTAGTAATATGGGCTCCGACCTCAAAACCGAAGCAACTCGGATATCTAGTTTGCTAGCCTAGATAACCAATATGAAGTATAGAGTGTGTATGAATACTTTGTCTCAAAACACCCAAGGATTCTCAACTCATGAGAGGGTTTGGGTGAAGCTTGAAAAAGATGCCATGGGTGAAGAGTGTGAGCTCAAGAAAAAGCAAGTGAAGAAAGTTGTGAAGTCTTGTGAGCTATTTTGTGAGAGTGAGCAACTAAAGAAAAGCCCCACCAAACAAGATCTGTCCCCTTCACAAAATATCTCACAATGCTCACTACAAAATATCTTAGCCAAAACAAAACCAAGCATGAGTCACTCCATGACCCACCATGAGTCACCAAGTGCACATGCATGATTCATGCCAAGAATGAGTCACACTTTCCACCATTTAAACATTTAAACCAAAATGTTTAATCCAAAATGAAATGGCAATATCTAAAGTAAACTTGTAACGAATTACAAGAATACCCCTCATCCATATATACATACCTGCATCCGTATTCCGACTGAATACGAATACAACGAGACGAAAATAATCCATAATATAATACTAGGACCCGGTTTAAACCAAAACCCGCTAGTATTATCCGTCCGATCATGATCCATGCACAAATGCACGTATATGATCGAACCCTGCCATAAAACCAAATGGCATCTACATCGTTTCGCCCGAAGCAGTGAAACCCTATGTGTAGGACTCTAAAGACCCGTCAATACGCTGGCAGTGGGTTTAAGCACAAGCACGTCAGTGGCACTAGCTGTACGTAACGGCTACCCAGGTATTGAGCGAAAAGGAGGCCGACGAGCAAACTCATCCTGAAACCCTACTGACAGTGGCTATCCGTACAGTCCTGTCCGTTCGTATATTAGTATCGCATATCGAGTCTAGGGGGTGGATAAAGTCAAACCCCTAATAACTTGATATTCAGTATCGGTATGAAGCCCATCGCCATCCGAGAAACTACTGATCCGAATCAGTAATTCTCGACTATCTTGGCGATGGCCACCCGTGCACACCGTGACATCAACCCCCAATACCAGGAGAGACGAATCCCCTGACGATTCGCTCACTGCCTTCATGTGGCTCGGGACTATACCCAACTAAAACCTGTTTGCACGACTCCTTTGAGCCGTGGTAGGGTAGTAATCAAAGCACAATGGGAACTCACACGAGACAAATGACGATCTCAGGTCGATAGACTAACCTGTACACATGTCACCGGGAAACTGCTATCTGACAATAGACATAACACTAACTAGCATATTCCCGACGAGTCCGTCCGGTATACTCATAACCCAATGAGCACATGTATACATCTTAGGTGAACCAACTAACACCAATGGCTTGTGAGACCGGCCACCGTCCCTCGTCGGGGTCTCGATCAGTATACACTAGTCTACTCTTGGAGTATCGATGCCCAGTCTCGAAACTCTCACGACTAGGGACACTTTAAGGATGTGCTTATAGACCACTCAACTATCACGTATATGATCGTCATCATACTGCCGGTAGTCAAGCAAGAATCTTATGGGCTTTATCAACATGTAATAGTGATCTGTAATGTCATCTGAACCATGTACACGATGATAAAGACAAACCAGATAGCATACTATCATCTCGAGTAAGACTGTCATATCGGTATAGGTCCTCCCTCAATCATTGCAATCATGTGCCTGCGATCCAATAATTGACTTCAGGGCACTATAGCCAACAGTGTGTGTGTGTGATACTAGCAGCAAAATGGTACCAAATCTTCCACGAATTCATCTACTTAATAATGATTTTATTACCGATATATGTACTTTATTTTATAACTAACATATGCTTTGTGTGCGTGTGTGTTTTGGTCGTGCATTTCTGTGACTACAAGGGTGTCTCATAGTAAATGACTTTTTTTCCAGGTGAGAGAGGACCTAACCGTAAGCAAGAATAAGTTTAAGATTACACAAAAGAATATATTTAAAGCATGAGATTAATGTGTGGCGTTCAGAGAGACTATGAGAGATGGGTGAGAAAGAAATCATGAGGAATGAAGACAACAGAGCCCTAAAGGTTAATATTTTGCAAATAAAGCTGTTGGGGTCATAGATGTGGTTTATCTTCTTCGTTCTTTAAGACAAATAATTATTTTCATGTCTGCTTTCTCCATGAATCATGGGTTTTTAATAGATAAATAGCTATATTAGATTGGAGTGGCAAAAGTGATGGAAAATGGATTTCTGCAACTTACTGAATCAACCTTATGAAAATAATATCAGAAGAAATTAATAAGAGAAATCTCATAAAGGAAAGTCAGCCTCACTAAATCAGAATCTTCCATGAACCCTCAGGTATTAGAGTCTCATAATGTTCTACAACATGGTCCATATTATAGTTTAATCACTTCAGCGTTTCCACATAATATATTGCATTAAACTTAGCAACTTCATTTCTCAGAAACAATATGATTAGCTTTGCAGGGTCCTAGAGATTTTAGGTTATGGATAATCTAGTAAGCATTGATATAACACTTCATATAAAGAAGCTTTCTGCCAACACAGGCATTTGGAATATAAATAATGTAGGCATCAGGCATGTTACTCTTCTCAAGGTAACAGTTTGTAAGGCCACTTACTGCTTGGACTCACAAGGAAAGCATCATAGAATATAAAATACCATTTAAATGAAAAAGGTATACCTCAAGTGAAGAATAAAGCTCCTCAACTCTTCTCTGTATAGCTGCTTCCCAGTTTATGGCACTAACCCCAGAGTTCCCAGTTACATTAATGACATAGTAGCTTTCTCTATACATAGAGGATTCTCCATTAAGCAATACATCGGACAGTGATTGCCATCCCAGAGGACCCTGAGAAAGTGGAATGGAAGAACAATCAAGAATTCATCTGCAGATGCTATGAATTTGATCAGTGCATGAAAAGTGAAGCACCTGAAAAAAGAGAGTAACCAATCTCCTAATGGGCTTCGGAAACCAGCATGGAAGCATTTGGATTAAAGAAGTGTCACCTCCAACGGAGGAAAAGATGGTTTCACGCCATTTCAAATAGTCTGAGAGAGCTGACTTCCCATAAACTGCTGAAAAAAGGTTCTAATTCAAACATTTACGCTAAGAACTAAAAATATCAAATAAGAAAAGTAGGGAATTGAAAGAACATCGTCTTCGACACAGTTTTTTTTTAATTACCGCTAGCAGCATTTGAATTCAAACTACAAGCATTATCATCTTGTCCAAAACAAGCATTGACAAGTATCCTCCAGAGTGTGGGAAAGTGCTGGAGGGCTGGTCGAAGATTTTCCAATGTGCACTGAGAAGAATTAGTACAGTGCCTATTCACACTTCCAGCATAAAGACACTTCTGCATTGGCGCAGCAGCATACATCAATGTAGCCAAAGCAGCCATTTCGCCTCCCCCTTCAGCCATATCATCAACAGTATGTATTATTTCATCAATTTCCAAAACACTGAGGTTGCTACCAAGGACGGCTTGGCGAGACAAATTTGAGCGGGCATTAGACAATGAAGCCTCATATTCACACCCCTTAATCCTTGAAAAAAGTAGCCATTTTGCCCATTGACAGTCTTCCTGAAAGGCATCAACATATTAAGATGCTGAAGCATTTTATGTAGTTTGGTTTATATAGTAAAAATAACTGGCCCTGTGAATCATCGCAGGGCCTGTGCCTGCGAATGCAGGCACATTGGGGCGGGTGAGACCCGCTCCCAGCCCCAATTTTTTGGCCTGTGTTTGCAGGGCCACTTAGCCCATAGTACATATACCATGCTTTATAATTTGCACATCAAATGATATCATGGATTGATCTCTTTGTCAATATTCTCAGTTTGCTAATGAGAAAACACAAATTTGACATAAGACCGGGTATATATGCCATTGATAAGACTGAGTATATATGTCATAGATATAACTTATCTGGCATCTGAAATTTATATTAAAAAAAGTTGCATAAAGGAGAATAGTTTGCAATCTTCATTCTTATGGTAAATGGCTAAAGAATCACCGGAAGGAGTAAGAGAGCATCAGGGAATTGGAATGAACAAAGCCACAACCTACAGAGCAGAGGGGCCATTTTCCACATGGACGACTCAATTAGGGAGAGTAGAAATGAATAACAAATATATATTGAAGTCAGTTACTTGCTTTTAATGATTAATTTATTATTTTAATGAAAATCACAATATTTTCAACAAGTTGAAATAGTTGAATTTTGAAGTATTCTTCCTCAAATTTCATCTGCCTTCTAAAGCTATATATCAAAGAATTAAATGCTGATATTGGATCTCCGCATTCTCTTCTTTGTGGATAATGGCTCACTGTAGATGGTTTTGACAATTAATGATAGAAAGCAATGATAATTCAAATTTTCAGAATCTTCAAAATTAAGAAGAAATGTGTATTGATCAGGCTTTAATAACCCCCCCCCCCCCCCTCTCTGCTTACTAGCTTCTTATATAAATAATTATAGTCTTTATATCTAGCCTCACTGGCTACTTTCATAGCTTCCTTTTTGACATATTTTTACTTTTCAAATTTTCACCATTTTACGTTTTTGTCTCTCTCTATAAGCTAGCTCTCTTTGCTGCAAGTATCTTATGAATGTCGTCATTCTATCACCAACTCTCTTTAGTTTTTTCGTATTTTGTTTTGCATTTTTATTAAGAGAACCAACTCTCTATAGTGGGCAATCTATTACATTCTGATTCTACAAATAATAAACTGACAAATGCCTCAGCTGATCCTATGCATGGAAGTAATAATACACTTCCCTGCGTCAAGATAGTTTTCTTTGCTCTAGATATATCCAGAAGTCCATGTGGAAAACAACCAAGCTATACTTAGTTAAATTCTGTTTCCAATTAGTTGATTGGTAACTAAAGCAAGAAATGCAGGGGCTAAAGCACATTTTGTTCAGTTGAAAGAGAATAGGTGGAAAGATAAAAAAAAAATCTACTTCTTAAGAAATGGTTCTGATTTAATCAAAACCTTGTGTCTATAAAAATTTCACTGATCAGAATATGCAGATAAAGGTTAAATTTATAAATCAATTAAAAAGACATCGGTTTTGATAGGATAGTAGACATGTAACTAGAATTAGCAATAGATTTATATGGAGAAATTATATAACTTTCTCCTTTATTCATAAATTTTTAGAAAGGTCATGCTTGATCTTCTCTTTCGAAACCCAACACCGTTTATACGTCTGAAATTATACAGTACTAGTTTTTTTGCACGTGCTACACAAGTGAAAAATTAAATACTTCAAATGTGCATGAATAAAATATTTAAATGTAATTAAGAGTCTACATCTTTGGAGTAAATAACTTATTAAATTTGAACTAAGTTGTTTCGATTCTAATTAGTACCAACTCCATAAAAAACAATATAAAAACTTAAACGATAACTAAATATAAGTATCAAAAATTAAGACGTATAATCACTTTAAAAAAATTAGTTTGATAAGATTAAATAGATACAAAGAATAAGAAAGTAATTTAATTCATGCCTTATAAAAAAATTAAATGTCAAAAGTTGTAACTATATTGAGTGATATTTTTTAAAATAAGCTATTAACAAATGAACCTTTAGCATATTTTACAAAGAATGGAAAAAATCTTTAGTATAAATTAAAATTTGAAGGCTCCAAAAGCAATTAATTTTTAACATCCAAATCAACCGAAAATTAGTTTCAACGAACTTAAACCGGAAAATTCATATAATGGGGGTACATGTCATTAGTTGTTATAGATTATCTTACAAGATTGTATGATAGATTGACAGGAGGGGGAGTGCTCCATTACAAACCGGCCCGCGTTATTTAAAAAACGGGAACTCTTGATCCACGACATATTTGAACGATCCGAACCATTCAAGTTGATCACCCGACCTCCAAAACTATGTGAAAAATCGAAGGATTTGAATTTTGAAGATCTCTAACACATGCATCGAATAGGTGCAAAAATGAACGTCTATTGGTAATGCAACATAAACGTCATCTAATGCATGAGTGAAGACTTTCAAATCCTTTGATTTCTCATACACATAGGTTTGGATGTATGAAGAACAACATGAACGGTACCGATTGTTCAAATATATCGTGGATCAAGAGTTCCCGGTTTGAAAAAATGTGGACCGGTTTGCAATGGATCACTCCCCTAGATAAGAGTGTTTGATCATAAATAAGAGTGTATTTAAACTAAAATTACGACGCGTGAGCAAAACATGACTAATGAAAAATTACTCAAATTTTCTTTTAGGAGTACTATAGATTTTGGTAGCTCTAAGCCTACTGAGCACAGAACTAACACTTTCAAACACCATTCTGACAAACCAGGTGCCTTCTATTACACAAACTGTGGCTGTTTTGCAGCATCTAAAACATTAATATATTAATATAGACAAATTAAATATAATTCAGAAGAATGGGAATAAGAATGGTAAAAATAATTGCAACTGTATAACCAGCAAAAAGCAAAGCTTCGCTGGAATTCATGAATAAAATAAGCAATCACTTAATTTTGAATAACTTACAGCAGCATCCAGGAGAGGAAGAAGAGAATCATCATCTAGAACCAGCTTGCAATGGTCAAGATAAAGGTCCAGTAGATTTGGCAGGTTATGTTGTGCACAATAACATACAGCAAGCTTATGCAACAATTCTCCTGCATCTTCGTGAGGTTTCCTACTTGTTTCTAAAACAGCTAGATCAAGGGAGCTCATGGAGACTTTGCCCTTGATAGCAACTTTACATGTGTCAATAATCATGCCTGCACGAGCAAGAATTGGCATGATCTCGGCTGTACTCTCCCAATATTCTTTTAAGAAAATATACTTCTTGGCCAACTCCTGCTCTACAAGCACTTTTAACCATGATGAACATGTTTTCACCGTTGACGATCTGAAAATCATAACACCGGGGATATCCAAGCACACGGGCTCTGTCTCTTCACCAGCACATGCGTACATTGAATGATCAGAAAACTTTGGACGAGTTCTCATATTTGCTTGTGAACTGTTCAAATTAATTTCAAGACTTCCCTCTGATAACAGAGATGTAGGTATCACATCCAAGAGTCTGCAGACCTCTTCCCAATTATTGTGAGACAAATGATACTCAAGTCGGGATTCCCATGCTGCATGAATTTCCACATGAACAGGCTGATCAAGAACTATCTGCAAACAAAGCATTTCCATATAAAAACTGTGAAGAGCTTACAAACAAATTAAGGACAATGTATGACCTTTTGGAACCATCTTAACACCATTAAAATTATTCAGAGCCAGGCTAAGGAGTAAAACTATAGATTATTTGAAACTATAGAGAGGCGTACCAACTGGTTTGTTAAACTTGACAGAAGCTTTACCATTCCTGCCAATTGCCAAATCAGGAGGTTCTTCGGATGTTGCAACCATAGGAGGTGCTCAGGAGCCCTCCCAATTTGGACCTCTACAAATTCGGGACCTTGACCAATTCAATTTGCTATGCTACCACATAAAATTGGGCTCAACTCAAATCAACAAAAAAAAGAATGATATCACCATAACCTACGTTGTAGAAACAGATAGCTGACCAAAATTCAAGAGAAGAAATCTTTTCTAGGCTTCTTTTGTTAAATCACCATAAGCTTTTCTAGGCTTCTTTTGTTAAATCACCATTCCATATGAGCTATAGACAAAAGTTTTACAAAATGCGAAGGAAACTTTGAAATAAAAACATCATATCTGATCACATAAAAAGAATATCATATCACACTAATTTAATGTTTTAAACTGAGCCCCATCACCCAAATCATTGACACTGTGCACGCCATGTCGTAAATAAAATAGGCTAGGAGGTTCATGAGTGCATGTATATATGCATGTGCTTGACTATGTTTTTCTATATATGCATGTATTTGTTAGAGAGAACAGCTCTATTTTGCATATTACCCATCATAATTGTTAAAATAATTGATTGCCTCTGAAAATAAATTGCAATCCGGTATGGGAAGAACTAATATTACTGGCAAACAAAAATCTGTAACTTACACGATCCACTGTTCTTTGATCCCAGGCATCAGACCACATAGCAGCACTAGCCCAGTACCCAGGGTGTGTAATATCCTCGCAAACTTCAGGAGACCCAGTAGCCACGTTAACCCAAGAACCAGTAACAACTCCATCAATATCACCACACTCAATTGTAAGGTTGTCATAGACAGTAATATTCAGCTTCAAATTGTTGGCATCTGATGAAGTAAAGCTTGTAGCATCCTCTGAAGTATCTTTCTGCCTTTCGAGAAATGTCCCCCAGAAACTAAAGCTAGGATACAGCCTCTTTATCCACAAGAAGAAATAATGTTGTCAAATAGAAAAAATAGAGAGAGAAAAAAGGAAACAAAAAGGACTCTACAACAAATAAAAGAGAGGAAGCATATTCAAATAGTTGATACAAAATAGAAAAAAACATGTAAGCAAACCTCAATTTGAGAAAGTCTCTCCAACATTTTACACTCGTTCGGTCTCAGGTTACCATTCTTCGTCATTTCCTCAGTAATTTGTTTCCGAAGTGATCTCCTCACTGTACCAAATAATAATTCTCTGAGGACGACTTCAACATCTTCACCAAGTCTTAGCAGAGTCTCAGCAGCTAGCCCACTTTCCCCCTGTCAATCACAATGGGTTAGCTACCATAAGAATGAATACAAGACTTGTCCCAACAATATGGGTTAGGCTACCTCAGCGACAAAAAAGTTGAGTCAGCTTCCTTAAAAGATGAACCACGTGTACCTTTAAAAACAGGTCATAAGCAATTGCTCTTCCAATCTCACTAATTTCACTGAAAGTATCATGAGGATCTTTCCCAGAGACTAATTCTTTCTGCCGCAGAAGATGCAGCTGAAGTACCGCCAATGGGAGACGACCTGACTCTAGGGCGTCTCTAACCATTGCTTTTAAGTCAATATTATCTATTGCCCAGCGTGCCATCATTTTAGTGGGATCTTCCAGTGAAATTGTTTTCTTCCTCTGTGCGGCGCCCGCCTCATGGAGCTCAGGCGAAATTGCCTCACCAACAGCATATTCTATGGGTGAAATCGCAAGCTTTTTACGGTTATCTAATGCGAGGTCAGATCCAGTCAAGGATAAACCTGTAGCAGGATCTATGGTAGCAACTGGAAGGAGTGAATCATCTTGTACCACATCTGTATCCAAAAGATTTGTTGCATCTGTACCTCCTGGCAGCTATAAAAAGAAAAACTATTATCACCTTGATAAGGAATGTTCAAATGTGATCATGGTCATAGTAGGAAGAAAAATCAGCTGCCATACCGCTTGACCCAGCTTCTGCCTTTTTGAACTCTGCCGGCTTTGGAGATTTCTAATAACCTCCAAGAACCGAGACATCTCAATTAACCTTCTTGAGTTGCTAATTTTATCAAAACTATCTGGTGGTAAATCCTTCTTCACATCTCTATGTTCTGCTAACCCATATCTCCGAACCATTTTAGTTGCAAAGGAGGCAGCAAGAGACAGCAGCCTGTATTCACAGCCCAAGAAAGAGAGAATTATCAGCAAAGAAGAACCACCAAATGCAATCATGATGCAATGATTTTTAATTTTACTTTTTTGTCAATGAATGACAAAATACACCCCATCCCACCTCCACCCCCCTCAATTACTACTGTAGAGAGGCCGCTGCAGAGCAGCCAATTGAAGATGCGCTTGTACAAACATAAACAATGAGAAAAGCATATGTCGGCATGCACCTCATCTATCAATGAAGATGTCACATGACTCATCTAGTATGAGTGCATCAACTAGTTAACAAATTTATTACCTTATTATATGGTGTGCATTAATTGCACATAGGAGGAAATCATAATAGATGAGCATCTTTTCAACTATTGATGGCATGGCCAATTGACTTCTACAGTTACCTTGAAATTGAGGTATGCATATTCACTGATAAATAATGTAAGTAGATAGCTTCAAATTTAGGATATGAACCATAGTTGTTAATATCGTACGATTTACGGTTGAATCCTATGATTCGATATGTCATGGAGGGATTTTGATCCATATCGGAGGGCCAAATCGAATTATGAGTGTCCAACGATTTACGAGTAAAATTGTACGGTTCGATACAATATTGTTTACCCTTTTTAATACCTTTAACGAGTCGACGTTTACAATAGGTAGAGTTTAAACAACACAATAGGTTTATGTTTTAAAATTTGATCAGAAATTCCTGGGCTCGTGACTTCCAATAAACGGAAGCACTTATTGTTAATTACTTTATACCTAGACGGAATATCTTATTAGATTGCTTGTAAATCACATCATAGAGAAAGATCACATTACAAATAATATATATATACTTGCAAGGAGATAAGAATGAAATTCATTTCCTTGAAAAAGATTATGTTTTATTGGTGCAATATACATGAAATATCTCAAATTGTATTGATGGAAATCAAACTACCCAAAAGTTTGAAAATACAAATGATTTGAGTAATGATTCAATAGGTGGGGGTTTTAATGTCAAATTGACATCATTTAAAGCACATGCGGGTACTTCTAAGTAGGACCCAGCCTAACATTGCTTTGAGCATGGGCGGATACCCCAAGTGGGTACCTCTTTTTGAGGTAACCGTCTTGCAAAGTTAAGTTGCGAGAACCTCATTTTGAGGTACCCGACTTGCAAAGTTAAGTTGAGCAAACCCCTTTTTGAGGTATCCAAAATTACATCATTTAGAGAGAAAGCCCATTTTGGACTTGTTCTGTAATTTTTGTAGAAATAATGTATTGCATTATTTCCAAAGTTGGAAAGAACATAAATATATGCATCATGTTCAAAGTTCATTTAAGAAAATAAGGTTTTCTCCGATATCCAAGTTTTTTTGTGAAAATAAGGTGTTTCCCCATTTTCATGTTGTTTGAGAAAATAAGGCGTCCCCCATTTTCTAGTTGTTTAAGGAAGATGGAGTTTGCTCTATGTTCCAAGTTTTGTTTTGAAGACATAAGGACTATCCCGTGTCCAAATTTTGTTTAGAGAACATAGGGTTGCCCCTATATTCCAAGTGTTGTTGGTTTCGGAACATGAGAATTTTTCATGTTCCTTGTCCAAAACAGAGAAGTCATCTTGAGGAACATATTTGTTGTGAGAACTCGTTAAGAGTTTCCTAAATGTTCTCTCAAACCTTATGAAGAAGTTAAATTGAAGGAAGATCAAAAAAAACTTTAACTCTAGGTTTCCTACCTTTTCTTTCTTCTTCTTCCTTGAAAAATTCTTGAAAGCCGAGAGCAAAATGTTAGGTTCTTGATAAAATAAAATCCCCTTTTTATTTTGCCTTTTTGAAGAGGTACATATACTTCTCTCCTCATTTATAGTTAAATGGGAGTAGTTACTCCCATGTTTTGAGGGAAGTGGAGAGAGCAAATAATCCCCACTCTTCTCATTTTAGGCCATATTTGGATACAAAGTTAGGATAACCATATTTTTGTCAAAGTTATTTTTTAAAATAGAGTTTAGAGTTAGAGAAGGGTTGAAAGAATGATGGGCTTTTACACATAGACTTTTAACGATAAGTGGGTTCTAACAATAAGCCTCAAGCCTTATTGATGTGTGACCATTTTATATTTTATACCCATGTGTTTTATTTTATTGTTTCTAATGTGAGACTGTTTAAAATCCCATCATTTGGTTTTTTTGCTTTCAACACTCTCCCTCACGTGCAACCATCGCTTTTTTCTTTGGTGTAGTTGTCACGTGGAAAGTACAACACTGGATAGTATTGTCGAGTTGAGTTTGGATCGAGCCATTGGCTCTGATACCATATAAAGTTATTTTTAAAGTAGAGTAGGATTTAAAATTAGAAAAGAATTGGAGAAGCGATGGGCATTTTACACATGGACTTTTAATGATAGGTTCCAACAATAACATCCAAGCCTTGTTGAGTTTTGACTCATCTTACATTTTATACACGTGTTTCTTTTGTTATTTCTAATGTGGGACTATTTTTAAAGTCCCATCATTTGGTTTTTTTATTTTCAACAATCACTTTCACGTGCAACCATCACTTTTTTCTTCGGTGTGGTTGACATGTGAAAAGTACAACACTTGGTAGTATTGTGGAGTCGAATTTGGATCGAGGCATTGTCTCTGATACCATATAAAGTTATTTTTAAAGTAGAGTAGGATTTAAAGTTGGAAAAGAGTTGGAATGATGGGCTTTTACACATGGGCTTTTAATGATAAGTAGGTTCCAATAATAAGACTCAAACCTTGTTGAGATTTGACCTATCTTTTATTTTCTACCCATGTATTTCTTTTTGTTGTTTCCAATATGGGACTATCTTTAAAATCTCATCACTTGGTTTTTTTACTTTCAATAATTTTAAAGTGGAGGTAGGAGGCATGCAAATTAAGGTCTGTAAGTCCCAAGCTCTAAAATTGGAGTTTAGTAAACTTTGATCAAATTAGAGTTGAGATGACTGCAGTTTAAGGCTGAAAAATTGCAGTTATCTCAACTCCAAAATGTTGCCAAACAAACCAAAGTTAGCATTTTGGAGTTAACTTTTGCTAACTTTAACTCCATTCCCAAACAGGCCTTTAATAGGCTAACCACCTATTGCGTGGGTACCTCATTTGAGGTACCCGTTGCCGCTTCTTAAGACAATTTAAATTGACTTAAAAGGTACCCGAAATGGGTATTTAATAGTTTAGCAGTCAATATTTTCCCCCAACAAATACGATACAAAAAGTACAATTTAAGACACAAAATTAGGTTAGGTTTGCACTTTATCGGGTCGGGTTTAAAGACTTATAATATATAAAAGGCTATAAAGGGCCAGTAAGGACACTACAATGTATGGACTGCAAGCCCCGTAGGGTCCAAGGGGCTGTGTAAAATCCTCTGGCCCCATAAAGCCTACAATCTGGACACTGCAGTTATGGGCATGTGTCCTTGCAAACATCGTCTTCTCTATATAAAAATACATGAGATTTCTACTCAATTTCTTTTTGAAAGCCCTAATATCCACATTTACTTCTCCCACGAGATTTCCACTTTGACGCCTCCTTATTAGATCTCTTTCGATGTCTTATCGTGAGATCCCATCCACGAGATCTATTACCCTCCATAAAAACTCCTCCATCGAGAACACGAGAGCTCTACCTTTCCATAACTCCACGCAACCTCCCAATTTTTTGTTGTTGCTCTTGAATTGTTTACAAAATAATTACTAAGATATAAATACCATCAATGTGTGTTGACAAAAAATTAAATGTAGTCATTCGTAACCTTTTTGGGTATCCACCATGGCTTGTTCTGATTCATTGTTGAATACTTAAGTGGTTTTGAGGCGTTTATTTTGGTTTTTCACATGATTTTTGTAGATTTAAGTATCTTGTGCTTTCATATGTATGATGTGTCAGTTGTGTATGGGTGCATAGGAAGAAATCATAATAGATGAATATCTTTTCAACTATTGATGGCATGGTTGACTGACTTCTACAGTTACCTTCAAATTTAGGTATGCATATTTGTTGATAAATTCAAATTTAAGCTATGAACCATAGTTGTTGCTATAGTGAGATTTACGGTTTGAACTCTACGATTCAATATTTTATGAAGGGGTTTGATACATATCGAAGGGTCGTATCGAAGTATCGAATTATGAGTGTATTCTATGATTTACGAGTAAAATACGTTTCGATATGATACGATTCGAAAAATACGATTTGGAAAAATAGAATTGGGTTAGGTTTGCACTTTATCGCGTCGGGTTTTAAAGACTAATAGTCTATAATATATAAAGATACACAAGATTTCTTCTCAATTTCTTTTTTAAGGCCATAATATCCACTTCTATGCATCTTACAAGATTTCCCTCTCGACGCCTCCTTCGCATGGGATCTCCTTTTATGTCTCGACTTGCCTCGCCATGAGCTCCTCCACAAAATCTATTACACCTCATAAGAACTCTTTCATGGAATCTTCTCCACAAGATCCGTTATCTTTCTTGAGAACTCCTCTACGAGAGCTCTACCTTTCCATGACACCTCCATAAGAGCTCCCAAATATTTTGTTGTTGCTTTTGGATTGTATACAAAAAATTTACTGACATATAAATACAATCACTTAATGTTTATAAAAAATTACATATATTTCTCGCAAAATCTTTCTATGCATCACCATTGGCTTGTTATAATTCATCGTTGAATACATGAATGCTCTTGAGACGTTGATTATGACTATTCACATGACTTTTATAAATTTAAGTATCTTTTGCTTTCATGTATGTCAGTTGTGTATGGGTGCTTTACTTAAGATTATTTTTTCTTATTTGTTTTATATTGTTGATTTAACCATATTTTTATGCAATATATACCGGTATGCTTAATTGTTCGCTCTTGCACACATGAACATTATTACGATATACGATATGATACACGATACGATATCTAAAAAAATGATATATGATATTTATCATGATTTGACAACTGTGCAGTGAAGCTACAGAAAATGATTTGCTAGTATGTTTAAGCAACTGCCTTCTGGTGTATATATTACAAATACTATATCTTTTCTATGTATTATAAGAAATGGATATTACACACAACAAACGTATAATAGCATATGTTTAAGCATGCATGCATAACAAACATATGTATATACAAATGCATATGCATGTACATATATTCACATGTATATGTATATACATATGTAACAACCAAGTTTAACATCGCAATTATCCGACGTCTCGTATCTTATAAAATATTAGTCTTTGCACGTACCGATTTTGTTTGAAAATATCGAATTATATAGGATTTATATGGGTGAGTCTGTGACGTAGTTTTTTAGCGGGTTCATTTTGCAAGTCAAGCAACATCACAAGAAGAAAACAAAAAGGAATCAAGCAAGGAGAAAGTGCCAAAAGGATTAATACCAAAGGGAACAAAATGTTTTTGTTTAAAATAAAAAAAAGTAGCAGTGAACATATGAGAGTTTTGCACCCCCACCTGTCACATTTAACGTGTGAGAGGAGGGGGGACAAGTGGATCCACCACTTTTCCACCCCCTATAGAATAGGGTTCAATATAAATCAATCCATTTGCAAGCGTCATGAACAAAAGAGAAGCAGAATCAAGAAAGTAGGAAGGCAAGCTGAAACTACCGAGGAGAGAAATAAAGGGAGAAAAAAAAGAAAGAAGGGGATTTTCTCTCAAGCCCATTTGTAAGAATTTTTCAACATTTAGAAACTAGAGATTTCACACTACTTTACCTATAAGTTCTATTAGACTGACTTTGCATCAGTATAGATCATAATTTGCATACAATCATTAATTACAGAAATTGTATTAGATATATTTGATATGTTTATGAATTATCGTAATAGTTCTCTAATTTATGACATTGATCATGATAGATATTTGGATAAGTTATGTGATACAACTCCTTGCATGTCAAGTGATTTTTTTTCCTTGTACATTTTTGCGCATTTAGATTCTACCGTAAATCAACATTATATGATACATTATGTGTATATCACTTTTATCGTTTGGCATGATGTACTTACATGAATATACTAAAAGGCATCGATACAGGTTTTTGGATTCCACTCGAAAATTTGTTGTTTTTGGAAACAAATTTCATATTAAACAATGATATTAAAATAATATTTTTATAAGACCCTACAACAAATGAGTTAACTTTATCTCTACTAAAGAATTTAAATTTGCATACATTTAAGTTAACCTTGATACAAATAATTCCTTGAATCTTGTATATCTATTTTAGAAATTGAAAACCTTATTTATGCTTGAACTACAATTTTAGTACGACAGCATGCTAATGAGCGTATTTCCAAGATTTACTCAAATCAACTTGATTTACTCATTTTTTCCATGTTAGAAGACTTTGTTTTGCAAGTCAAAACCATTAACCATTGTGTAAAATTTACTTTTAATATAAAACTATACTTTTGGAAAAATATGTATTTTAATGAGCAAAATAGTTTTCGAACATGAAAATATTTTTGAGAATTGTCATTCTTATTATATGAAATACGGACATGCATGGAAATATTGTTGGTTTTTTAAAACATAAAAAGTTTTAAACATTTGAATATCGTGCTATTAGATTTTCCGGTGTGAAACTATATTTTAGAATAAAAATATGTGAGCTCTAGCCATTTGAATATTTTTGAACCCACACGGGACTGGTGGGGTTATATAAAGATTTGACCTCTGACCAGACTGCTATTTGGACCCACGAGTTTTTGAACCACTTGGAGACCTTTTAATGATATTTTCTTGACCTTTTAGAGAAATTCAAAAGGATAGTCTGAAATTATTGAAGACGTTCACGGAGCTGTTTGAACTCTGGGTACTATATAGATCTATTCGGAGTGACGTGTGGTTGAGAGATCGATGATGCCTACAAAATCTTGTGGACGTGAATGGATGGTAGAGATGTGGTTGTTTAACTCCACGTTAAGGACATAAGAAGGAAAGAAAATGAGTACGTGTTTGAAAAGTGGCTGCTATAATATAGAATTTAAATCTAGTTTCGTGGGTGTAATTTTTTAGAAAAAGTTCTTATGGATTTGGTTTCTTAGGCTTAGCAAATGGTTAATGGATTTTTTCTAGACTGATAGATTTAAAAATTATATATATGTTTGCTCAGTCGATTTTTTAATATATTATTGGATTTATCAATGGCTCTTAATAACTTAAATTAATTAGATGCATGTTTAGATTAAATTAGTAACATATTTTATATTTAAATATTTTATATAATTGTTTTAATCAGGATTATATATATAACTTTTCATATAATTGCTGTGTTTATTTATGGGTTTAGGTTGATTAAGGTAAATGGTTTAATAACTAAATAGATTAGCCAAAGGCTAAATCATACTAATATTTCTTAAATAAATAAAAAGATATGTTGAAATACTTTTTAAAGCTATTATTATTTTTTCAACTTATAGTACTTTTTCATTTTTTTTATCATGAACAACACAAACATTCAATATTTTCAAACAAGACACTCAATATAATCGATATTCCATATTCTGATCTAAATAATAAGAGCTCGATCCAAATCCTGAGATTTAATGCCTTGATGTTTTGTCTTAATGGATATATTTTGGGGAAATTTCACCAAAACCATCCTGAGGTTTAGCATATGTTCACACTGTCACCTTAAAGATTTTTCCCATCACAGCACCTTCAACGTTACCTTCTGTTAAATCCGACCCCCGTACGCCCTCCATCCGTTAGTTTTGCAATTTTTTTATATTTTTTTCTTTTTTAGTACCCAAGTTGCCCATCCTCCCCTTTCAAATTAAAACCTCACCCTCAAAACTCATAATTTTTATAGATCAGCGGCAGAGGCGAAGGATTGGCTAGAACTCCTCGAGACCGGCGGCCACGCCTTCGAGGCAGACGACGTACTCAAAGTTGTTAAAACTGAAGCGCAAAGAATTTGAAAATGATCGGCATGCTAGCCTCTCATTGTTTCGGCCCTTGTGTATCGTCATGGGGGTTCTTGATTTCTAAAAAGTGGAGCTGATCAGCCCCCGACGCCGCCGGCCATGGATATGATGTCCGACGAAGACCGGGCCATCACGGAGAAAGGTTCTATCTGATTCTGTCGCTGAGGGAAGGGAGTGAGCAAAATCCCAAGTTGCTGCCGCTGTTCCCGTTGACGTTGCCGAGATTGTTGGATGCCGAGTCTAGTGATAGTGCAGAAGTTGGAGAAAAAAATTGTGCAAATTGACGGTGGGTTTTTTATTAAATGTCTTATTATGATAAAGATTGATAGTCACGGGATTAATAAAAATTTGAGCTTATTTTTTTCCTCTTTCTTCTTTTGACAAACTGATTGCTTTCTGAGACATACAAGCATATTTCTTTATGATCTGTTTTGCCTTTTTTCTTGTTCTTTAGGAAATTTCAGTAATTTCACATTACAAATTAAGATGTGTTGAAGGTGTTAGTGAAAATGATTGTGAAGGATTTGAAAATAGTCATGCCGATTATGAATATGGATATGTTGGATTTGGTGGTTGTAAATGTGCATCAGCCATCTGGACCGTACCCTCCCTCGGCCTCGTCAACCTTTCCCCTCCTCGTTTTCCCCTTTTTATAGATTTTTTGTTAGCCTAATTTCATTCCCAAACAGGGCCTGAAAGAAATAAGCGGTGGCAGCGATGATTAGAACAATTTTCAATTTTTAGCGGCATAGTTGCATTTCTAACCTTATAATCTTCCTCGATCTCATCTCTTTATGCAGCCATGGCGAGGCAGCTTATGCTGCAGATACTAGGGTTTATGGGGATGTGGAAATAGCTCAGGACATGGGGGTTTTGCTCCTAAACTGTTCAGTAAAATACCAGAGAAAGTGTTTTGTCGTGAAAACTGCTTGATGCATGGGTTTGCGAAAACGGGCGATTTGGATTTGGCTGTGGAATATGTGAATATTATTATGAGAGACGCTTACGAGAGATGTAATTTTGATCAAAATATATGGATTTGTTTGTAAATTTTATGTTGGCACAAAATATATACAAAATATTTTATTTGCGATAATAAGAAATGGCACAAAATGTTATATAGCGGCATTTATTCCTTTAGCGCCACTCAAAATTAGTACCACGAAACTTTTAGCAATTGAGAAATAAAAACTACTCTATGAAGAATGTATCTATCAATTACAACCCATTGAAGCATTTTTATAAACGCATTCTAAGCATAATCCATTAACATAAATTTAGTATGACAAAGACCAAATTAGTTTGATATACATAGAAACATTCATTTGATACATAGTACAATAACGGACAAGCCCAGGTCTCCATTTGCAGCAGTGTCATCTCCACGTCATTATCTTCTTCTTTCTCTACATACCAAGCTCCAAAATAGAAACAATCTCCAACACTTTCACCACTTCCACAAAACATTATTCACCACCAATACCCCTTATTAATCCAACATATCCATACTCACCACCATCACAACCATTTCCAAATCCTTCACAATTATTTCTACAAACACCTTCAGCATATTCTAGCCATATCTTACAAACGCCAACCACTCATCATCAATTCTCTTATAGAAACAATGGAAATTGTTGATCAACATCAAGGAAAAAATCAATTTAAACAAAAAGAAAACAGAAGACAACATAAAAGCAAGGCACAAATTATCCTTCATGCCATGTATATATAAGATGATATTTATCCATTGATTCCTCTCTCGGCTAACGAGTGGCTGTAGCATTGCTATTGCTTTGGAAGAGATTATGTTGAAAAAGAGAAAGGGGAGAAAGGAGTGGAGGCGGAAGAGAGAGAGGGAGTGGAGGTAGAAGAGCCAAGATCATCGTTAATGTCGTCGCCGCTGCCGCCGTCACTGAGCTGCTAGTCTTCTTCTGCTTCTTTCTTTTAAACTATATATTAGAGGAGAAAGGGTATTTTGGTCAATAATTAAAGATTTAACGGCCAGGGGGTCGCAGGGGGTAGGATTTAACAGAAGGCAACGTTGGAGGTGATGTGATGGGAAAAAACCCTAGGGTGACGGTAGGAACATATGCTAAATCTCAGGATGGTTTTGGTGAAATTTCCCTATATTTTAATCTCATCACTTAAAATAGTTATAATCTTTCATATACGTATTCCTTCATGTTTATATGTATCTTTATAAATTTTTATATTCTATGATTTAGGTGTAACCTTTAATTTTTCTAAGAACTTCTTAAACTTGATAATTAGTGACCGCTGCAGAGGTAAAGGGACGGATTAAGGCCAGGTCCACCTAGAGATATCGCTAAAAAGTATCAGTGAGCAACCAAGAGGCCACTCAAGTCACGCGCTCAACCCGAGCAAAACAACAGAAAGCTAAAAAAGAAAATTAAATAATGAATATAGATAAGAAGAAAAATTAGGAAAGAAAAAATTAAATGATTTGGTTTATTAAGTTAGAAGGATTTGAATATCATGTTTCAGTTTAAAGTTTAAGCCGAAAACTTATATACAATTGACTTAAATCCTATATTATATCCAAAACCCAATAATACGATTCTTCAATAATTTAATACTTAGTTCTTATACTTTTTTTCTTTTAGTTCTCACGGTTGTCTCTCTTTCAAAGATGCTTCCTCTCTAAGCTCCACCCTCCCCACAACTTGCTATTCAATAGCCTAAATCGATTGTTTCAGGAAAAATTGAAGAATTGAATATTTCAACTTTTTAATTTTACATCCAAAAGACAACAAGGCTATCATCAATTCTTCTAATTAGTAAGCATCAATTTATCTTGATTTATTTCAATTATTAAGGTTTAATTGATTGGTTATTTAGCCCTAATTCATATTAAGATTTAGTTTTCCAAAATTTGATTTGAATTGTCAAAAATTTGGATCACTTTTCAAGTTTAGACTTCAAAATGGTTTAGGGTTTAATTAATGCAATTCATATATTTTTCAAGTATTGTATCTTGTTTTATTAATCGTATTGTATATCAATTTTTAAGTTATTTTAATTTTTTAGAGTATATTTTAGGGAATGTGGATGTATTTTAATTATTGTTTGCAAATTAAAATATTTGTTGAAGCATGAGCAAACTTAAAATAGTTGACTCATTCTTCAAAAGAAAATCATTTAATATCAAAACAATTCAAGACAATACTAGCTCCATCGTTCCCAAATGTTGATTCTCTTTCAAATCTGACTATTAGAATCCTTCTAAACGTTTTATACATTTTCTTCACTTTCAATCATAAAAAGTGATTCGGATACGTTTTCGAATATATCTAGTTAATTAACAAAATAAAATTCAGGGATCTTATGTTATAACTGAGCCTTATCAACATAAACTTCTTAAGTACCCATCCTCCAGAGAACACAATCGCAACGTCTAACATTTTTGGTTTAAAATTTTCCTTAACGGCTGAAATACTCCCTTTTTAAGGTTAAGAATGTCCAAACTTAGTGGACGTCTCGAGTCAAGCATATTCACAAGAAAAGATTTTGTAATTGGAAGAGTTAATGAGAAGTTGTGCATTTCTAACTAATGTAGGACATGATTATTGTTCTCCATATAATTCTACTTCTAAAAGTTGTTTGGGTTTAATAAATCGATCCGAACATATAGGTAAAGTGGAAAGGTAAACTTCCAATCAAATTGCACATTATCGGTTGCAGCTTGAGACTTCAATTAACGCTCTATGATGTTGTGCATTTCAAGCAATCGCTTTTCAAGGTCATGATGTGTCTCTGGTTTCAACCGATAGTGACAATTTTATTGAAATAGGAAAATTAACTTCCCAAATACAATAGAGAAATGAATGGAGTTATTCTAAAAAATTGCTCCAGGTAATTTCAAGTTCACCTATGATTCAAAAGAAGCATTTATCTTTAGAGCAAAATGCAATTCGTCAAGAAATTCATGATGCTAAATAATGTACACGGTAGACTAATCTTAAGACGAATCTAAAAAAAATAAATGGCAATTGTGATAAGATTTGTGGATAGTGAATGATTTATAAGATCATTTTTTTATATTTTTCTACATGTTAAAAATACAAGTGCACAAATTTTTAAGAAAGATCTCCACTACTCCCTTTTAATATATTGTTAGCATTTAACATGCGGGGCCAAGGATATGATGGCGCAAGCAATGGGAAAGAATAGAGAATTAAAAACCTAATTTTTTATGAATGCCCATATAAATGTTATATGCATTGCTTTGCGCAAAAAATTCAACTCGCTCCGATTGCTACTTTAAGAGAAGTGAAGTTACTATATAATTTCATTAATGGGTTGGTTTATGTTATTAATACCAATTGTACCTCTTCCAAATATAATGATCAATCCTATAAACTATACTGGACACTGGCTCAGAAACTAATCAGATTTATACATTGCAACAATCTGAAAATACTAGATGGTCATCATTCTTCTATTTGTAGTGTCATAAGAATATATGATGCAGCTTTTTCCGTTTTAATTGATATTTGTGATCGTTGATCTACATATGTTTAGTGTGAAGATGTTGAAGCCGTTTTTAAAAAGATGAGAACATTTGAATCATGATTTAAGATCTCAGTCGAAATCTCAAACTTTTGGACGTTCAGATTTGTCTCGAATATTGTGGGATGGTCCGAAACAAGCGCGTAATTTCAGTTATAGCTAATATCAAGTTGAAACCTTAATTTTAAATGAAAATCACAAAAAAATTTAACTACAAATATCCAATTACAATCCAAAAAATATCAAAACTAGAAATCAAAATACCATAGATATAGAAATCGAAGTTTAGAGGTGAAGGAAGATATCTAAAATATATAAAGAGCAATGTAGGTGTATATAGACATCGACAAGATCTCGAGCAAACGAGTAGATTCGGCATCACGGAAGATTCTGTTGTCGCGATTTGATAGAAAAAGGAAGTTAAGGTTCTATATATAATAACTTATTGGGTTTAGGCTATTGGGTTATTTGATAGTCAACCTAAGTATTTAATTAAGTTGGATGTTCAAGAAAGAGTATTCGGTGTGGATGTGGGTTATTTATAAAGCAATTGGACATTGGATGATATATAATAGTTTATTAATTATTGGATATGCGTAAAAATTATTAAAGCCTAATTAAATTTGGTTATTGATTATTTAAATGTGTTTATATACATTCATACTCTAATTTATTTTTTTCCTTTATATTATTCATTCTTTTTCTTCTCTTTGCTTTTTTCTTTGTTTGGCTAAGAAATAATATGTCTATATATAAATGCACATATTATTTAAGGAATGACCCTATGAACGTTCACATGGCTATATTCTTACGGATCGCTTCATAAATTCTTATGAATCGTCTCATAAGGAACATGGTAGGACATGAGTTCCATCCACATTAGTGGAACCCCCGCCTCTTCGATAATTCACAGGAAATGACCATATGAATGCACATGGCCATTTTCCGCATTATATTTATATTCAAATATATAATATATATTTATCATATAAAATAATCATACTTGTACCGGAACCAAAAAGAAACTAACCAAAACTTACCAAAATTGGAGGAAACGAAACCGAGTTATTAAATCTTGAATTAGGATTCGTTTTTATCTTACATCTTATGAAAAAATTTAGGAATCAAATTAATCTAATGACCATGGTTTGAAATCTCAAGATTGGGATCAAAATCGGACACTCAATTTTCGGATCGGAATCAGCAATATTGGATGTATAAAGCGTCTTAAACTGAAAATATTATATTGTTGAATGTTATTAAATTTGAAAACAATTGCAAAAGTAATAAGAATTATTTCAGCATATTTTTATTTATTAATGATGTTTAGAGAATTGTATGCGGTTAGTTTGAAGTAATTTAAGATTTTTTATCGTAATTTTACTATAGCTATAATAAAATTAAGTTACTTTTTAGCTAATTATATGTATTAAGAACATAAAATAAGGAATTTGAAATAAGGAATTTTTAGCTAAATCAAGAATCTGAATAATCAAATGCGGTTTTGTTTATAATTTACATAGATTTCCTAAATAAGTTAAAGTTAATGATCTTAATTAAAATACTATATTAGCTTTCTGGGGTATAATTCTTTCTATATATGCTTTGATGAGTTATTATGTTCATTTGTAAGGAAATATTTAAATTGATATTTGTTAAAAGACTAATATTAAATCCAAGTTATATTAAATAGATACTAATTTTGGATAACTCAAATTAGGAGAGATGTGTCTTCCTAACCTTTAGCAATGAAAAAATGGTAAATATACATTAAAAAAATCTTTTTACCTTAATAATGAATATCCACAAATATCAATATGAAATTATATTATTCTATCCAAAAACAAATTATTACCTTCAGAATAATTAGAGAGACTAAAAATAAATCAATTTTAATCGGAATAAAACCTAATTCAACTCAATTCCAAACCCTAAAGCAAACTGAAACCAAAACCAAAATCAAGCTAAACCCAAACCTATTTAACTAACCTACCATAAACTACTCTCTTCACCCGTAACCCTAAAACAGTTCACCTCCTTTTCTTTTCCTCTTAGCCACCACCAATAGAGATCTGGCATCGCCGCTAATATGTTGGAGAGCAGTGGCTGCCGCAGAAGGAATCTTTTGAACTGTCATTCTCTCTTTCCATGAGCTCTCGTCTGCCAAAAAATCATTTTTAACTAATATGAAATTTTTCACCATTCTTCTAAAAGGATGAATTTTTCCTCTTGGATTATTAACAGCGGCTTGGATAGGTCAATCCACGTCGATCCACGTGGTATCAGCAATCTTCGTGGAAGATCGTCTGTTCCACATTTAAGGATAGGATTTTGTCTCGCCTACCCTAAAACCTGATTGGATCCAATCGAACTGAATCAGATTGGGCGAGTTTTTGTACCTCACTCCGCACATATTGAATACTATAAATATAGTGTCTGGTTTAAAGGTTCTCAATCAAAAGTTAAAAGAAACGGATTGGGATATCTTCTTCCATAAGGTTACATAATTTTGTGAGAAAATAAAGTTGAAATTCCTAATATGGATGGTTCTAGGATTCCATGAGATGTTATTACTACGAAATATTGTTTTGAATCAACATTTTAATGCCAATGTGGACTCTGAATAGCAAAAGTTAAGCAACGGATTTAATAAGAAATCTATGGAACTTTATCGTCTTAGCTTAGCCTTTAAATTAATATTGATGATACATGTAACTCATGTCGAAAAGTTTCATTAAGGTTAAAAGGTGCAAGAGATCTATCCGTTGAGAATTCAATTGCAATATGATCTGAATATACACCGACACAAATTTCACGAATTTGTTAAGAATTTTGGAGCTATGTCGAGGATTGGTAGAAACAAAAAAAAAATCCAAGGCATTCTATCTTTTTTATATATTGATTCATCTTATTTTGACTCTTCAAATTTCAACGGCAACTAACAAATGATCATTTTAGGCTATGAAATTTATCAAAACAAGCTTTCGTAACAAGATGGAGGATGGCTACCTTGCAAATTATTTGAGTTAATACATTAAGAGAGAAATAGTAGAAAAATTTTAACGTGATTATAGATGAGTATTATATAGTAAAAAATTGTCGTGCGCAGCTTAAGTGGCAAATATGTGATTTTCTATTCTCCTTTGGTTGATATCAGTGGAAATATAAATTATAAACATGTTTATGCATTGATTGAGTATGAAAATCTCAATTTTAAGTACATTTTGTCTCAATTTTTTCATTTTTTTAGTAGTATGATATATAGTTTTCTTTAAACTTATGAGTATATAGTTGTTCCCTCCCTCATTCAAATTCCTGGCTACATCCCTAGTTAGCGATCCAAGCATAGTTTATTCTCTTTTTTTTTAGTATTCAATATAAATAAAGAAAAAAATCAAACTTGATGATTTTGATTGGATTTCCATATATACAACCAAATGGAAATTGACTAGACACTACATAGACATTTATTGCTATCGAAAATCGCATTCACAATATAAAGCATAGAAAAAAGCTATCGTGCAAAATTTTATCTTGTATATCAATAATTAAATTATTTTTAGTTTCGTCTAGTTCTCAAATTGCATGAGTTTTTTATTATATTATTCAGCTAGATTTTTTTAACGGAACCATGATGTGTGTGTGCGCGCGTGTTGTGTGCCCCCTCCCACTAAAATTCTTGTGTCCGCCATCTATGCATATGCATATGTGCATTTGCAAACACCCATATTCTACAGAGCATGGCATTTTCATTCATGAAAAATTGATTTTAGACGTAATCAAAAAAGTAACTCGTGCAAAAACTTCGTACCTAGATGCCAAACCTACTTCACTGTCACTTCCAGCTTTACAGAATATACGGTGAACAGAGGTAAACAACAAGCGCAATATGCCTTCTTCTGCCAGATTGATATCCACAAGCATATCTAAAGATCTGTTTACCAATTAAGAAAGCAATTTTAGAAAGAAAGAAATACGAACTTGAAACTTTTACATGCTTTAGAAAGTGAAAAATTTTACAACATTCATTTTCGGCCAATGGTCCCAAAGCACCATCATAAGCCATTTTAATGATATTGTTGTGCAATCAAAACCATCCATGAGAAGGTAACATTTTAAAGACATGATTGCACAATTTCCAACATGGTACACGGTCAAGAGACTCAAAACGTTACATGAAAGCTAATACTATTTAATTAAGCTTATTATAGCATATTATGCAGTTACCAATTATTCATTGATAATGACTCCCAGGATGGCAGATGGTTTTCTCTAATCTCTCAAAAGTACAAAGATATAAACAAATAATATGAGGGTTAAGAATCTCACTTCTCTATCTCATCAGATTTTAAGTAGTGCAATGCCAACCGCATGTGACGCACCCGAACAACTTTCAAGTCCCATCCTGCAGTGATATTTATAGTCGTCAGAAATAACAGAATGTCTTGAGAAAGTGATGAAATATAAAATGTGTGGCGTCCTTAAATAGTTGAATAAATAACGCGTTGGTTGTAGACTAGATGTAGAAGTACATATGGCATGAAGAAAGTTTATGAAGGAGGTAATCCCACTGCTAATCCATTCTAATTGCAATCAATTGAAGTCCAGAAGTTGTGTCAACATGATTAATACAACTGAAACCACTGTATTATAAAGTCCATTATGGTACAAAATAATCCAGTTAATACCATAGTGCAAATCTAAAAACAGAGGACACTCCGGCACAAATCAATATGCAAACATGATAAATGAAGTTAGCTGCTCTTTTGAATCCCTGAACAAATCATTTAATTTGGGATAAGTTACATATTTCTTTTTAAATTATTGTCGAAGAAGCTCCTATATTATACAATACTTCATCAAAAATAACCTAAGCTTAATTTATTACTGAAAATTTATGTCAAAATGTTGCTACTAAACAAAACGGTCGACACAGCCATAATGCCTGACACAAAAACCAGAAATTGAAAGTGAAATCTTCGCCGACGCAGATATTTCAAGTTCTCGGTTTTCCAGCATTTAATTTCATGTCTTGGGTATATCAACTGAACGGGCTACAATAGTCTAGTGAGTCAATCACAGGCACTAAACAGTGTAGATTCTAGTATTGTGCATTAATTATTGGCTCATGTTATGCAAACAAAGTTAATCCAACCATGTATCGCACGCTAAAGCAAGAATGGCTAAGCTTATAGTAAATTACAACACTAGTAGCTCAGACAAACAATGCAGCATCTTAAAGGAAGATGAGCTCCAGGAATGCTTCAAACTTCAAGACTAAATATATCGTCCCTCATTCAAGTATGTTGGAAACATGATTATGTATCTTCGCAAAATCCATGGTAGTTGTATAAACATGAAGACAAAAGTGAAGAATGCAAATCAAACTTTTAAAAAGGAGAAGACAAATGAGACAGAAGCGTATTAGTAAAGAGCCAACCCTCACCATTCTCCAAACAGATTCGCTCAGCTTCTTGAGGGCCTTCATACAAAATAGTTTTATCCAAAACCTCTATTTGCCAAGGCCTTGCTAGTTCTTTAAATTCGTCTGTTGCCAACAAAATTTTGATTTGACTTTCGCAATCTTCAGTAGATTTTGGTTGCCAGTATCTGGTGGATTCCGCAGGAAGAACACTAGATGAAACTGAAACTGATGGGAGAATAACAGAGAGGCCGTCTTTGGTCACCAAATACAAGCAACCCTGGAAAGAGCATCCAATTGATTCTCCGGAGAAAGTGACTACTGTGGAATTTTTAGGCACACTGCATGAATCAAGATCACTATCATCAAGAACTTGTGAAACCACAAATAAACTGGTGTGCACAATTTTATAAATGTTTTGTTGATTCCCATTGCAGCCTCTAACGAGCTTAGTGATCCCAAAAGGTGAAAGGCAAATAGAATCCTCTTTATTAAATCTGTCCAGAGGAAGGAAAACTTTGCGCAAAGGAGCTGACGTGACATCAGAGTTCGGGTTAGATATTTTCCTGCTATTTAACGGGGAAGAAGTAGAAAAACCACTTGAATAAGTATTTAGTTGGGTTTCTTTACCATCACTAAGGTGGTGTCTTTTCCTAAATGGCGTGATCCTAGGGCAGTTTTTATCTAAAGAACCTCTAATAGACAAATCAGAAAATGGCTTCAGGCGACCTATTTCACAACCAGCCAACACACCACAATCAGAGTACTTATACGGATGCACAGAATTTTTAGAAATATCGCAGTTTTCCGAGACATGTTCAGCAACCCATATCACATAGGTAACTCCATGTTCATCAATAACACCAAGGAGGTAAGAATGTGAAACCACCAATAACCTTCTGAAATTTCTAGCACTTGCAATCTCTTTGACACAAGTTTCCCTTCCATGAACTACATTATTTTGATCAACCTCCTGACTGAAATTCACTTTTGTGGGAGCTGAATCACCATTTACTGACAGATTTGATCGATTTAACTCAGAGAAAACATTAAAGTCTGATCTGCAGCTATTTAAAACATCAAGACGGGCAACAAGGTCACCAGTTTTAGCACCCCAGAAACAGACTAAACCTGAAGTACTGAGGCAGACAAGATAATCATGGCAAAACTGGAAATCTGCCCACTCTGGACCTGGACCTGGACCTGGACAGGGATACTGATCCTGAAGGTCTACAGAACACACCCAATGCAAACCCCATTGGTTCAGCATCATAACCACCACAAGAACCTTGCCTGAATTTCGTATATGCGCTTCTCCATTCTCATCTGATATATTCTCTGGAGAATTCAATACCAAACCAATTAAACGATGGGAGGAGCTGTTAAACACCTTAGAACACCTATAAAGAGTACCTCGAGTGCCAGTTTCTATTGAAACATTAGATGACGAGTCAGGAAAAGATGTACCGCCCACTTGGCCAACCATGGTTCCATCATTCAAATTCTCTTTCTCATGTAGACGGGTAACAGAAGAAAGGAACTCCAAAAATCTAAGAGTGTTGTCATAAATGTCAAATGACACAACCTCTGCAGAATGAGGAAGCAACGACTTCGCAGGGAATCTAGCCAAATACTCGCCATTTGACACAGTGGTATCCAGCTTGGTAAGGAATGTCCGGAACCATTTTCTTGGTAAAATGCTTCTATTAGATGAACCAACAAACTCAGATGCACCATCAACATTTACACTTCTAGATGATTCACAAATCTTATGTATGTCATTCAGACCAGAAGTGCTGGGATGTGAGAATTCCTTTTCATCTCTGCTGTAAGTAGGTCCCCATTCCACCCACTTACCATTATCCTCTTCGAATTGAGGTACTGATTCACACACTTCAACTCTATTGGCATCACGAAAAGCATGAAGTATAATTCCATTATCACCCGACACGACGAGAATCTCTTTAAAATCAGAATCTTCAAATTGATTGTATGCATCTCCACAGTGTCCCCAGGCCAATGACTTTACATCAGAGATGACATGATAATGTTCAGATGCAGAAGAACTACCTTGGTTTGGTAAAACATCACCTTTTACGGTTTTTTCAGCTTTATTGCCGCCTCGAGAACAATCAGAGTCTGGTCTGCGTGTAATTGTTTGACCTGGAGAATTTAGTGTAGGAAGATCTTCAGAATAAAAGTTACCTGGGTTGTCATTATTTTTCAAAAGAGAAAGAAAACTTTCCTTAGAATGGGTGATATAACTAGAGGCAACATGAATTTCATGGTTGTAGCGAACAAAAAGATATAAATAGATTGTCAAAATTACCGAAAATCAGAGGAAGCAACAAGGCTTCACATTGGTATGAAACCAACAGCAGAAGGTCCCTAGTTGGGGAGATAGAAGCTAGACGAAATTCTGATAGTTCAAGCTGAAGATTTAAGCCGCCCCATTTTTGCAACTGCAGTACACATGGGCCATCTCCAACTCCATCACGGGAAGACATAAGCTGAATCATTCAACCTGATAAAAGACACGAAGTTGCACTGGAAGGAGGGGGGAGAGAGGGGGGTTAGAATCAGAAATGTGTAAAATTATGGCAGTTGGGCTTATCTTAATAAAATGCCAAATTAACAGAAGAACAATGCATAGTACCCAAGCTTGAAACAGATTTTCTCTTACAGCCACAACCCACGAGGCCTCAAAAATGTGCACCTGCACAAAATTGTAAATTTTTTATTATGTTATAATGGTTTGGGAAATGCTGATTACTGACTTGTATGGAAAATACTGGTTGGTTAAAAATGTGATATTCATTTCAAGATAGGTGCATTTTGATGTTGATTCATAGTTTTTGGCTATAAAAGATATTCAGTTCAAACTTCTAATTATGGGCAATTTATTGAAACTTTAAGTGGGTATAAACGAAAAATCAGTGTTAAATTTTGGGTAATGGCGTAGTTTTCTCTTTTTTCCAAATTAAGAACGTGTTGACGTGTACCTTAAATCGTATTACGTCACAACATATTTGAATTAGCAAGTCTTTCATCATGCTTATAAATCATGACAACATCAAAGAATCACAATGATGACCCTATAAGTAATGTGATCTTGTAAGCTAACACTAATAAATTTAAATTCAAAGGGCATTTGAAATTTGATTGGCATGCTAATTTAATGGATACACATGGTGAGAGAGATTATTAACTTGGATTCCCCTACATAAATTATGTGGGATTTGTTGTATGGTCTGCCCTTACCAGCCATGTGTCTTATAAACCTCTCTTACACCTAGTCTTTCCTTCCATTCCCCTTCTTCTGTAGGCCATGGCCCCTCCACAACGTACATCTGTGCATACATTTAATATGCTTGTGTGTTTGCAATTTGTACACAGGTACATGTAAGTCCAGTCAGCATTCAGGTGCAAACGATATATAGAAACATTCCACAAGGTTCCTCACCCCGATATATGTTTCATGTATATGCATGCATGTATTTATGAGCATGAAAGTGAGATTACGTCAGTGCCAATGCAGAGAGATGGCTGCATGGATGCAGGCATGAGAGTAGCAAATTAAGTGTTGTGTATTATTTAAAGTCATGTGGCCTGCATATGGATTCATTTATGTCATATATCATTATATAATAAACCATACAATGTGTTACCATATCGGCATCGCTATAAGTAGCTTGCCAAAAACTCAGATATACCAAATATCAAATGGTTTCCGTATGATTCTTGACAAATTAGTGTACATATTTTAGGTCATGGATATCAATACGGACGGTTTTGATCATCCAATAAATAGTGGAGAATGTGATCCTTTTTACTTGTGCTGAACGGGTGTCACCACTGCCCTTTCAAATCATTTTCCCCTCTTTTTTTGTTGTGGTCTACTATTCTAGTCTAAACTTCCTTGGATATAATCATTAAAAAGGGCACCTAGTTCGCTTTAATTAAACCGCCTTCAAGTACCGAAAATCGTCTATCAGAGAATCTAGATTGATGCATGGAGCGTTGCTTGAAGGATACTGCCCAAACTGCCATCTTTCACTGTATTCTTTTGCAGTGATACATTTCATAAGACTTTTCTAGTATAATATTCCTATGTCAAACAAATTTATGACACATGTAAACAACACTAACACAATCAAATTATGAGAAATTCAAATCATGCCATCGAGATGAAGGGAAAAAACCCTAGGAATTCGTCAAATTAACCAATCTAAATAGGTTGAATCCCTAAAATGGAAAGGGACGTACCTGATCGAGGTTCGATTTGGGGTTTTTCAAAAACCCTAATCGCGTGCTCGTTGGTTCGTCGTCTTCGATGGAGCGAGCGGAGAGTACAAAGAAGAGAATGAAAGAGAGATTGAGAAAGAGCGAGATGAGTGGCACATCGGGAGGGAATCTGGTTCGAGGAAACGAATCGTTAGAAACCGATCCGATAAGCCCAGCCCACACTTTATTTACTTTCTGGCTTAAACGCAGAAACCCGAGCGGAAAAACAGAAAACCACCCTCCACTTTGCAACCTCACTTAACTCCAATAGATTTTACATCAAAAATTGCATGACTTGATTCAAATGTCCCACAAAACAAAACAGAACAAAAATAACATTTAGATGAAGCCAGAGGTATTTTTATCAAATCACCGAAATTTTGGATGAAATATTTAGTGGAAGTTAAGTGGGGGCAAAATGAAGGTTCTCAAATGTTGGGGGTTTTCGCTTATGGGCCAAACATGAGAGGGTTTCGTATTTAAGCCTTTCTTTTATTACCATTTTCATTTTTGTTGCTGCATTTGATTAGTGTAAAGAAATTTGCACTTCCTTTCCTGGATTTCGCTACGCAATCTTCCGTGTTTTATAAGCTTTGTCTCGGTCCCGCACATATCTCATATGCGCTCCTATTTCGTTTCGCTTGAGCCAGGAAACCTCTGTGTAGGACTCTAAAGACTCGTCAATACGCCTGCAGCAGATGATGATCATATCAAGCACCCACAAGCCGCAAGCGGTCTGCTAAACGTAACGGCCACCCGGGTATTGAGCGATCAGAAGATCGACGAGCAAGCCCGCTCACACTCCTGTGAATCCAACCAGTAACACTTACCGTACAGTCCGGTCTCGTCGTCTGATATGTCGCATATCTCGCCTAGGGGTGGTAAACGTCAGACCCCAATAGCTCGATAAGTCGTGTCGATATGAGGTCTATAACAGTTCGAGAAACTACTGGTAACACTTACCAGTAAATCTCAGCAACCCTGGCCAGGGATTTCCGGTTATAGCCAATCGAACACAGCGCAACATCAACCCCCTATACCGGAAGAGACGAATCCCCTCCTATCGCTCATTGCCTCCATGTGACTCGGGACTGTACCCAAAAACCACCATTTTGCACGCCCTCTTGGACGTGGTAAAATGGAAATCAAAGCACAGTGGGAACCACACAAGACTCTATGACGATCTCGGGTCAACAGACTACTCTGTACCAGTGTCACCAGAGAACTGCCATCTGACGTAAGGTATAATACCATCTGGGAGTTCTCGGCGAGTCCGTCCAGTGTACCTAGTCTCCACTGAGCACCCGTATATCATCTCTGATGTCAAACACCAATGGATATGGGATCATCCATCGCCCATCTGTATGGGTTGAGAAGGTATACGCTAGTCTACTCTGGTATATCGATGCCCCGTCTCGATATACCCACGACTAGGGACTTTGAAGGATGTACTTATGGACTACCATGTCCCCACCAGTATGATCTGCATCATAGTCCAGGTAGTCAAGTACACATCCTAAGGGCTTTACCAACATGTAACAGAGAGACAATGAGTATACACGTTAAGGTAAAGGGCAACCAGATAGCATACTATCATGTCGAGCAAGAAAGTCCTCCCTATATATGTCCAAGCATCCACTACAATACACATCCCATGTATAGTAATGGCCTATAGGGCATACATATAACTAACAATTCGGGCGGCCAATTCTACTAAAACGCCGCGGAACCGCGGCACGAGCATGGCTCGTGCGGCGGTTCCGCGGCCATATGTTCACCATGTGCATTACTTTTTGCACAGTAATTCCTATAATGAAGTGCTGGTTTTCCTGGGAATTTTTAATCTGAACTCAAGAGTTGAGTTATCTGGGTTGTATTGGGAGTTCGTATATTCGATCGGATTATCAAACTTTGTCTATGTGTTTTCCAGATAATTAGAATATGTTAAAAAGTTTGACCGGATATAAATACCCAATTTTTCCCCTGTTGGAAAATTTCCAAGTGTTGGATTTTTCCGTGGTTTAAAGACGTTCTAAGTAGTGCAAGTAACTCGATGGACCCTCTAGAAGACAACAAACCTTAACTCGATTATGTGACCGTCTTGAACTGCCCTTTGAACCTTCGGGTTTGGGGCAGTATGGCGTGCCACATGTGAGGCGTTGGCTTGACCCTTCTACGGCTGGACCGTTGGTACTAAGGCATGAAGTGAATGTTTTTGAACTTATCTCATGTGTTGATATGTTTCGGGAAAACTTGGGTGTTTGACTGTTCGATCAGAAAGTTTAATATTTTCTGTTTATCTGGAATGGGATACAATAATTGGAATTCACAAGTAGTTATGAGATAACTGAATGAATGTTATAAACATAGCACTTTAGTCTCACTTGATCGGTTGCCACGGAATTTTGATGTGATCAAAAGTCCGTCGCAATCACGTAGCGTACGCGGATACTCGCCGGGTAAACTTAATAGACAGCCTCACTCCATAGCCCCAACCAAGTGACTGTAGGAGAACCCCATCGCCGAAAGCATCCGTTCGGGTGCTCGCGGCAGCGGTATTCCGCCTTGGTGTACTTCGTCGACGGCATCGGGGGTGCGGCCGCCTACTAAAGTTTGCGACGAGCATTCGATCAGGATATCGGGAATCTTGTTGAATTATCCGACTTGATATTGAAAAGTGTTTTCGATAATGAGACTAAAATGCGGGGTTTATAATTGTTAGGCATGCGATGTCTAAGGAATTCATTTGATTAGGCATGCGATGTCTATGCAGGTTGCGGATTCCAACTGTTGTAGTTTTACACTTTCTTTTCTGTGACCGTAAGTGTAATATGTGATATCGCCGGTTTCGTTGCTATATGTCAACGACAATTGGGATGCGCATATTTACTTACGTTGATGACATGTGATGTTATGTGTTGCTGGATATGTTATATTGGATCGTCGTGTTTGAATAGCCGGAGGGGTTTTTATGTGAGATGGGTGTTTTTCATTTTCATTCATGTAAAAACTTGTATGTAATATTCTTTTATTGGGGCACTTCCAGGTTGCGGAAGATGTCACCCTTTGTATATTATTTACTTTTCCGCACTAGGATAGACCCAAGGAGGGGAGCACAAGTAACCGGGTTCTGGAGTCCAGTGGGAGACCAACTCGAGGAGTCGAGTCCGGATCTCCTAACTCTAGAATTGGTAGGGTTGCTTGCCGCTCTCGTAGGGGTCTAGGGGTGTGGGATTGGCTATTCATCACGACCGTGGAATCCGTGTTTTATACTGGCTCGTATTGAAAACACGAACGTCCTAGTATATCCAATATTTCATATGATTCTTCTGCTGCGATATCTGTGATGTGATCATGTGATATGTTCTGTGATGGATACTGTATATAGTATATATGATATATTATATAGACGTTACTTATATTTTACACCCGTGCTAGCCCTGTCCCGCTCTGCCGTTAGTTACCTAACCTAACGGTGCACGAGGGGACATCGAGGCGAATGCGGATGGCACAAATGTACGTCGTATTTATCTGTGATATTTAGGTAACTTATATGATGGGACTTCATTAATATGATTAATGAAATAAAAGAAACCTAAAATGTTGTAGAATCGAATTTCTAAAAATAAAACAGGTAGCTACAGTTCTTGCTTTGCACAGCGGTATATATGATATATCCTGCACCTTATTCGATGAGGAAAGGACCGAGATCCCTTCACCGGGAGTGACTCTTTTAGCAATAACTGGCAGATGCTATAACCCTCGATTTGTCTTTTGATTGCTTCTATAGTTTCTGCTTTGCACAGTGATATATATGATATATCCCGCACCTCATTCGACGAGGAAAGGACCGACGATCCCCTCACCGGGAGTGACTCCTTTAGCAAAACTACAAAAGCCTCAAAAACACTCCATTTTAAAATCATTTGATTCTACAACGATATCAAGTTCATTACGCAATAGGTTTTCAGAAAAACCTGTCGTAGCCCTCCGTTATTTCAGATAAGTTGTATATAGTATTCGTGCTACATTTGTTGGCTTTCGTCAAGGTGTAGTGTGCGGTAGCTATATGCTGCTTATCTGCTGCATACGATGCGATTGGATTAGGGTAGTCGTGCGGCTTTGTTGGCTTTCGTCAAGGGTCATGCGGGTGGGTTTAATTCAATCAAGAAATGTACGGGTTGAACTTGACTAGCGGGCTATGGTTTGTTGGCTTTCGTCAAGGTCATAGCACGTTAGGGGCAAAATATTATCGGGAATTTCAAGTGTTGAAATTTGCAATGAGATTGCATATCTTCTATGAGATAGTTGGATCCCGATACCCGCTGCGAGTAAGAGTTACTCCTGGGAGAGTTTTATACATTACAATTAGCCGATCAAGTAGGTGTCTAGAAAGGTGTTAACGAGGTTACGCCTCTGGGAAAACGAGATTTACATTAATTAGGTTCGTGCGAAAGCACGGGGGACCTCCCTCAAAGTACCGACACTGGCCTGGCTGAAAGATTGGCGAACTTGTAGTGTGTAATTAATCCCGGCTAGTCTTTCCTTTTAGGGTTTGAAGGAAGATTTGATTAAAACAGTGGGAGCCATCCTGATTAGATAAAATAATAACCAATCTATTCTTGCAAGAGCGCACGCTGAGTGTTTTCTTCTCTCTCTCTCCAGGTAGCGATCATATCATGTCTTAATCAAGATAATAATACGGAATATTGACCGAACCCGCTTGTTATACTGAGCTGGGGAACGTTGGTCCCGCTCCAACTTATAATTGTTATAAGACAGAGCAGGAATTAAGGGATTACCAGAATTCTCGTGCCGCCCAAATGAAGAAAGTGCATATGATGCATCTCCTTCGGGTGTGTTCATTACAAAGAACTGTTTCTCTGTATCC